>ML792842.1:554842-600954 GCA_009831015.1 Picea engelmannii | reverse complement strand
CCCAGTAAGAAGTTAGGGCGCGGGTTGCTTGTTTTCAAGTGAATTTTGAGGAATTACTCAGCATGGCTTTGGCTAGGAAGAGGCATGAGTTGGCCTGATGCCAGGTAAACCTGTATGGTGCATTTTAGGGTTATAACAATGTGTTCCATCTTCATTATCCTTTCTTGATCAATTTTACATTTTTATATGGTATATGACTGTGTCTATTGTGCTGAAAAGTTTGTCTCAAAGGATTTGATGTAATCTTTGCCACAATGATGCTTAAACACATAAATATAATTTAGAAAGGATTTCTAAGTTAAGATTTGTTCTTCTGTTTCATATTATCATTGAAGACCAAGTTGATCTTTAGTGGGATTATCAATTTTGTGTATCATTCTTCTTCTGAGCCTAACCATCCGAATCTATATCACTAGCCACATAGTTTTGTTTGCCTAACTTGTCTCACATAGGCAATTAATCTGAATAGCTCAAACCTTAAACCATATTGAGATCAAGAGTGTGACCCTTCCACCTACAAACCTTAATCATTATTGATTATTTGAAACAAGATGTTCTAGGCTTGTTTTTAAGGCAGTCTAGGAACAACTTATAGCACTAACACCAATACTACGCTATCCTAAGTGCGCTTAACTGGGGAGTTTTAATGGGATCCGGTGCATTAACGCTATGATGTAGGCATGTACATAAGACCAATAGGAAAAAATTACATTATGTATGTAATTAACAAATGAAGATGACATTACATTCTATTCCCCATCAAAAGGGTGAATATCATGGTTTATCAAAACCACAGGCTCAAAATGGTTATTCGGTGGAAAAGGTGGATGGCCACCAAGATCTATATGGACCATTACTCCCCCCTTAGGAAGAAATGGTCCCCATTGCTTCAATTTCCCTTGGGAGACAGGGATACTTCTTCTAAATCTGAAGCTTGGTGCATTGCTTGCCTTGCTGAAGAAGTTGTCTCACTTAGCTTGTTAAAGGTTGTCATTAACCTGTTGTTGGAGGGGTTGGATCCATTCAACCAATATAGATGCATGATCTACCTGAGTGTGGGAGGACTCCATCGGTGAATCTGCAACATGAAGAGTATGAAGGGTTCTTTTATAACCTTGATTGACTGGGTAGTGTGGAGGCACCCATGTAGGTGCAACAAGAACATCTTGGTACTCTTCTACAATATTGTCGATCTAGTTCTACTGGATAGAAAGGTATTGGATTGAGGCTATATTGGTTGCAATTTCATTTTGTTCACCTTATGATTGGATTGTGAAGAGGATAAACTTTTCAGTATGAGAGATTACTTTGTGGCATTTTTTTGGTGGGACAATAGTCGGAACTACCTCTGGTATCATGTATAGTTGACCCCCCAGAGTAACAATGACGTTGCGGGGTCGAGACTCATAAACAACATGGCGCCTCCACATATATGGTTGGCCTAATAAAACATCATAGACTTCCATTGGGGAAACATCACACAATACCTCATCCTTGAAGGGCTTGATGTCGTAGGACAAGCGACACTGCTGGCTAACACAAAGATATTGACCCTGGCGAAGCCACCTGATGTTGTATGGTTGCAAGTGTGGTGTTGTTGTAAATTCAAACTACTTGACAACCTCTAATGATATGATGTTCTTTTCGCCTCCTCTATCAACAATAAAATGCAGTGGGGTCACCTTCACCCACATTTGTGAATGGAAGAGGCACTCCCTCCTCAGGATCCTCTTCTGGTTGGATTGTTGTAGTTGCGACAGTAGCAGTGGGTTCTGCATCAATGATCTGTCTCCTATTATTATTTTTTGAATAAGGGTCGAAGTTGGGGTTCGTCTCTTTGTCTTTGAGCTCAGCCACCAATGATTGTATTGATCGGCATTCATCAGTGTTGTGCCAAGGGTTGTTGTGGAACTCACACCACTTTCCGGTGTCATTCTTAGACTTCAGGTTACCCTTCTTTTCCTACATATGGGACTGGATCTCTTGACGTTTCCATTCATTTCTATATCCTTCATTATGTGAGTTAGAGTTTCCTTTTCCATGCTTCTCCTACTTACTTTGTTTCTTGAATTTCTACTCAATTTTTCATGCATATCGATAAGCATCTCCCAGTGAGGATATGTACAAGAAATCCATCTATATTTGGATGTACCTATGTAGATTGTTGTGATACATCAAAACCAGGTGTCGCTCAGAGTCTTTGATACCCAGCTTTGAGTGCAAGGTATGAAATATGTTGTTGTACTCTGGCACAATCTGATCTCTTTTCTAACGCAGAGTTTTCCATCTCATGTATTGGTCATCATACTTTCCGATAGGGTAGAACTCCTCCTTTAGGGAATCTACAGAGGCCACCCAAGTGGATTCTCTCCCAAATAGTGTAGATTCATCTACGGTGTACCTGTCCCAGTAACCTTCCCACTGAGATCTAATATGGGGAAGGGCTTTAAGGAGTGTGAAGGTGATCTTTTCATTGTCGGAAATTTTTTGGACATAGTAATAACCTTCTAGCAGATTCAACCATTTTTCTAGAGCATCTGCATCTATTTGTCCTTCAAATAAGTGGATATAAAAATTGACTTATACCTTTAAGGGTGTCACACTTTCGAAATAGATTCTTGTCAAAGATTCCTCATTCGCTGCCATCGGTAGTCTTCGAAGGATTTGAGAAACGTTGTCCATCATCTTGTTCCTCTGTCGCACGAGAGATTCCTCGAGCAATGTCTTGAAAGGATCTCCTTCTTTGTCATATATTTTTTCTTCCGCCATGGAAGGTCGCTTGGGCTGGAAAGAGAAGTTTTCCTCAAGCAAAACTATCTCGAGACCCAACTCTATATACCTTAACCTCATTGGGGACCTGCTCTGAGAAACGACAAGGAGCATCCTACTATGATACCTGGATCTCGGGGGATGAGGTCTGGATGGCTTGATTTATGAGAGAGGAGTAGCTTAGACGTGCCAATACTGCATGGACAAAAAAAAACCATATAAATGAAGTACTTGGGAGGTGAGGCTCAAAGATGAGCCTCACCTCTAAAACTAATTACTAGTAAATCACTCTCACAATGAACAATAGAAAATATGAGAGAAGCCAAAATGAGTAACTTGATATTATGAGAAGGCTTGATAGGCCTTTATATAACATTACAAAATGGTCCATTGGACAAAATTCAAAAAGAGCTCATTAAATGAGTCTCTATTATTAGTATAATAGATCTAACTACCTAACTAACTAAGTAGTGGAAAATAAAACCCGATACAATAATGGAAAGAGCTCATTAAAGAGTCTTTATTATTATAATAATATATCTAACTACCAAGCTAACTTAGTAGTGGAAAATAAAACCCAATGGAGAGGTGAGACTCTCTTTGACTCATATGGGAAGACTGTTAACCCAATTAATTAATGAGGAGGTGGGAATCTCCTTGATCCACAAGGACAATCTATTAGATTTATAGCTTTGTGGCTTTTTCATCCAATTTTAGACCATATACCACCTAAAATTCAGATCATTCCTCCCCCCTTAGAAAATGATGGTCCCCATCATTTTACCCATGCTAAAAAGAAAAACCCCATTATCGTACCATTATGATTACAATGTGAAAATACCCAATGAAAAGAAGGGTTTTTTGTGGTTGACCCATAACCATGGGTTTGTGGTTGAACCATAACCTACTTGACAATGGTATTGTACATGGGTAGAAAAATAAAGAAATTTTGATAAAATCCCAAAATTTTTAAAAAATAATATCAAAAAATCGTGAACTTTGGGGTTGTGAACATCCTTCTGCAAATCTATTCATAACTTCTGCTACAGGTGATGAAATCCAATTCTGTCGAAGACCCATTTGAGCTACTAAAGATATATTTCCATCAATACATGGAAATGTTTCTAAGGTGTCCCATGGAGTGAGAGAAATTGGGCCAAATTTGAAGGGTGCATGACCATGTTGGTTACAAACATGTGTTGCTTCAAACAAATATATCTCATAACCAGACAACAAAATGAAATTCAGTGAAATACCGATTTGAAATATTAAATATATATTTTCATCCATATGTGGAAATCCTTCTGTAGTTTCTTGAGCAAAGAGAAAAAAACCTTTGAATATGGTGGTATGTGCGGCCTCCTTGGGTCACATACATGTTGAGATTCAATCGATGATATCTCTCAAACCAGGAAGTCAAATGTGATTCTGTGAAATGCCCATTTGAGATATTGAAGATATATTTCCAAATATATGTGGAACTCCATTTTAAGTTTCCTGAATAGGGAGAAAAAAACCGTTGAATATAATGGTATGCGTGGCCTCCTTGGGTCCAATACATGCTGAGATTCAATCGATGATATCTCTCAAACCAGGAATCCAAATGAGATTCCACGAAATACCTGTTGGAGATATTGAAGAGATATTTACAATGAGCTATGGTAGATCCTCTAAAATTTTGTGTATATGTTGCATCACCTATTTGAATTTGGTTGAGTGTAGAGGGACACAAATAATGCCAAGGGTTTGTAGAGCATCATGGCCTATTGTAGAGGTTATGGAATTTCCATGGGTAGCATGGAAACCCTGCAAATTTGTTGAAAACGTTACAGACCAATGGATGAAGTGGATCCATGTATGTATGTAGTAAATCCATGTATGGTTCTCCTTATAATGGTGAACGAAGATCCAAGGGTAAAAAAAAACTTGTAGCGCCTATGGACCAATTGTGATGCTTACAGTGTATGGCCCGAAAAATGGATTCCAATAGTACCAAAAGGAGGTTAGTGATTGCTGAAAATGTTTGAACCTGCAACATGCTCCAAACCCTTGTTCCGATAGAGAGCGTACCTGCTATGATACCACTGATATGGATTATTTTGAGAACGACATGAAGACAAAAATATAACTGATATATAACAAGGAAATACATAGAGTTAATGTGGAGAACACATAAATACAGTGAAAACCAACTTCGATTAATGAACAAGAGAGAACAAACATTGTAGAACACAAACTGGTAGAATGGGGTAGCCTATCTATGAAAATAAAGAGATGTTGGCTACACTTCATTCTCAACAAGATTTACATCACACTCTATTGCATGCTTAAAGGGCCTCCTTCACCTCAATTATATATGAGAGTGTGAGAGGAGAACAATTTTCATGATGCATGTGGGATAAATTGGACTAAGTTTATAAAATGTCATAGGCATGTAAAACACTAGGACTTCCTGGGCGGTCACCCATCCTAGTACTACTCTATCCTGAGCGCACTTAACTACAGAGTTCTAATGGGTACATTAATGCTATGCTATAGACATGTACATAAGACCACTAGGAAATCATTACATGATGTCTCTAATTAACAAATGAAGATGACATTACATTCCATTCCCCATCAAAAGGGTAAATATCATGGTTTACCAAAACCATAGGTTCAAAATGGTGATTCATTGGAAAAGGTGGATGGCCACCAAGATCCATCTGGATCATGCGAGCTCCAGATCATGGGTGACATACCTCTTCTCGTGCTCATTTAAGTTTCATGATTCATAACTAATAAATTTTCCTTCCTACACGAGGAATCCATCGATTCCCTCCTTACAAGCATCAATACAAACCAATAAATCATTTTTAGGGTCTTCAATCTTCGAAACAAGGGCATTGGTCAATAGGTGCTTCAGCTGTTGAAAGTTGGCTTCAGACTATGCTAACCACACAAAAATTTTCCCTTTTCTCTGTAATAATTTAATGGGATGACCAATCTTGGAAAATCCTTTTATAAACCTTCTATAATACCCATCTAATCCGATGAAATATCTTGCCTCTATTACATTTCGAGGAGTAGGAAAATCCATGATTGCCTTCATCTTTTCAAGATCTACTACCACTCCTTCTACTGAGATGTTGTGGCCTAAATATTGGATCTCCTTATGAAAGAAGTCAGACTTGTTGAACTTAGTATATAGTTGGTGATCTCTCAATACTTGCAACACCATTATAATATTCTCTTAATTCTTTTCTCTAGTCTTGGAATAAACCAAACTGTCATCCACAAATACTAAGAAAAACTTGTCCAAATACTTGTTGAGAACACCATTCATCAAACACATGAAGGTAATTGGTGCATTGGTGAGCCCAAATGGCAACACCATAAACTCATAGTGCCCATACCTTGTTCTAAAGTTTGTCTTGTGGATGTCCTTGTCCGTAATTCTAACTTGATGGTATCCATATGTCAAGTCAATCTTGGAGAAAATTGTAGCTCCTCTGAGTTGATCAAAGAGGTCATAAATCATAGGAAATATATACTTGTTCTTGATGGTCATCTTGTTTAATTGTTTGTATTCAATGCACAGACACAATGTACTATCCTTATTCTTGACAAATACTGTTGGTTCTCCCCACGAGGACACACTCGGCCTGATGTAACCTTTATCCAACATCTCCTTCAGTTGCACCTTCAATTCCACCAATTCTGGCATGCTTATCCTGTAGGGAACTTTTGATCTGAGTACTACTCCAGGGATGAGACCTATTGAAAAATAAATATCTCTCTTAGGAGGTAGTCCAGTCACCTCTTCTAGAAACACATCCTTAAACTCCCACAACATAGGGTGATCTTCAGCCTTCAACTCCTTGATTTATGTTGAGTTAAGAACTTATATTGCATACAAGGGGCATCCTTTCCTACTAAATTTATTAAGCTGCAGTGTCGAAATTTGTCTAATTGAAACTAGCTTATGAATGCCTTGCAAGACTCAGACTTTCATTGTCATCTTCATTTTTAGAGTCTAACGTCTTATCATAACAATTTTATTTTTCCTTGTGGGATGATAACCAATCCATACCTAACAACACATCATGTGATCCCAAAGGTAGGATATTCAAGAATGCTCGAGTATGCTGTCAACCAAGTGCAAATCAAAAATCTTCTATCACCTCTACCAATTTCCTCTTTGTCCATGTGGATAATTGTACCAACCATTCATTTTCATGTTTATTTCTCTATAAGGAACATGCTTCAAAAATTCGAGGTGAGACATAACTAATATTAGATCCAGGTTCAATTAAAATAGAAATAGGTTCTTGGAAATTGTACCTTCCAACTCCACCACAGAATCTTGGTGGTCTGCTTGTCGATTTTCCACACCTGCATATATCCTTGGCATGCTTCTGGCCATGTCATAGGTAGTAGCAACTTCCTGCACATGATAAACCCCTTTACTTTCCTACTGTCTATGAGGACAATCCCTCAACAGATGTGGTTCTCCACAACCCCAGTTGTGTAAAGGTCCTTTCTTTGGTTCCTCTTTTCTATCTCTTTTCTGGTCTGTTGACTTATTTCCACTCTAATATGGAAATTTTTATTGATGGAAGCTTATGCTTAGTTGACCAAACTGGACTCCTTTATTCAGATTCATATATGGAAATTATTTGAATCCATTCTTCTAGAATCCACTCTTACCCTTTCTCTTCCACTCCTTATAAAACTCTTTCTTATGATTAGACTGATCATAACAACACTTGGCCTTCCTAATGGTGTCTTTCAATGTCTTTGTCCTATCAAATTCAATTTGATCATCATAGGACTATGGAAATCCACTAAGGAAACATTGTATCCTTTCTTTCTCATCCTTGATATAAGGGACATACCTCAATAGTTCTAAGAATATCTTGGCATAGGAATCTATGGTCAGTTGTCTCAACTTATACTCATGGAATTCCTTGATTTTATAATCAAATTACTTATTTAACATGTATGTTTTTTCTAAAGTACCTTTCAAACAGCTTCCAAGTCAGTTTTATCTCTTTTGGTCTCTTGACTTCCTTGAGGTCCTCCCACCATATGGAGGCTCCTCCATTTATATTTAAGATAACAATCTTCACCTTTGTATTATTCGAGTAATTATGTACCCGAATATACTTCTTCATACCCAATACCCAATCCTCAACTTCTTCTCCCTTCTAGATTTCCCCATCAAAAGTAGGTGGATTAGCCTTCTTGAATTGTTCAGTCAGATAAATATGTGAATGTATCTTTTTCTTATTCCTGGGAACACTCATCCCAGTGTCACTACTCGATAGCTCTTCAGAAGGGGACTTCCTAAAGGATGAATCTATGGAGATGCTTCAACCAAAACTTCCCTTCCTTATGTATCAATGCCTCTTCTTGGAAGAAATATTTCCCACATTGATATGGATCGGTCCATGATTTTGGGAATCTAAAGGGGTTTTCAACCTTTCTAACTGTTTTATTTATGCATTACTAGGGCTCTGCTACAAATGCTTCTGAATTTTAGACAAGTTATGTAGTAGCATTGCATTAATATCTACCTGCTTAACCTGAGCTCTCATGAGTCTCTCGTTGTATACCTTCAGACTTCTCACGGTGGATGCTAAGTCTAGAGGGATTTATTTATCCCTCTGACCATCAGAATCCTCATCTATGAAATGCAAGGTGTCTTCCATGCTACATTGCACCATTCACCTCTACTTTCCTTTTAGTACGTCCTACATGCTGAAACAACAAACCATTATTAGCATTTACACTAATTAATTTTAGAGCATGCATTCTTGGTGAAATAATATTTTATTAAACGGTCAAGCTGTATGGTGACCCATTCAATCCTAGAGTTTGAATTCTTCTCTGATACCACTCTATAACACACCTAAATACTCTAATCTTCTAATCTCGCTTAGGTTAGTGGGATGTTCAATATTCCTCCTCATTCCTCGATGTAAGTACTCGGTTTACTTTACATGGTCTTGGTTCATTATTGTTTAGGTGAATACTTCTCTTATCACAATATTTTCTATATAAATTCTCATTTATTCAACCAGATTTTCCAACGAAATCCTCCTACAAATCTCACTGTAGTAACTAGGAGCCCATACACCCTCAATTAGACGATTAGAACTACTTCACATCACCAGATAAATTATCTAGATCAACTTAGAACCTCTCTCATTGAAATATCAAATTATAGACCTATATTTCCAGTCCGTCGATTCCACTTCGATGGGTCACTCCTTTTGTGATCCAAAGACTCTCGCACTCGGAGACCAACGATCTTGATTTCTTCTGACATTCTACAAAGTGTGTGATGGTTATCAACCATCTCCCCATTTACTTGTCAAGTAATCATGTGGAAACCACAATGATCCTACGACTGGGGTCCATGCATCTCCCTTCTTTGATCAATGGTCCTCCTACACTCTCAGATTCCCTCCCATCAGAATGCGTCCACCCCAACGTCACAAACCACTCTGACAGATCGGACGATCGCCATTTTCCTCATCTAATGGTCAAGGTTTACTCAGAGGTGGCGTCCACTAAGTATATAGGTTTCTACCACCAACCTCCTGGGTTTCGCCACACAAGATCCAACGACTGAGATCACACCTCCTGGTAGATCAACGATGCTCGGAATCTCAGTTCATCAAACTCCTCTCTCAATTCCTCCTTCTGAAAAACTTATATGTGATATCGAAAGTCACATATTCACTATCTAATCCTATGATATATCAATGATTGTCGCTAGTTCAAATTTTCCTCCATCAAAGTCCCAATTAAACCTTATACCAGGCCACTCTAACTACCATGTACTCCGAACAATAGTCTATATCTACTCGCCACACCGGATCAACAGTTGTGATCTGCCCCGATTCAAATACTGGTTTTCTCCCAGTTAACAGTCCAATTTGGGACTTCACCATTTTAGGATTTCTCCTAAGCCATCACTAAGGTTCTAACAGAGCTCCTTGGCTCTCTTCCTCACTCTAAAACTAGCTAAGAAAATTCGATCTTGGCCTTGGATGGAGATTTTCATATCCTGCAAGATTTCCATTTCAAGGACTTTTAGAACTCACCAGAATACACTCCACTCTTACACGGGTGGTTTGGTTACATAGGTCTGATAGATTAACAGTGGAAACAAACATAAACACTTCATTTTACTTAGGAATTCAACCATTCCTTATGTGCATTCACATTTATTATTTAAATCGGGAAACCATACATTAGCATCATTAAGCATGCATCAACATGCCAAGTTAAGTACTTATCTATTCAATGAAATATGTCCACTAGCCAACTAATTGAGAGAGGAAGTATTTCCGCCCAACCTTAGGAAATTTTTCAAATTTCCTTCCTATAGCATTCCACCCCCATGCCAAGCCATGATATCACAAGGGGATTGATTTAGCTGACTTCCATCTAAGTAGTACATGAAGGTTACTCTCCTTCACACCACTGAAAACAACAAAAGTTTCCCTCTTTTTACTGAGCTTAAGGCCTCCATGGGTTTATCAGTCACCTTCTCAACTAGATTTCCTCTGCAGAAGGGAGTCCCTTCTCTTCTATACAATCCCTCGGTGACCTCCCCTTACCAACGTTATTTTATTTCCAGTAAGCACCAAGTTGCGGTCCTCTATTTCTCCAGTATGGATTTGGGTATTCCTTGTTCCAGAGTGACCATTATTCTCTTGGGAAAGCTTCCTATTTTCTTCAAGAAATCTTTCCAACAACTTTGTCACTCAGAGCAAGTGCGTGATTCTCCTCCTCATCTCTTTGTTCTACTATGATTCTACAACTCATTGTGTTCTCTATGGCTCTCTATGAGAACCCATTCACATCTCCTCATACCTCTGTAATTTCCTAGGTGCATTCCTTCTTACCTCTAGCTATGAAATCATCTACCCATCTACGCATTTGCATGTTGTTTTTCCACCTTTGGTCTCTTATTCCACATAGTTCTTCGAGATCCCTGTGGTTGTTTTCAAATGCGACCTACAGTCAGTGATCCAAATTTTGAAGGGGAAATATAAGGTGCTCGTTTCTCAAGTTTTTAACTGACCTTTTCCTCTTTAGGAAACCCAATCTGTCAGTAGTTATAATTTCTTCAACCACCAATATTTCTACCATAATGGGTCGCATGGATCCATGTAGGTTCAAGTACGTTGGCAGGTGTGTATTTTATGTCTTGCAAGTATATGTTTTCTTGCTAATAAAACTTTCTATTTTCTCCACTGAAACGTCTCAGCTCCACTGCACCAATCCACTTCATCAATTCCCACCTCTGATATCATGGATAGTACTGAAGTTTTTTCCCTCTTAGTCTGTTTTCTGGTGTTTTCTATTAATCAATAGCATAATTACATTCTCCATAACAACATTATATGAAGTCTTATCATAATTTCAAGTATGGTGGAAAAAAAGGTGTTATAGTACTAGATGTAGAAAATAACCTTGGTTAGTTGGGGATGAACTCACGCTTATGGAAGAAGAATATGTGAACTATTTTAAATACCCCATCTATGGGAACCATATATCATCATCAACAAAGCCCAAGGGTAGAAAACCTGACTTCTCCCATTTGATCTCCAAGCATAATGAAGCATAGCCATTAGAGGAAGAAACAATGGAGGTTTTGAAGACCATCATTAGGGACATGGGCAGTCAAAGGAGGAAGAAAATTGATGGGATAGTGGTTATGCCACCCATATATTTGATTTGTTTGGATGATTTTAGCACAAGTGGGCCTAAAGGAGTGCTCTGATTTGGGATTGGAGATGATCCTCTCATTTACTCCCTTTCTGAATATGCAAAGGAGCAATTTCATTATTCATTTAGGGTGACAATCTCTTCCAAAAACAATGATGAGGTCAATTCTCAATTAATGGTGGGAAATCAAAGGGGATTTTCCTTGGATAAGTATTCAGTGGATTCCTTGAACAAGAGTTTTATTGGTAGATATCTACCGGGATACCTTATGTGTGTACTTATACCAGGAAATAACATGGATGCTAGCTTAGATAAGGTGGGGATGGGAGGTCTGGTGAAGCCTAGGAAGTATCGAAAATGTGTCAAAAGTAAGATCGAGGAAATTAATATGGAATTTGGGGAAGGAATAAAGCTTCATGATATTATGGAAACAGAGGATTTGACCTTGGTAATATTATTTTCCAACAAAAGAATGAATCCCAAAACCCTAAAAGGATGCATAACTGATAATTTTGTAAAACTATTTAGTTATGAGCCTCAAAGCTCGATCCTAGCCAAAGTATGGATGGTCTAGATTATGAAATTGGGGAATGATGCAATAAAATTCTTCACTGAAGATGGAATTGGGGTACTTAGACCCTTTTCTTGAAGAAATACAGGGTTGAATTTGACACAACATTTGAGAAATTAGATTTGGTGCCATTTTGGGTTAGACTCCCCAACCTGCCCTTGATTCTATTGTTAGAATAGGTTTTTAAATAGATTGGTAGTGTTATGGGTTTCTTTTATGAAGCTAAAAACTCCTTCTAATTTACCATATATCATCATGGCTCACATCCTTATGGGCCTTAATATTTTGAATGGATTAGAAGACACTGTTACTATCAAGAAAGGGAACATCGTTTTCTGCTAGGGGATGGATTATGAAGGGATTCCATTTCAATATTTTCTATGTCACTCCTATGGTCACCTTACAAATGATTTCTCTCTCCCTTCCAAACAAAATATTTGGGTTTGGAAAGGATTTAGAAAAAAGGAGGCTCCTATCTAGCCCTCATCGAGTTTGGTATATTCATATATGTCACCAACAACAAAAAAATTAGTCGATTTATTTGAAGGCAACAAACCTCCCAAAGAATATGGGCGACTCCACATATTCAGCTAAGCATGGCATTGAATTTTTGGTTAAGCCTCTCTCTTCCCCATCCCTTACTATTTCATTTAATAATTAAATCCTTTTTGGTTCCTTGGGGAATTTACAGCTCCCTAGTCCTTAACCCTTATTCCCCTTCATGATGTAAATCTAGCCAAAGAAAACTATGTTCCCCTTAATACCTAGGACCCTCTCAATGCTCCCTCTATAGCGAAGACCACCAAAGCATATTCCAAAACCTCCAAGGGTTTCAAATACAATATTCATTCTAAAGAAAAGGGAAACCTATCTTTTTTAAGTGGTATCGATGGGGGCCTTGGGATAGTTGAAGACACAGACTGGAAGCCTACCCAAAGAGGCAGAAAATGTTTCCTTTATAATGCTGAGAATCAAGCTAACTCAGAGGTTAGAGCTAGGAAACAATGTTATTTACTAGGGGATCTTAGACATAAATCCCCAAGAGGGGTCTCCTTGTGATCATTCACCTCCTAAACTATAGAGGGCTGGCCAATCCCTCCAAAAAATTGGTCATCAAAATGTTGGTTGATTCTCTTAATCTATCAATCATATTCTTGTAATAAATAATGATGGATGGTGATGGAGCTTTACAAATCCTCTCTCCAACTCTAAAAGGATGGGATTTCTCTACTACTAAGGTGAAAGGAAGGCCAAAGGGGCTTATCATGGGATGGAAATGGAATTTATTGGAACTAACTAATTCCTAGGCCTTCTGCTCTAATATTGACACCTCCTTGTACTCTTAAGACCTGGGTAAGGATTTCAATTGCTTAAATATTTATGGTCCCTATATTGACAGACAAGGGTTTTGGGAAAGCATTTTTCAAAAATCTCGTTTCCACACTGGGAAAGTTATAATAGGGGGAGATTTAAACTTTACCTTGGGTGCCTCTAAAATTTAGGGATTGACCGCTCATTTGGACCCCATAGAAGACTTCTTCATTTTTGAACTAGAGGTAGAAAGGCTACTCAATATTCAACATGCAAAAATCTCTTTGACTTGGAGGAATATGAGAACATGAGAGGCGCGAGAAGCCAAGTGACTGCATATATTTATGATATATAAATATTTCCTAGAAGATAATTTTCAGTTCAATCAATGGGTCTCTTCAAGTGGGGACACATATCGTAGCCTTATCATTTTGGGAATTGGTCCCCTCTTTAAAAAAAACCCTAGCCCTTTCAAAATAAACCCATCATGGTTGGAAGAGGAATATTTTTGGGAGACTATAAAGGAAAGTTGGTGACATTTGGATCCTTCCTTCCAAGAATCCATGTCTATTCAATTTCATACTATCCTCAAAAGAGAAAAATCTGCAACTATCTCCAGGTATAAATAAAAAAAAGAAGAAATATTACTAGAGGAAATTGAGATGAAGTTGGATCTTTGTTACCTAGGTGAGGGACTAGGATTCCTTTTGGATCAACAAAAATATGAGATTAAATATTTGGAGGAGAACAAGAGGAAAATTTTACTTGATAAAGAAAATGAATGGTGCATGAAGAGTCGAGAAATTTGGTTGAAAGAGAGATGTGAAAACATGAAATTATTTCACCACTTTGCCAATAATCGAAAGATTATCAACACAATTTGGGGAATTTATAAGACAGATGAGACTAGAGACTCTTCCTTATCTTATATGGCTGAAGAAGGAGTTCAACACTTCAATTCTCTCTACAAATATGAAATCAGAGAATCCATAGATGTTATTTTAAAGATAGATAGTGCCTTCCCTCATTTTATAGAACCAGATGAAAACAAAACTCTAATGGATAAAATCGCCTAAGAATAACTTTTGAGTGTTTTACAGAGCTTCAATAAATATAAAATCCTAGGTCTGGATGGGCTTCCTATTGAGTTATACCTAGGTTGCTACAATTTTATTAGAAGTGACATGTTGAAAGTGGTTGAATACTGTAGAACCACTGGACAAACTTTGGCTTCCTTTAATTCTACTTTCCTAGCTTTGATTCCAAATTCAGAAAACCCCTCAAGTTTTGATTAATTCAGGCTGATCTCTCTTAGTAATAGTGTGTACACAACCATATGCAAGCTTATTTCCCAAAGACTGGAAAGTATTCTCTCAAACCGTATCTCACTGGAGCAATTTGGGTTTCTCAAAGGCAGACAAATATACAAAGCAATTGGCATAGCTCAATAAGGGATCCATTCTATCAAAACTAGTGATTAGAAAGGTCTTACTTTAAAGTTGGATCTTTCAAAGGATTTTGATAGAGTAAGTTGATTAGACCTAATAATTCGTCTTATCCATTTGGGATTTAGTCATTCCTTTGTAATCTGGACTCTTAGTTGTATTAGCATTGCTTCCTTTGTTATCCTTATAAATGGATTAACGTCTCCTTTCTTTAAAGTGGAAAGAGAAATAAGACAAGGTTTCCCTCTTTCTCCCCTTCTCTTCTTTCTAGTAGTCAATGGCCTCATCGGACTTCTAAAAGAATCCTCAACATCGGGAATAATTAAAGGAATAAATGTATGACATTCATGTATCACCTCTCATTTGTTATTTGTAGATGGCATCCTCATCTTTTGTGAAGGGACAAGACAATCATTGGAACATTTAAATGAGCTGATGAATCTTTTTAGTAAAGCCACAGGTATGAAAATTAATAAGGAAAAATACTTCCTCAACACTTGAAGGGGAAATGATTTGGGAAAAAAATATCTCATGTCTCCTTTCCTTCTAAGAAGGGGACCTTGAAGTAGGGATCAAATACTTGGGTTTTCTATTGAAGACAAATAGTTATCAAAAGAATGTTTGGTTGCGGTGGCTAGCAAGGTTGGAAAGGAAAGTAAATGCCTAGTGCAACAAATGGCTTTCTAGAGAAGGAAGATTGGTACTAGTTGAAGCCATACCAGTCTACTGGATATATGTGGCTTGGATCCCAAAGGGGATTCTAGGGAGAACAAAACAACTATGATTTCGATTCTTGTGGTCAGTTAAGTTGGAAAGAAATAAAATTGTCTTAGCCTCTTGGTAAACGATAGCCACACCAAAATCCATAGGGGGTTGGGGTTTAAAAAATATATTTGTTTTCTCCAAATATTTGGCAGAAAAAAACTTCTAGGGGATGATCAAAGGATCATGCCTATTTGCACAAGTAAAAAATATGAAATACTTTCATCAAGAAACAATTGTGGATTGAATGAGGAAACCTATTAAGAAATTGCAAAATGGTTCCATTATTTGGAAAGTAATCCTGGATGATTTCTCCCTAATTAGATATTGGTTCATTTGGAAAATTGGAAATGGTTCCCATAAGAAAAGACACATGGATTGGTTGCAAGGATAATCATACTCTCCCTAATCATCTTCTTCATGATCTTCATAGGTAGGTTTTCTACTATTTAAACCAAGTCAAGAGCAGGGATCGAGAAACATGGTATCTTATGTGGCTATCTTGGAAAGATGTAGGCCTTTGGGTTAAGTGAACTCCTTTTTGGAATAACTATTTAAAGCCATCAATAATTCATTTATATATATCTCAAAACAAGAGGATCAAATCCTTTGGTCCCTAAAACCAACAAGAGAATATGAACCAAGGATAGGATATAAAGTTATGGCCCAAGTAAACATAGAGGAGTTGTTTCTCTAGTGGGGAAGAAAACTCTGGAAACTTAAGTTCCCAGAAAAAAAACAAAAATTTTCATGTGGCTATTGTTACAAAATAATGTGCTTGCCTAGGGAAAATTCTAAAGGAGAAATTTTCAAGACCACGGAATATATTGTCTGTGGATGAAAGATATAGAAACTAACCATCATCTTATTCTTTCTTTCCAATTTAGATCAAAAGTATGGACAAAGATTGAATGGATCACAAGTCTATCCAATTCTTGGGTTGGGCCTAATATAGACAAAGCTCTGAAAATATGGTTCTCCAATCTGTCAACTAAAAATTTCAAAGCTCTCCCTCTTACAGTTGCATGGGGATATGGATAACCAGGAATCAATCGATTTTCAAACACATGGATCCCACTCCTTTAAAAGGTGATTTTCAAAGCATAAAAATTTATCAACTTTTTCTTAGTACTCTAAAACTTCTCGTTTTGATAGACAACATGAAGATCCAATCAAAAAGGACATGTCGTAGGAGTTTTTTAAAGAGGCATATTAGGAAAATCCCCCTTGTGGAAGTGCTAAGGGTATCATACACCTATGAAATTATCACACAATATCTTTATTAGCTAGCATTGGAAATGAGACAAAGGAATTATGTGAACTCGTGACCCTCAATATCACTCTACACGTAGCTAGTGAAAAGGGCCCCTCTCATTTGCACATATATGGAGATTCCTTGCTAGTTATACAATGGATGAAAGGGTCTTTCAATATCCATAACTTTACATTGCTTCCCTTATTTCAAGAGATCCAAAACAAGGAAAAATATTTCAATTATATTTATTTCGATCATGTTTACATGATTAGGAACCAAGAAGTTGATAGACTCTCAAGAATTGGATTGGAGTTGGACCAAGGCTCATGGAAAACTTCAGAAAGTGCATAAGATATTCTCACAAAATATTTTCATGATACATGGTTGTAATGGATTAATTTATGTCTTAATTTATGATACATGGTTGAAGATGAATTTAACCGACCACAAACTTGACGAGAACTTTCCTAAGTTTTTTCTTGTTGCAAATTTTGAGATTATCAACACATTTTTTAATCTAGTCATCAACATTTTGTAGACAATCGATAGTTTCTTTTTACGTTTGGTAGTACCAGTGGACTTCCATTCTAGAATTTCATCCAACAAAAATACCAATGACATATGCAAATGTAATTTTATTTTGTCAGAAATAAAATTACAAGATTTTTTACTTGGAAAAAAGAACAATATATTTTTAAATAATTTAATTTATAAAGTTTAAATATATATATGATTGATTAAGTTGATTAATAGATAAAATTATTTTCTAAATTTAATATGATATTTGCTAGAAGTTATAAATTTACTTTATTAATAGGAACTTTAACCATGAAATTTTTTATTTTTATAATTTAGTTAATATTCATTAATATGGTATGAAAAGGGTTAAAAATAAAGTTCTATGTAGCCTTTTCTCCATGAAAATAAACTATCATAGTTTTCAAAATAGTCAAACTAAGGTTGTTCTCAGAGTCCACCAAGTATCACAAATAACAAAATCTTATAGTATTGCAAATAACAAAAGATAACATGACCCTATGAAAACTCAAAATATTGGATTGATAAAGGCTAATCATCAAATTATGAGTTAACTTTGATGAAGGTTGGAGGCATGTCCTCCTCTAGATTGGTCTTAGCAGATACCTCATACTGGACTGCATCCACATTACCCAACTCCTATTTATTCATTTTTCTATGTTGTTCTTCCTCTTCCAGTTCCTCACTTCTTTCCTCTGACCCCTAAATCTTATGGATTAGATTGTCATATTTTTTTATCTATATGGTCTAGTTTCCCTTCCAATTTGTTCAATTTTTTGAGGACTTGATTTTTTTGAGCACTTACCTCCATTTTAATGGCTATGAAAATCTTTATATGCCAATGAGTTTCCACCAATTTAAAAAATTTCGCTTCCCTGCTTCTCGAAAAACCAATGTTTGAAATCCATTTAGATATATTCTCATTAACCTATGCACTAGAGTTCAAGCCTCTTTATTTTATCACCTTACACTCAATTAATAGTCTATGTTTCCCTTTTGATCCCATCGAAAAACCTACTATGGTAGGTTATTGTGGCTTCATTTACCACCAATTCTACTATACATTTACAAGGTCTACCTCTATGCTTGTTGTGGATGCACTCCACTTACTTCATTTGCCTTTCACCAACCATCATTATACGCTCAAAGAGAAACTCGAATGGCCTCTAAAGTAGGGCTCCCAAAACCAACTGGATGAGAGCCCGAGTCGCCGCTTTAAGAGCCCACTTCAAATTTAACAAAGCAAGATTTCCCTCTAACATAACTATCAAGTAAACACTTTGTCTCAAGATATCAACCTAAGCCTCGTTCCCATGGTAACTATCATCATAAATGCCAAGGTTGAAGCCATAGACCCTCTTAACTCTCACTATATTAATCATAATCGCTTCCATTTCCATTTTTGCTTCAACCGTGATTCTACAAATACCATAGTGTACGTGACGAAGAAGGTCAAGCTGAAACTTAGTGAATGGAGGACAAGCCATAATGGCTTCCGTCTTCCACCACCTTCTCCATTGTCTCTTCATACTCTTCACAATATCGTACTCTTCACAATATCGAGACATTACCTCAACCTCCAAACACTTGCCAACTTCATGATTACTCCTCCCTATCACCAGATCCAAAGAATTGACCTTGAAACTTATTTGACACATTTTAAAATATCTAAATTATTAAAATGAAAAAAAATAAAGTAAAACTAATTTTTTTTTTAACCATGGGAACAACCTCCCAAGAGTATATCCAACAGCCCGCAATCCATATATACCAATAACTTGTGACTCAGCAGGGGCTGAGACATCCCGAGGCCCACCGAAGTGAACCTCTATCCCAGGGGTCGTCTACCCTTCTAGCCTTGTCACAATGGGCCAATATGAGCATCCCTACTCCCCGTCGGTTTTGAACCTGTGACCTCCCCAGAGATAACACATGTTCTTAACCATTGGACCCACTCCTTACAATGTATTAAAAAGTACAGTGACCTTACAATAAATTAACCATAAATAATTACCCCTTTGTAAATGTTTATGTCATAAATTCATGGTCCTTTCAACTAGCCTTCAAATTCATTAGAAGTTAGAAAACTTCGACTTCATTTGCATCTACACGGTTTCATAACCTATTTTCCCTTTTGCCTAACTTTAAATTTGACTTTATCATTTTAATAATTAATTAGATATTATCGATTTGTATTTCATCCCCGTTAAAACTTTAGGTTCATAACTAACATGGATATAATCATAAGATCGTTACTTCTCTCTTTGTCATGAAATTTACAAGCTTTGCATGCAAACTCTCTATGCCTTCTCATAATAAAATAATTATAATTATAATTATTATAATCTAATTTTAACATGGATATAATTATAATAATCGTTACTTCTCTATTTGGCATAAAATTTACTAGCTTTGTATGTGAACCTTTTATGCCTTTTCATAATAAAATAATCATTTATTTATAATAATAATAATATTCTAATTTTAAGGTAACAACCAAGCCAGACATTAAATTGGTGTATGAGGGCCCCTTGTTTGTGGGACCAGGGACTCCATCCATTTAATGATTTGATTGGTAAAGTCTACAGAGGTATCCATGTGACCTCTGGATTTGGACTTGTGACCTCTTAGGAGGAAACACATGTTCTTAACCATTAGGCCCACTCGGGTTGTATATGGAAGAATTCATATGATACATTATCTCTCATTAATGGTAAAGTTACTATCTTATGTGGGATAAATGTAAAGTTTAAATGTATTTTCTTTCATAAGTATTTATTATATCAAAGGATGCATTTTAAAATTTTAAAATATGTATTTATTGTATGAAGTAGTATATTTTAAAATGAAAGTAATGAAGATGTGTAACATCTATTTTTTTTCCCAGAAACAATAAAAAAAAAATGTGTATTTTCTATTTTGAGAAAAATGAAAGATACAATACAATACTTAGGCACATAGGCACATTACATCAAGAGCAGCATAACACATGCTCCAAAACAGTACTATCATAATGATCTGGAAATGAAAAAGGTTTGTGTATACAAATTTGCAAGTGAAATATTTAGGTGACTTAGACATTTGGATCAAGTTTGCAAGCACATAAACTTAATGAGTTTTTACTTAAAATGAACAACATAAGCAGTCATAAACAACCATCAAAAGTAAGCACATAACACAACAAAATGATAAAGGAGTTCACCCCTCTCTTGGGCTACATCTCCTAGTCAAGCTTCCAATGGATCATTTTCATTATATGCTCAAAGTGTCAAAATTGTTTTACAATGCTCATAATGCAACATAGATGGCTTCAATGGCTCCAGAATGTCCCAAAACCCCTAGTTGAGCTCTACTTGCACCTGGTTTGGCAAAAAACTGAGAAATATACACTCCCTGGAAGTTTTTCCCAACAAATTACTATACCTGCTTTCCAAAACGCACCTCTGTGTGAATGAATCCATCCCCTATGTGTTTATTATGCCCAAAACCCAGCACGCACGTTGTTCTAGATTCTCGATGGAAATGCAACATCGTTAGAGCGTTAGCACCTATCCCGACGAATTTTGTGGTCGCGTGGCCCCATGTGGCTAAGCGTCAACCTAATTTCTCACACTTGCCGATTGGTCCATTGGTTCCCACACTCATGGTCATGTGGTATGGTTACGATGTAGTGTGACGAGGATTGGGGCTAAGCCTTGACCCTTTTTTCGCCCGCATGAAACTAGCTTTAAGTTTAAATAAAGGTTCCACACTATATGGTTAAGTAACACCATTATGTAGGCTGGTAGCTCGGCCTTTGCAAAGACTTTTCCCATCGGAGGTCCTGGGTTCAACCCCTGCGGACTCCACAAACTTTTAAACCACAAACCAACAACAAGGTGCCACGTGGTGGCCCCTGGCTGGACCACGTGGCACCCTTCCCTTCATCCACGAGCATGCCATGTGTCGACCATGGATTGGTCCATGTCAACCTATGCCATGTTAGCTGCCAAATCACTTGCCTAGTCATCCTTCCACATCACCAGTCCATGTCATCAGTACATTCATACGGTCAAATGACACATGGACTGTATGGACTACACAGTCAACATTTTTTTCCCTTTTTGGGAAAACAGACAGAACACAATATTTCTCGCATATGAACTTCGTTTGAGCCCGTTCAAGTTGCGTTGGGATAGTGAGGACGGGATCTGCGCAATGAATCTATTTTCGAGAAATTTTGAGCACTTTTATTTTTGAGCATTTTTTGATCCCCTAGATCACATAATCACTAAACAAGCAGTCAACTCAAAAAAATATTTTCATAGGCATAAGACTTATCAATCCAAAAATATATATACAATGATGTTTGGAATATATAGTGACCGAAAAACTAAACAACAAAAAAATGCAAATTAGAGAGAAGACCTTCTTTGTACAAGAGTAGTCCTTCAACATAAATTTCTTCAAGAACAAAGTGATTTTTGTCTAATAATAAAACATCTTTATAAAGTATATCAATCGAAGAATTATTTTCCCGAAGAACATGTATAAATCTAAGTTGTGAAAACCTAGCAGAAATACCATGCAATTGTTCAACAATGTAAATGAGACCCAAATTTGTGACCCGTGCCTCATCCTTCATCCAGTCAATAACAAGCTTCATATCTCCAAATATTTGAGGATCAAGCACTTCCTTGTCCATGGCTACCCTTGGTAGTGAAAATAGTTCTTTGAATTCTCCCAAGTTATTGGTCAATTGTCCTAAATTGGCTTTTCCTTTTATCACATGCATGTCAAAAAAGTGAAGAATAAATCCAACACCACAAGTCATGTCCAACCCTTGACATGCACCATCAAAAAATCTTCAAGCAACGGATTTATTAATCTCCAAATCATGACCCAAATGAAAATGAGGCTACTTATATTCGGTTTTATAAATTCAAGAAGACCCATATCCTGTTGAGAAATTTTGATTGTAGGGAACCAATTATCTTAAAAAATGTTGGCATTCCTAGCTAGCCAAATCCTCCAAAACACCAATATTGGAAGCACCTTCAAACACTTCAATACTGGTCAAGTAAAATAATTCTAAAATCAATCAGAGAGTGTATCCTTATCCCAAAAATGGTTGAGACCCCATTGCCTCTCAATTTCTAGCCAAACATGTGAAGAGTAAGAACAATCCAACAATAAATGATGATTAGATTCACCATGATATTTACACAGGTAACAAAGTCATGGGCTATGCTTGTTGTGAAGATGTAATCTATCCCACATCAATACTTTCCCTTTTAAATCTAACCAGAAGAACAAGATGAATTTTAGCGGACCCCTAATCTTCCATATTTTTTTGTACCACTAGAGAATTGGATGTTCTCCCAATTCCTATAGTGCCTGATAGTCTAATTTTTATGAATATGCACCCCCAACATTGTTAAATGTCCATACTAGTTCATCTTCTAGGTCCAAAATGCGAACATGGGATTTATGCAATTTGATCGTATAGCGATCCTAGAGCATTTTCCACCTACCATCAAGATGTATATCAATAATAGAGATCCACCATTGATACTATACATTTGCATTGACAACATCTTTTATTCTATCAAGAGTGAAAAAGCCAAGCTCCTGGAGTTGAGAGACCAAATCCTTCGGGAGAAAAATGCTATCCCCACATCCCAAAATAACATCATGTCTAATTCTAACATGTGAACTAGAACCAACCTTCCAAGACAAAAAGTTCCTTGAAAGAGGGAATGCAAAGGTTAGGGCCCACCATTGGTTGGAAACATTGAATGTGGATTTTTTCCTTTGATGAATCCAATCCAAAACAATTCCAGGGGAAACATATTTGTCAACCAAGATATTCCTCCAAAAGCTATATTTGGTCAAGAACACCCATAACGATTTAGCAACTAGAACCTTACCCAAAAGTCAAGTATCTTAAAGTCCCAAACCCCCAAGGCTCTTAAGCGTTTAAAGACTGTGTAACATCTATATAATACTAATTGATTAAATATAATATTTTAAAAATAACAATAAAAAAATAATTTCAACATTAATAATAAGTAAAAAATAATCATGTAGATGGGTAGATAAATTGATATATTTCAAGGAATCTTAAATGTTAGCTCATGTTGATATATAGATAGATATATTCCAAGGAGTCTCTACAGTTATCTCAATTGGATATCCCATTCANTTAATAATAAGTAAAAAATAATCATGTAGATGGGTAGATAAATTGATATATTTCAAGGAATCTTAAATGTTAGCTCATGTTGATATATAGATAGATATATTCCAAGGAGTCTCTACAGTTATCTCAATTGGATATCCCATTCATTCAAGGCATGTTGTAGACAAGGAAGCCTTTTTAGGTCACGGGTTCAAATATGGTCAAGTTCCTCGAAGTTACCAACTACTATTGTGACTATCTATAGAGGCACCCTCCATCTAAATATTCTAGGGAAGAGGGGACATGGAGGGTGTCTCATCCACCATCTGTCTCAAGATGACCCCTTGGATCAAGGAAAAGACCTCATAGGAATTGAATTGTAGTACCTAGTGATGAAAAACTCATCACTCTTCACCATTGGATCCAAGGGTTAGCTCAATCGATTGGACCATATTCTAAAGACATGTTTCCACTAGGGAGGTCACACATCACAATTCAGTCAAGTCCCTCAAGGTACCAACCTCTCTTGCATTTGGTGGTTGACATCAATCTCCATCAGAACATTCTGGGGAAGAGGGGGAATCCCACAAATTTTTCTTTCAAAATACATGTCGGTGTATGTGTCAACAATGCCTTGATCAATTGATAAAAGTGAGCTAATGTAGCCTCCACCAAGGTTCAAGTGTCACCAACAACACAATGCAAATCCTTCATGCTAGCTTTGGTCCTCATGCCAAATTATGTAGCCTTTGAACTGAAATAACTTGAAATAACATGGCCTTGTTCCTGACTTTTCCATCCATTTGATGATTTCATATATATATATATATATGTATATATATATATATATATATATATATACACACACACACACACACACACACACACACACACACACACACACACACACACACACTCCAAGGAAAAAATCATGGGGAAACTCAAGAGATACTTTCCCACATTCATGGATGGCATTCCATTCCAAGTAAACCCACCAACATAGACCAATGCACCTCACTCGAGAAGATTTGAATTTAGCACCTAACTGCATGAAACTAGCTAAATTCCCAACAACATTGACAACAACTAGTGTAAACCTCTAAGAACTTCCCTGCATACCTAGTGTAACTCAATGGATCAACCTTGGGACTTGCTACATGAAGCTCAAAACACTCAACCACTCGAGCCATATATAAGGTTAAGATGGATCTAATTTGATTTAAAGATGATGAAGATGGTTAATGTGCACTGAGAGAAAATTTGGTCTATTGGACCTTAAGAAGGTATGGAATTACTTGGTTTTATTTAGAATTGTATCTCTATGCTTGAAAAGCTTTAAGAGAAGTGCTCCTAAATCATCATAGTTTTAATGAGATAAATATTATTAGGAAGACCATTATTGTAACAAATATATTGAAATTTTGTTATAATGTGGGTGTATGCAAGCCATTTTTAGAGAAAATTATTTTCAACTTCAACCATGTTAGTGTCACAAATATGACAAATTCTTTTGACCAATGACATTTTAGGAATTGTCCAACACCATGTTTCACTATGGAGCTCATGAGAGTTTGTTCTTATTTTAACAATGTTGATTTTCTTCTTTACACTAGCCAAAACAAAAATATACTTTTGATATTATAAGTTATGGTTGATCACCTTATAGTATCTTAATTTAGGCTTTTATCCTCTAATTCTTTATCGCACCACAATATCTCCTTAAATTTAGATGTAATAATATTTTTAATATTATCGTTATTATGTGAAGTGACCTCTTTCTTTATTCCCCAATTATTTAGCCAAGACTAGGCATCTTTATGTTACCCCCGCATGAGCCACAATTGGTTTTGATTAGAGTTTGAAGCCATCTTAAGAAGTCTTTTGTCTTCCATGTTGTTTATCTTGTTCTTGTACATTAGGTACCTTGTCATAGCCATGCTCTCAATGGGAGAAAGACTAGCATCAACGAGGAGGATAGGATATAAAGTATTGCCTTTAATTTTGAGATTATAAGTTATAAATCACTTTTGGATTTTCTCTATGTTTCTCCATGATTCTCCAAAGATATTGCAGCCCCAAAATTCACAACCATATAAGATAATAGGAGTGATGAGAGTCCAAAAGAAGAATTTATTCTTATCTCATAGCCAAAGGTCCCTTTATTTACAATTGCTTTCATGTACATAATAAGCTTTCCAACCTCTACTTACCCTTTTCTCAATGTTATAGTTTCATTTAAGCCTATTATGAAGATCATCCAAGATAATTGAATGAATTCACTTCCTCCTAGTTGTTGTTGTCATACACAAAATTATTGTAATTGATCTTTTTGGATTTAATTATCATAACCTTCATTTTGTCAAGGTTAATAGCGATACCTGTACTAGAGCAGAAATCCTTGATGGTTTTTAGTTTATTGTCAAGATCATAGGAAATCCTTTCCATAACAAAAATCTCAGGAGCATAAATAAGAAGGATGATGACTATAATAATGAGAGTCAGGTTGACACAACACGCTTCTTCCAAATAACTCTCTAATTTGTCAATGTATATGCCAAAAAGGGTAGGGGACAAGGGACAACCTTTATTAATTCCTATATTACAATTAATTTATTCTGACTAGCCCTCAATGTCTCTAAACTTGGCAATAATGTTCTCATACAATATTATTGTGATAGCTCTCAATGCAAAAGGAAATTTTAGTTCTTCTACCTATTTGAAAGGTTAGTCCTAGGCATTGAGTCAAAATAATTTTTAAAGTCAACAAAACAACATAGGAGATTGGTTTTGTTATTGACACTTCTTCGCAATGATCCTAAGTGTAAGAAGGTGGTCCATATCTGAATGATAGCTCCTAAATCCGACCTAGTGTTTAGCTATTTTTCCATGGATTTATAGCCATATGTTGATGGTATTTTGTAATTCCATATAGCTTGACTAAAATGGGGTTAATCATAATGGTCCCATAATTAGAGTGTTTTTTTTTATCCTCTCTTTTAAAAATAAGTACAATAAGGCTATGGGTCCAGGGTTTAGGGAAGCCCTTCTTTCTTGCTAAATTGAAGAGCTTATGGATGTGAGGGATGATGACAAGCCCTCCTATTTTTAAGATTTATGCTTGGTAGCCTTCGACGTCCTTAGCTTTCCCTCTTGTGATCCACTTAATCCAAAACTCTATGTCATATATTGAAAATACTTCTTCCTCTATATAAACAATTTGAATGTTGTCCACGACATTAGGGGATTTGTAAATATTTCTAAGGTAGGAATTTTAGTCCCTTAAGGGGATCATATTGTTTTTTTTAGTTTTACAAGTCATAATTTGCCTCCAAAATTTATTAGGATCTATCTTATAAATGTCCAAAATAATAAAATTTTCCGAAGTGCAAATATTTTCTTAAATTTACACACTTTAAAAAAAATGTATTTGAAAACAAATATATTTTTAAATTCTTACTAAATCTAAAATTAAAATCAATATACTTAATACTTTGTCCCCCGTGTTACAAAGCCTAGGGAAAACCTCATATACTTCCCCTCATTTCAAGGATGATACCTAGGGTAAACCCTAAAATCTTCAAGGAACAAGGTCAACCAACAACAGGGCTCAAAGCCATTACAATGATATACTCGTTAAGAGCTCAACAATTCACTTGCAGGAATTGAACATGGGTGGGGAGGATAACACTATTTCATCCCAAACACCCGAGCTAAAACCAATTAACTAATATATATATATATATATATATATATATATATATATATATATATATATATATATATATATATATATATATATATATATATATATATATATATATATATATATATATATATATATATATAATATACTCAAATATTCATATCATACAAAATTGTTTTACAAACTAGACTGTTAGAGCTTTGCCAAAAAGGAAACCAAAGCTATGGTGCATGCCCATATGGAAATTATAATGTCAAAGATATTCATATCTAGGCCATTATATTAAAAAATAAATAAAGGGCACCTGAAACTATAAAAACATAGAGACAATACTCAAAAGAAACTTGAAATATCATGACTTTTTTTTGTCAAGACTGGGATGGCCTAGAAGGCCCTACAACACCTAGGGTCCTTGGCTTCTTTACCTCATCCTCTACCTCTTCCTCATTAATGGTAATAAGATTGGCACAACATCCACTAGTTCGTCATCATTATCTCTATCCCAATCCTTCACTTTAAAGATGATCTCGAAGACCACTCTACACAACACTGTAAACTTCGCTTCAAGTCTTCTAATTTTGTCTAGAGTATCTGCTTGCATGTCGTCTTTATCATCCATTGACAGGGAAATGATAGTTTTTGCAAGACAATAGAACTTCATAGTCCTGAAGACTTTGGTATCTTGGGATCAAGTGAACCTTGTGTCTTCTACCTAATCCTAAAAATCTTGCTAAATTATTTTCTTCAGGGTCACTTTGTTTCTCAATCTTTCTCTACCTACTAATTTGTCCATTCTTTGTTTTGTTTCATGTGGGATATGCTTATCAAAAATTAATTTGGCCTAATTGGAAGCACGTTTTTCCCTTATGCCCCAGGTCCTTTGAGCAGCCTTCAATTGCACCAGGGGTTTCTAACACCCCCTTCTATTGGCACCTATTTTACTAGATTTTAGTAGGTCACAGGCCTTTTTGTCCACCATTGGAGTGTCCCCATCAAAGAAAAGGAGGTTTTCTAACTTTTGTAGATAGATATCCCATAACCTTGTGCTCTCAGAGACTTTCTCTCTTAGTCCCCAACTTGCAAATAGGGATGGACCACCTCTAGGAGAGGAAAATATCCCCTTGGGCTTCCAAGGAACCTAATAAATAATAAGGGGTGGTTCCACCTAAACAAGAAAGCTCCTATAACAGTCCTTAAAACACCCAAACCAACTAGCACAACCACCATAATACACCCTTTAAACCTCCTTTACAACATGCCTAACAAAAAACTCCCCACCTCCAACGTTAATCCCTTCTTTCCACGCAAGACTACGACAATACCTAGGACCAACAACAAACAATGGAAAAAACTTTGGCTGAAAAATAGAGCCACAAGTAACAAGGATACCTCGAAACTAGAATCATTGAGGGAGATGGGAATCTTCTAGGAGAAACTCATTGAAAATCCACTTTCTTCCATGCCCTTCAAAACTCTGTGCATACCAACCAACGCCCCCCCTTTTGACTTCGAGTGCACTCCACATCAGGACAAGAAACATCACCAACCTAGAAACATTGTTTCTCTTGCCCGAACAAAACCCTCTCCAAAGGAAAAACAAAGGATTTCCTAGGGGAGGCCGCTCCTACCAAGAGAGGCTTGAAACCATAGGCCAAGCTAGAAACCCCTAAGAACTTCCCACAAAAAATGCAAACACATTGTCAAGACCTGAAGCCAATTTACTCAGAGAACCATCCCCACAACCTTTCTTCCTTTGGTTATAAATTCCTACTCCTTCCTGAGCCATGATCACCCACTCCATCTGATAGTCCATGACATTGATGTTTTTTCCTAGTCTGAGATCATTTTCCATCATGTGAAAAAATTATTTTCGAGTGTCATTAATATGTAGCCACTTCCTCCTATTATCCTTGTACCTTCGGATTGTCCTGGTCTGAAGAACCTTCATCACCATTGCGTGGGGGTAGAAGGTGGCGTACCTCCCTCAACTGCATCATTGTGAAAACCACAAACACTCACAATGACAGATGATCATGAGCTTTCGAGGTAATGCGAGGTGGCAACTAAACTCACCACATGTGAGGTCCAAACCCCACTTTTCATCACCCCATCTAACTATACTTAATACTATATTAAGTCGTTGTCTAATGGTTCTACGAAATAGTTGTTTCATTGGAATCAAGCGACATAAATCTGCATGAAATCACTATTTTTGTTATTTAAAATTCATTTCTGAATGAAGAAATGAATTTAGCATGCTGAAAAACCCTTGAAACACTTGGATTACACAGAAACTATCACTCAAATCTGTGGATTTAACAATTTCTCACCAAATTTATAAAAAATGTCCCCTGAAAATATCGTCGGAAAAGAATCATTTCATAGAACATTTAGACTGCGACCTATATTAATATGAAATTAAATTTATATATTTTTATAAATAAATATTTAATTTAAAAAAAAAAAAAAAAATCTATTCCACATATTTGAGAGTCAAAGTTCAAGATTCTCTATAAAAAAAAATAAAACTAATTACACATTTAAAAAAGAAAGAATCAATTCCACATACTTAAAAGAGGCCCCACTTATAAGAGTGGAATCTTTATCGATACAAGAAATCAAACAACATATTTTCCTATGTAATTCAATAAAAAGAATAGTATCCATGGAAGACCGAAGAAATGTTTTTAGATATTAGGGGAAAAACAATAAAATGAATATATGTGTGTGTGTGTGTGTGTGTGTGTGTGTGTGTGGAGAAAGTTAAAAATATTATTTTATTATTTATGAAATTTTTTTAACTCTATGAAATTAATGGTGTAATGAGGTAGTTGACAAATATCTTTAATCTTATAAATTATGTCTATAAGTATTCATTATTAGTCCCTACCGAAGGCATAGAGGGACTATAGTGATCGATAATTTATTGACTTGTTATTAGTTTGTCGTTTGACTACAAATTTTTGCATACTTTCTATTGTTTGAACTACATAACTAAAAACATTATTTTTATATAATAAAAAAACTCATATATGTCATGATTTGATTGGATAATAAATTTGAGGTCTTATTGTCAGCTTCGCTATTCCAATGAATTATATGTTTCCATATCCAAAGTTTGTATCATCTACAGTGCTTTTTGAGTTTGTACTATTCATACTGAATTGTTTAGATATCCAAAGTTTATAGCGATAGACAATTTGTTGACTTTATATTAGTTTTTCGTTTGACTACAAATTTTTGCATAATTTCTATTGTTCGAACTACAGAACTAAAAACATTATTTTTTATTATTTATATAATAAAAAAACCCATATATGTCATGATCTCATTGCATATTAGATTCAAGGTCTTATTGTCAGCTTCACTATTCCCAATGAATGATATGTTGCCATATCCAAGGTTTTTATCATCTACGATACTTTTTGAATTTGTACTATTCATACTAAAATGTTTAGATATGCAAATTTTATAGCGATTGAGAATTCGTTGACTTTATATTAGTTTTTTGTTTGACTACAAATTTTTGCATAATTTCTATTGTTCGAGCTATAGAACTAAAAAAATTATTTTTTACTTTATATAATAAAAAAAAACATATATGTCATGATCTTGTTAGATAATAGATTTGAGGTCTTATGCGTTATTGTTATTATTTTAATTTTTTTTATTACTATTATTATGTTTTATTTTTCTTTATTGTTGTGTACTTCGAGAGTCTTTGCCATTGTTGCGTACGTAAACAGGCCTGCCACACTGCATTATTTCTTAAATGTTTGCATAGTGCGATGCCCTTCGATGGTTCTGAGAGTCTTAAGTGTTTACCTAACAGGCCTGGCATCGTTAAATGTTTATTGTGCAGATGTGTTACATTACAACTTCGTTCCATTTTTTTATACAATGTTGTCTACAGTGAAATTCGGAAATATTGTTCTTCACCGGCATTACTGGTTCACTGGTTGATGCTTGTTCGTTGGTTTGTTCAATGTTGCTTGTTGTTATTTGATTCAACTTTCCAAATTTGAGGTCTTGCAGTTGTAGTTGGACCTCTTCGTGGTTGTTCATTGGTTTGTTGTTCTTCAACTTTGCAAGCTATTGGACCTGTTGTTGCGGTTTGCAATTTTTGGAGCTGCGCTTCTATCATCCATCGTTAACGGGTAAGTTTATGTGCCATCATTTCATTGCTATTCCTTTTTTTTATTGGTGTTTGCACCTTCGAAGAAAGAATTTTCAATAGTAGGAATCCATGCCTTGAAATTCTATTGCAGAACATCTTTCTATGTGGTTGTTGCAACCAAAATATTTTCCTTAGTCTTGGATGTCAATGTTCTATACATAACCCACCTTTGTTGCAACTATGGTGACATATAAAAAAGAAAACTGGATTTTCTCCTCTTATTTTATGTTCCTGGAAACCATGTGTTTTGTGCATTTTTCCCAAGTTGTTCCCTTCCAATCACATATACCAACTTCCACATCCTGGATATCGTGCCATAGTTGTTTCCAAAATATCAATGCAAAGGGGTTTAGAAAACAAATTTGGAGTTGTCACAAGGGAGGAAACCATCTGCTAGGGTCTTGTGACGAGGATTGTTTTTATTCTCCTGTCCTTTCTGTGTTGCAGAGCATCTTTTGCCTCTGAGAAGCTTGTAGGATGCACGTCATGAATAGTTTCAAAAATGATATACCTTGAATACTTGATCTTTTTGCTCAACAAATTTATAGTGTTGTTTATTTGCATTGTCTCTTCTGTTTGGTTCATTGTTCATTGTATGTTTGTTTTATTGTCATGTGTTGTGGCGACTAGGGGGGATTGACTTTGACAAGAAGAAGGTTGAAGGATACATAGTGGGATTGGTACGTAGTTCCATGCTTGTAGTTTTCTATTTTTTTTTTTTTTTCCTTTTTTTGTTTTCCCTTTTTTTTTTCTTTGTTTTCATATAAACTGAAAATAACTAAGAAACAACTTGAAAATCACAGTTTAAGAGATGAAAAAAGTAATAGATGTTAAGTCCTATGAGATAGATACAAACTCCTTGTACATGACAACATCAATGAGGTATTTCATAGCAATGGGCTTTTTAGATTGGATGCATTCTCGTATACTGTAGGAAATTGCTTTTTCGATGCCTTTCAGGTTCTATTGCATTTCCGTTATTCCTTGACCGACCTACGCAATGGATTGATATATTATTTATTGAGATGTTTAAAAAATGGAATCATTGAGGCATTGGAGTCGTATGAATACAAATTGGTATCTTATTTTCTTTCACAGTTGCATGGAATACATGATGTCACTACGTATTTTTCAAAGATGCGGTTGTCTGCATCTGCAATTCAGCCTGCACATGAGAGGGGACTTTGGGGAGATACATTTTGTATACGGTGGTTTTCTAAGTGGCTCAATATATCAATTGGAATATGGTCATTGACAAGAAAAATAAGATATCTACTATTCAACAAAACTGCATCTACCGATCCATACTGCATCTAGTTCCATGATGCCAATCCTGTCAGTGGTCATTATGAACCACTATTGTATAGAAAATTATCCATATGCAATATTGGAGGACCTCATATTTACTTGTCCCTCATTTTCAAAGACCCTGAATCGCAATGGAAACAGATTATGCATCGTATACACTGCCATGGCTTGCAGATAGCAACAATTGTTGCATCTAGTTGTGGAGATATTTTGTTCAATGCAATTTTCTATTTGGTAGAAATAGATTTCGATGTGCATTCGTTGCACATTTACACTATACAGTCATTTTGCAATGCAATTATAGGCGGCATCCAACAGGATTTTAGTTGCTTGCATCAACACCTTTTGGAATATCTCCTAGAAAATATGTCAGCAATTGGAAGTTTGCAAGAATACCTTGTAAACATGGCACTGCCATATGAAAAAGGAAATGTAGAGGGTGGAAGATTCTGTTTGCAATGGCTATCTATCATATTTAGAGTAAATATCCAGGTCTGGTCGGCCCTGCCAAATGGCACTGTCCATTCCTGGTCTATTGATTCAAATTACGATCGAACAATTGACATTGTCTCGTTGAAAACATATACAACACATATCCATTATCAAACTTTGATGGGAAATACCATTGGTTCAGGGTCCACTGTCCATGCCACCCAAACCACATCGAATATGCATAGGCATAGCATGCTATTTAATGAGAATGAAACTTGTCCCAGTTGTGATGAGGCCATACAGGGATTAAACAAAAAACGTAGACTAAATTATCACAACTTGAAAAAGGTCATACATGAGAGAAAAAAATACATTGGTAGTATAGGAAATATTGTCGGTTCAGGGTCCAGTGTCAATGCTATCCAAACTACATCGAATCTGCATAAGCTTTGCATGTTATTTAATCAGAATGAAACTCATCCCAGTTGCCATGAGGTCATCCTGGCCTTCAACAAGAAATGTAGAATAAGTTATCACAACTTGAAAAAGGCCATACGTGAGAAAAAATACATTACTACGCTTCCTTCTAGAGAGACACTGACATATCACAACCTAAAAAACATTGTTCATGCACAACACAACAGAAACATGTATGGTCACTTAGCCCATAATGGTCATGGCACTGTCTGAGAGGAAAGAATCACATTTCATGGGCTAGAACCAACACCATGCACTACTACCAAAGAAAACCAACAAAAACTTTCTACGCATACTTCCCTAAAAAAGAAAGATGCAAGAAAGACCTATATGAAACAAATCAAAGGCACTCCTTCCATTGCATGTGAAATTTGCGATCAATTGAATTTTTCAAAAAACACTAAGTCTTTCACGCTTGATTTGGAAGCAGAATACCTCCTCCTAACACTAAATGATTAAACATTTTCCAGTGGAAAAATTTGTCTTCGATGCAAACGGTCGCTTGAAAATGGAAAACTACCACAGTTTGCAACCCCTGACCAAATAATATGTAATACACCATTGCCATATGTAAGTGCACTTATAGAACTTGAAGAGAGACTTGTTTCTCTGCGAATTGAATTTGCACAAATCAGACCATGGGGCTATAGCGATCGATAATTAGTCCCTACCAAAGGCATAGAGGGACTATAGCGATCGATAATTTGTTGACTTGATATTGGTTTGTCGTTTGACTACAAATTTTTGCATACTTTATATTGTTCAAACTACAAAACTAAAAACATTATTTTTATATAATAAAAAAACCCATATATGTCATGATCTAATTGGATAATAGATTTGAGGTCTTATTGCCAGCTTCACTATACCCAATGAATTATATGTTTCCATATCCATATTTTGTATCATCTACGATGCTTTTTGACAGGGGGCAACCATGTGCTAGGGTCTTGTGACAGGGAATGATTTTATTCTCTTGTACTTTATATCTTGCAGAGAATCTTTTGCCTCTGAGAAGCTTGTAGGATGCACCCCATGAATAGGTTCAAAACTGATATACCTTGAATACTTGATCTTTTTGCTCAACAAATTTATAGTGTTGTTTATTTGCATTGTCTCTTCTGTTTGGTTCATTGTTCACTGTATGTTTGTTTTCTTGTCATGTGTTGTGGAGACTAGTAGGGATTGAATTTGACATGAATAAGGTTGAAGGATACATAGCAGGATTGGTATGCAGTTCTGTACTTGTAGTTTTCTATTTTTCTTTTTTTTTGTTTTTCTTTTTTTTTGTTTTTCCTTTTTTTTCCTTCCTTTTTTTTCATATAAACTGAAAATAGTTAAGAAATAACTTGAAAATCACAGTTTAAGAGATGAAACAAGTAATATGTGTTGAGTCCTATGAGATAGATACAGAATCCATTGTACATGAAAACATCAATGAGGTATTGCATAGAAATGGGATTTTTAGATTGGATGCATTCTTGTATACTGTAGGAGATTTCCTTTTTGATGCCTTTCAGGTTCTATTGCATTTCCATCATTACTCGATCGACATGTGCAATGGATTGATAGATTATTTCTTCAGATGTTTAAAAAATGGTGACGTTGATGCATTGGAGTCATATGAATACGAATTGGCATCTAATTTTCTTTTGCAGTTGCATGGAATACATGATGTCACTACATATTTTTCAAAGATGTGGTTGTCTACATCTGTAATTCTGCCTGCACATGAGAGGTGACTTTGGGGAGATACATTTTGTATACGGTGGTTGTCTAAGTGGCTCAATATATCAATTGAAATATGGTCATTGACAAGAAAAACAAGATATCTACTATTCAACAAAACTACATCTATCGATCCATATTGCATCTTGTTCCATGATGCCAATCCTGTCAGTGGTCATTATGAACCTCTACTGTACAGAAAATTATCCATATGCAATATTGGAGGACCTCATATTTACGTGTCCCTCATTTTCAAATACCTTGAATCTCAATGGAAATGGATTATTCATCATGTACACTGCCATGACTTGCAGATAGCAACAACTAAGTTGGATTAATGAGAGGGGGGTTTAATCAGTAATAGAGAAATTTAATCATTTTTAACCATATAATACAAGTGTTATATCAATGTAGCATTATCATCCAATAACTACAGAGTAATAAGCAATGAAAAAATGAACAATCATACACATACACATTACACCAGTGTTTTACGTGGAAACCCAAAGTGGGAGAAAACCACTGAATGTTTTTTCTTATATGTCTTGAATAATTACATTCATTCGAAGCACCAAATTTCTTTGTTTTCTAGCTGCAACTGGAAGGAGGATCCAACCCCCTTTTTTCTCAGGCTACAACATGAGGGAATCTCCAACTCCACTATTCTCTGGCTACAACCAGAAGGAGGCTACAACCCCCTATGTTCTCCGACGACAACCAAAAGGTGGCTACAACCACCTATCCTTGCCCCGTCCAACCGCCCTAAAGTAGAATTAGAATGATGGAACCATTGTCACACTATCACTGTGATATATACCATTGTAAACATGTACCAATAAACCTGAACCATGCTTCAACCATGCATCAACCTGTACCTCAACCTGTAATCAACCTGTACCAGAAACAAGTGCATCAACCATGCACCAACCTGTACCAAACAACCTGTAATCAATTTGTACCATAAACAAGTGCATCCAACCATGTACCAAGTATGTACCAATCATGTATCAACTACTCATAAACTATGACTCAGCAAAATGTACCAACATCATCAACTATACACTTCATGTATGTGCCAACTCATCAACTACTTGTCTCAACCATGTACCCAACATCTACCTTAACCAAAATCCCTCATCAATTTCATCATACAAATATGATTTGCAACTCTATAATAGACCTGGGGTATATGATCACATACCTACAAACCTTCCTTAAATTTCACAACAAGAGACTAGCATTTTCATCAACCTTTTCTTTAGTCTCACATGACTAGTTTGGGATTAGTCAACAACCCTAACTTGAAATAATCATAACTATGTACCTGTAATGAATAAAGATATGAAAATAGTACACAATGTTCTTCAGTTGTTTTTATGCAATTCCTCCAAGTGTCACTACTTGGAACCTCACACAAAAGGAGTTATAGCAAAAATGGCATACCTTGTTGAATTCTGGCTTATTCTAGAGAGCGACCTTGTAGAGAGTGCCCCGCACGGAATATTTTTTGAATGGATCTGAAAATTTTACACAAAATGCTAAAGACTATACTCTAACCAAAACATTTGGTCTTACTGAATTTGGATCTGTTATGAATAAGTTATGACGTTTTTACCTGAAACACCCGTTTTAGACTAGTTTCAGGACTATCCACAAACCCTATTTTCCACAAAGTGTAACTCCAAAAATACAACGACCCACAAGATGAAATTTTTACCATAGATACTTGGATATGTTTCTTCAATTTTCTATCAATTTCACAGTCTAAATCATTCTAGAAAAAAAAATTATTGCGAAAATGGTGAGATGACCTGTAAATAACATACCTTAGAAAGCATCATCAAAATAATTTATCCTCCCTTGAATTATGGCCTTCTTTTCTTCACCTTCCCTCTGAAATTCATCTTAGATATCCTTTGGTTACCGCAACCACCTATAGATATTCAGCATGCTCAAGTGTGATATAAAATGAGAGAGCCGTTCCTCTTATTTATACTCTCCAAATATCTTCCTTAGAAGCATCTTCTAGGTCACTTAACCCATTTCTAGGCCACTTAACCTATTTCTAGGTCACTTAACCTATTTTCGTCATTTTTAGGGTTAACCACTTTCCATAATTAGAAAGTTCTCCATTACTTTATCATTTAAATATTCCTCCTTGACTTTGTCACCTCACTTTAGCATTTAAATAATCTTCTTTGATTTTGTCACTTCACTTTATTATTTAAATAATCATTCTTGACTTTGTCACTTCACTTTATCATTTAAACAATAATTTCTTCTTTGCAAGATCTTTGACTTCTTTGACCTTTTGGGGCTTCAAGCCAACATATGAGGGTCCTCCAACTTCATAAGGCCATAACTCTCAAACCGTGAGGAGTTATGTGATGTTCCACATACCACCAGAAATAGGATGACATGTACTATCCATATAGAATAGTATTACCTTCAAATATATTAAAACCCATACCATTATACATGAAACAACATTGGGTCCATTACCCAAAACTTTGTGCTACTGGAATTTGCTACCGGACTTTCTTCAAGGGTTGACATCAATGACAACCAACCTTAATAAAAAATCTCCCCCTTTGGCATTGATGGAAACACTCTGATGAAATATTGAAATCATTTCATGCAATACTGAATTCATATCACTCATGTTCCCCCTGGAACCATGCCTCTATCCTCTGCATCTCTATGACCATTTCTCCCCCTAGAATCATGCCACTGTCCTCTGCATATGATAAATGTCTCCCCCTTTGTCATCAATGGAAAAGGTATCTTTCCATCTGGGGCTGCTCCCCCTAACTGAATTGTCCTCTTTATTGTGCGTCCTCATGTACATCTAAGACATATAAGATAATCATTCAAAAGAATTCATTTTGGAGTAGAAATAAATCTGAGTCTCTAGCGAAGATACTCAAAGGCTTCCTGTGGAAGTGGTTTTGTAAAGATGTTTGCCAGTTGTTATTTTGTGCCCACATACTCAACTTTGATGTTCTTTTCTGCAACCTGTTCCCGTAGAAAGTGATACTTGATTGGAATGTGCTTCGTCTTGGAGTGCATCACCGGGTTATTTGAGATACCGATGGCACTTGTATTATCACAGTAGATTGGAATGGGCTCATCATACTCAACTTGTATATCTATCAGAGTTTGTTTCATCCAAAGAAACTATGTACAACATGTTGTTGCTACAATATACTCTGCCTCAGATGTAGATAGAGATACTGATGATTGTTTCTTGCTTAGTCATGATACTAAACACTCACCCAAGTAGAACGTTTCTCCACCAGTGCTTCGTTGGTCATCAATACAACCTGCACAATCTGCATTTGTGTAGGCAATAAGAGATAGATCCTTTCCTTTTGGATACCATAATCCAAACTCTTTTGTTCCTTTGAGATATCTGAAAATCCTCTTCATTGCTAACACATGTGATTCCTTTTGTGTTGCTTGAAATCGTGCAACCTGTCCAACTGCCTGCATTATATCTGGTCTAGATGTTTTCACATATAGTAGGCTACAAATCATTGACATGTATTTCCTCTGATCTATATAGTTTGAATCATCATCTGTGCTTAACTTGCAACTGGTTTGCATGGGAGTGATAACTCGTTTGCAATCTTCCATTTCGAACATCTAGAATTTCTCTGATATAATTGGTTTGAGAAATAAAAATTCCTTGGTTTCTTTGAGGTATCTGAAGTCCCAGAAAGAAGAATAGTTCTCCAAGTAATGACATTTCAAATTCATTCTGCATATCCTTTGCAAATTTCTAGTTTAACCTGTCATCATCACTACCAAAAATAATATTACCAACATAAACTTCAATTAATAAAATACTATCTTGACTTACCTTGATGTAGAGGTTGTTGTCTGCACTTCCTTTTCTGAATCCTACTTGCTGTAGATATTTATCTAGTCTAGAGTACCATGCTCTAGGAGCCTGTTTTAGACCATGCAAGGCCTTCTTTAATTTACACACATAATATGTGTTCTCTGACAACTGAAATCCTTCTTGTTGTTCAATATAGACTTTTTATTCAAGTTCCACATTAAAAAAAGTTGATTTTACGTCCATCTGATACACTTTAATATTTTTGGAGCATGCATAAGCTAAAAGAAATCGGATTGCTTCCATTCTGGCAACTGGGGAAAATGTCTCTTCAAATTCGATTCCTTCAACCTGTGCATATCCTTTAAATACCAATCTAGCTTTGTTCCTTGTAACTTTTCCATCTTCATTCAATTTATTCTTGTATGCCCACTTTGTGTCGATCACGTTCTTATCCTTTGGTCTTGGAACCAATTCCTAAGTGTCATTTTTCTCTATTTGATCCAATTCTTCATCCATGGCCTTGCTCCAAAATTCATCCTCCCTGGCCTCTTCAAAATAGCTTGGTTCAATCATAGATGTGAGTGCTACGTGTGTTTGTTTTGGTGAATGGATTATTCTTCTAGTCTCAACTCCTGCATCTTTGTTTTCGATAATCTGATCTGAAGGATGATTCTTTTGTACTTGTTTGCTAAGTGTTTTTGGATTTACTTGTTAAACTTCCTCTTCTGTTTCTATCGGATCCTCTTTGTCTTCCCCTTATTTTTCATCTTTTGTTTATTCTTCATAAATTTGTTCCATTGATTCATTTTATTCTTCCTTTAATTCTTGTCTACCTGTTTCATCAATTGTTACGTTGATTCTTTCCACCACTTTGTTCAATCTCGGGTTGTAACACTTGTATTATTTTCTTGTACTTGAGTAACCAACAAGTACTCCTTTGTCCACACAAGAGTTAAACTTTCCCATTCTGCCATCTTCTCTTTTGATGTAGCATTTGCTTCCAAAAACTATGAAGTGTTTTACATTTCCTGGTCTTCCTTTCCATAGCTCGTAAGGAGTTTTGTCAATGTTGTTTCTGAGCATTACTCTGTTTTGAATGTGAACTGTTGTATGCACTACCTATGTCCAAAAAATATCTGTCAATTTTGAATCCATTAGCATTGTTCGAGTCATTTCTTGTATTGTGTTGTTCTTTCTTTCAACAACTCCATTCTGTTGAGGTGTCCTAGCAACAAAGATTTTTCTTTTTATTCCATGACTGTTGCAGTAGTCCATAGATTCCTTTGAATTGAACTCTCCTCCATTATCAGATCTCAAGCATTTGATTTTTGAATCCATTTCGTTTTCAACCATTTACTTGTAGATCTTGAAGTTTCCAAAATCTTCTGACTTATTCTTGAGAAATAAAACTGCGGTCATTCTTATATAATAATCAACTAATAACATAAAGTATTTCTCACCTTTTAAGCCCTTCATTGTAGTTGGTTCAACTAGATCAGTATGCACAATTTCTAGTGGTCTTGTTGTTAAATATTCCTTTGGTTTGAACCTGGTCTTTGTTTGCTTTCCTTATTGATAATGATTGCATAAAGTGTTGATTGGTTTCATGATCTGGGGAATTTCTCTGACTTCTTCTCTTTTGTTGACTTTGAAAAGGTTATCAAAATGTATGTGACCCATTCTTCTATGCCATAGCCAAATTTCATCTTCCTTTCCTAGAAAACACTTTTCATTTCCAATTTCACTTAACACATATATGTTTCTTGAAGTTCTCATAGTTGTAGCAATCAATTTTCCTAAACCTTCTTTTCTTATATCACACTTTTGTGAATCGAAAGTAACTTTATGACCTTGGTCACACATTTGACTCACACTTAGAAGATTATGTTTCATATCTTCTACTAGTAGAACATTTTCTTCCTTTGTATTTGTTGAGTCTCCATTTTGACACTTTTAATACCCTCTATTACCCCCTATCTAAGCCTATTTTACCTATGCCATTTGTATCTAATTGACGGTTTCCTCCACAAATACACTTAATGACCCTGTTCATGTGCATAGAGAGGTAACTTATGGCTAAGTAATGTTTTGTTTGATTTTCTTGAGTTAATTCGATTAAAATAGTTGATTTTGAATGATCCTAATCATTTGATATTAATAAGCATTGATATGGTACCAACAAAACTGCATAACATTGATCTGGTACCAACAGAACTGCATAATATTGATCTGGTACTACCCTGTGCTATTCTAGTACCAGCCTGTGTTATTTCGGTACCAGCCTGTGTTATTCCGGTACCAGTGTGACAATGTTATTTCGGTACCAAACAACTGCACCTATTCCGGTACCAGTGCGACTGTGTTATTCCGGTACCAAATGACTGTGTGTGTTCGGGTACCAATTTCTATTTCCAGAATTCACTTGTTGAATGCGTTTGCTGAAGGAGATTCCAAGAAATTGGTTGGATCAAAGTATACAAAGTAGTTTTAAATATCATGATCGACTTCATCACTCATGCACTTCGTGTCATGAGGATGAAGTCCATCCCTAAAGATTCGATATGTATTTCCAATTGTAATATTTTAAAATTGTTTAATAATTATCCTTATCTCTTGATAGTAATGGCTCACCTTCTTTATAAGGGATGTTGTATAGGAGATAGGATACAAAGGAGATACATATGGATGTAATGAACAAAATTATTCATATTTCCATAATATACAATATGATGAACTACTGATTTGATTTTACAAGTTGAAGGAATACAAATGAGTTGTTGTGCAATTTCTGGGTATGATTAGAACGTTTTAGTTTGTTATCTTTTTAGAGATTCCATGTTGGAATCAGGAAGGGCCCACTGTTCTGATACAATAAGCTTAATGTAAAATATATCTTAGCTTTCTATTCTTGTACATGTCTGTTTTATTCCGGTGCTCAATTGTGTGTATCTTGTACCTGTTATTTTTATTTCTGGTTTGAGTTAAACTATGAATTCATAAAGTATATCTATTATGTTTGATCTGTATAATTGTTAGATCTTTTGAGTAAATTGTCAATGGGATTGTATTAGTGTAAGTTTGATAAGTATGGTTCACCAGATCTTTCCTAATTTTTCTTAGTTTCATAAACAGTAATTTGTGTTGAGATAATTGTAGAGATTTATAAAATTTTACATTCCTGAAACTGTGTTCTTTATAGCGACTTTCATAATTTATTTTGAAATTTCAAGTGTGCTAATACAGGAACAATTAATATCCCATCATTCACCCTACATGGACTATTAAATGGAGAATCTTAATAAACCTAGTGTTTCCTGTACAGGGACAAATAGTTTCTTCCGGAATTGATTAAATTATGAGTGATTTCCTTTTGAATATTGTGTGCAGAAAATTGATTACAGTTTACTGTTGAAATTAGTTGCTACAGGAGGCAAGATATAAGTTCATCTCTTCATTTCATGAACCTCTAATGAACATATTTTTCACCTAAGAAATAACCTTTTGATTCATTGTTTTCTTGAGAAGTTTTGTTATCATTTTTCTCTTCTAAGTTTGGAGTTGTATTGTTGAAGTGTGCCCAGATTTGATTGCTAGTTGTTGTTAAGAGTAGCAGCTACAGATAACGAAGTCAAATTCCATCTTTCCATTTCATGATCTTGTAAATGGACAAGTCATTATCTGAGCAAGATCTTTCGAATGCATGATTGCAAGTTTTGCTTTCTAATTTCTGAATTGTGTGAAGAGTGTTATCTTTGAAAATAGAGTATTTTGTTATTGATGGTTTTCTTATCTAAGATATACTCATCAGACATAGGAACCTATCTGTTATCGACACATATAGTGCATCAAATCTACTGATTATGAATCCCGGTTGATAATTTATGTTTGGTAATATATTATGAAAATAATTGCACCAACATTTTGGCGTCGTTGTCGGGGAGTTGTAAATGGTAATAGGTAGTATTTTAATGCTTTAATGGTTTTGGATTGGTTTTATGGATGACCTAATGTTGGAGAGAAGACGGTAAGTCGTGCGGGAAGAGCCCACGCATCCACTTTGGTGGGGTTGCTCCAAAGTTAGGTTGTCCTCTTATTTTAATGCAAGTGTGTATTTCCTTCTTTTATGCAAATTTCATTTTATTTATGATGAGATAACTTGTACAAACTAATAACCTGGTGACAGCAGGATCCCAGTAATGCAAGGATTTCAAGCTTCGTGTGTTTTGTTTTTGCAAATAGTTTTAAAATTTAGATCTTTAATGATAAATCATGTTTGGGGTGTTGTAAGAACCCCCTGAGTACTAATCTGTGTTGTGAGACAGGGATCACCAACCAGATAGAGTAATTCAAGGATGATCAATAGCTTGAAGAATGTTCCTCCAAGAACTTTCCTGCATTCTAGCAGCAACTGGAATATCTACCTCTCAGGAAGAGCATATATTGACAACAGTCAAGAATTTAGTTGTCTCTCCACAAGAAGATTTAGAAGTCCCGTCGGATTCCTCTTGTCAATTTGTTGAGGAGAATAAAAAACCGTGGATAGAATTCAATGGAGAGCAACCAGTCGAACCTGAAATTGAGGAGTCCTTAGCATGCCTCTCAGCAGATCCTATATGTACTCCAAATACCAATCATCTTGAAGAGGATAATCTGCATAGCATGGTAGAGGAAGACATTCAGTGTGACCTAAACAAAGAAGAGAAACAAGAATATAATGATCCTATTGAAATATGGTTTCAATTAGTTATTAGGTCACAACACTCTCTTATTTTTCATCATTGTTTGATCTCAACATCAAAGCGGTTGGTCCTTCATACTCCGGTATGCATTAAAATTTATCTTTTCAACCTAACTATGGATATATTTCTAACCCTGTTACCCACATGGCTTCACTGGAAGTATTTCTATACTTGAAGAACATTTTCTTTTGTTCAAATAGAGTAGGATAGGTAAATAAATAAATAAATTTTTTACATAAGTACAATGCAACCTATCTTTCATATTTTTCATAAATGGGAATGTCAAAAGATAATAAAGCAATCAATTTAAGATCTTGTGTTCCTATGGTAGATTTCTTTTTAAAAGTTATGATAATTTTGTTTGGAATCTTATGAGAAGTGAATCTCTTCATCCTATGAATGCACACATAATACTAGAAGGGTTTCAAAAGCAGAGAAGGCATCCTTGTCAATGGAAGATAACACTTAAGGGAGTGCTTCATGACCTATTTCTTCAAAATTCTTCTTTTTCCTTAAAGTTGTTAAAAATGATGCATTCATGCTTTATATTTACCTATATATTTTAAGACCTCTATTTCACAAGGATGATCAATTAAGTGATCTTTTAATAGCAGTTGAAACTGAATGTTAAGTCCAAACTATAGATAATAATTCAACTTTTGACATTTTCCCTAATTTTTTTGTTTTTAAGCATGAATAAAAATCCAGTTTTAATTAGTTCTAATGGTTTGTTTTTAGCAGGTGTTCACAACTCTCTAAGCAACCCTTTTTTATCATCTCACATTGTTTGCATGAGGCCATGCAAAATCTTAGGCATGGGGGAGTGGTTGCTGAAACCTTCATATTCTTTTTCAACTTCCGTCGGTGAGGCCAAATAAACATGTTCATTGCTAGGATTTGATAGTCATTTCCAGAATTCCGGTACCATTCTATTCTGGTATTGCAGAATTGCATTCATCTAGTACTACAAACAATGTTTGCCTCTGCATTCATTTGGTACCAAAGGAGAAAGTTTTTGTTCATCTGGTACTGAAAAAAATTCATGTGCTCATATGGTACTAATGGTCTCCTGTGTGCTCATCCGGTACTAAAGGAGTGTTGGAAGATTGGTTGTTTTCATTGATGTCAACCCTAGTCATGGGTTTTGGACCGCAAGATTGATGAAGGTATTTGGACATGAAGGAAAATGCACATGAAAATACAACACCCATGGATGGATAGTATACATCATGTTATTTCCAGTGGTATGTGGCACGTCACGTGGATCCTCATGGTTGAGGAGAAATGAATTTTTGAAGATGACAAAGTGAATTGAAGAAGGAAGTACATGTAGGCCTTGAAGATAATTAAAGAAAAGAATTACAAAATAGGAAAGTGTCAGGTCGGACCTAATGTTAAAAGGAAGTGACATAAATGGTATAAATAAACATCATTATACATTCATTTGATACAAGTCGAACTTCATAGGAAATAAGAGGTAAAGAAGGCCTGATTTCAAGGGAGGATGAAGTCTTTTGGTGATGTGTTCTAAGGTATGTTATTTTCAGGTCATCTTACCATTTTTTCTATAAAACATTTTATAGAATGATTCAGATGGTGAAATTGGTATGGTATTGAGAAGACATATCAATTTACCTATGGTAAAAATTTCAACTCTTGATTCACTATAATTATGGAGATAAACTCTGTGGAAGATAGGGTTTGTGACCAGTCCTGAAGCTAGTCAATAAACAGGTGTTCCGTGTAAAACAGTCATAACTTCTTCATAAAGAATCCAAATTAAGTGGGACAAATTTCATTGGAAAGAGTACCGAATTTAGTTTCTTGTGTGAGATTTTCAGAATTGAATGTTAATTATTGAGCATGGGGCATTCTGTGCAAGTTCACTCTCCTGAATAGACCAGAATTGAATAAAGTCTACCATTCTTTCTATAACCTATTTTTGGGGAGGATTCAAGGAGTGAAAATTCGAGGAGTTTCAGAGAATACATTGAGTAATATTATCTACAGGATCAGAGTACTCCAAGAATTGAATAATTGCAGAAATTGAAGAATTCTCAGGAAGCATTATCAGGTTCTATGTGATGATTGGTTGATGGTGATGATTTAATGTAAAGTTTTATTATCTCTCATATATTCTTGGGTGGAAGGAAGGGGCAAGGATGGA
>ML792842.1:543776-553782 GCA_009831015.1 Picea engelmannii | reverse complement strand
TTTCTTGGTCATTGTTATACTTGCAAAATTTTTGGACATAAGGCAATTAATTGCATAATCAATGAAAGGAACACATACGCAAGAAACATGAATGGTGTAAATAGAATATATGGAAATAATCATGGATTTGTCAACAGAAGTTAGAATTCATTTTCCCCATTGATGGACAAAAGTATTGCATGCTACAAATGTAATTATCTTGGTCACAAAGCACGAGATTGCAGATATATAAATGGCGATGTCCCTATGACAACCATAGTATGGAGAAGGAAAGAGATTCCAAACAATGAAGATTTTCGAATAGCAATGATCGTTGAAGAATGTAAAGAAGAAGATGAATCGTACATAGACAGTGGATGTTCTTCACACATGACCGGTGATCAAGACAAATTCATCAGCTTGAAGAGAAAGGGTGGCAATGTTGCATTTGGAGATGACTCATCTGCCAAAATACTTGGAGAAGGTGTAGTAGAGATTGGAAGAAAAAATATAAGAGCAAAGAATGTTCTATTGGTTGAAGACTTGAATCATAATCTATTCAATGTTAGTAAAATGTGTGATCAAGGATACACTCTTACGTTTGATTCCTGAAAATGTAAAATCAGATAAAATAACTCAGGAAGATTGGTTGCAACTACAACAAGAAGACCAAACAACATATACATCCTAGACATGAAGAAGAGAGAGAAGATAGAAGCCACACAAAAGGATTCTAAGGAAGAAAATGTCCCAAAGACCAAAAATAAGGATGAAGTATTATTGAGTGCCACATGTTCAGGGGGAGCAGCCCCAAAGAAGAGAGTTACATTTTTCCATTAAACTCGGGGAGAGCAGCCCTAACCTTTTCCATTGATGTCAAAGGGGGAGAGAAATTGGGATCATGATGATAGGGGGAGCATGAGTGTTGCCATCAATGACAAAGGAGGAGATTGTTGGAAGATTGGTTGTTGCCATTGATGTCAACCCTAGTCTTCGGTTTTGGCTACAAGATTGATGAAGGTATTTGGACATGAAGGAAAATGCACATGCAGATACAACACCCATGGATGGATAGTATACATCATGTTGATTCCGGTTGTATGTGGCATGTCACGTGGATCCTCATGGTTGAGGAGAAATGAATTTTTGAAGATGACAAAGTGAATTGAAGAAGGAAGTACATGTAGGCCCTGAAGATAATAAAAGAAAAGAATTACAAAATAAGAAAGTGTCAGGTCAGCCCTAATGTTAAAAGGAAGTGGCATAAATGGTATAAATAAACATCATTATACATTCATTTGATACAAGTCAAATTTCATAGGAAATAAGAAGTAAAGAAGGCATGATTTCAAGGCAGGATGAAGTCTTTTGGTGATGTGTTCTAAGGTATGTTATTTTCAGGTCATCTTACCATTTTTTCTAGAACTTTTTTTCTAGAATGATTCATATGATGAAATTGCTATGGTATTGAGAAAACATATCAAGGTACCTCTGGTAAGAAGTTCAGCTCTTGATTCGCTATAATTATGGAGATACACTATGTGGAAGATAGGGTTTGTGACCAGTCCTGAAGCTAGTCAATAAACATGTGTTCCGGGTAAAACAGTCATAAATTATTCATCGAGAATCCAAATGAAGTGGGATGAATTTCATTGGAAAGAGTATGGACTTTAGTTTCTTGTGTGGGAGTTTCAGAATCTTATGTTAACTATTGAGAGAGGGGCATTATGTGCACGTTCACTCTCATGAATAGACCAAAATTGAATAAAGTCTGCCATTCTTTCTATAACCTCTTTTTGGGGAGGATTCAAGGAGTGAAAATTGGAGGAGTTTCAAAGAATACATTGAGTAATATTATCTATAGGATCAGATTACTCCAAGAATTGAAGAATTGCATAAATTGAAGAAGTCTCAAGAAGCATTATCAGGTTCTATGTGATGATTGGTTGATGGTGATGATTTAATGTAAAGTTTTATTATCTCTCCTATATTCTTGGGTGGAAGTAAGGGGCAATGATGGAGAGTTCAAATATCTCTTGATATTTGAGAATTGTATCTTCCTCTTGGAGGTTTATCCCTCCCTTTACATTTGGAAGTTGTAGCTACCTTTGGAAGTCATTACTTCCCTTGAACAATAACTATTGATTATTTCTCATATATTGTGCATGGTGTATTGTGGTAGATTGGTGTAACTCTTATACTATTGTTCATTTCTCATTGGATATAGTTGAATGGTTTAAGTATAAGTTGAAAAAGGTTTTAAATTGTACTTGATATTGATTCACCCCCCTCTCATTATCAACAAGGAGGAGGTCTGTGATATTCCGGTACTAAACCACAACTCTGCGCTATTCCGGTACTAAAACATAACCTTGCGTCCATCCGGTACTCAGGTGATCCGGTACTGGTAATAAGGTGTTGGTAGCTCTAATCATATATTCAAGTTTTGTTGCTCGATTTAAGTACTAGGACATATAAATTCAACATTTTTTCATTTTATTAAAGGAATTAGACTAATTATGCAGTAAACATATGGTTACTCTCAATTATTGCATGCTCCCTACCATGAAATTTTGCAAGCCCTCTTATACATCTCCTCGTATATTATCACTGAATTCCTTGATGAAGTGGTTGTCATCATGAATGAGAAAAAATCATGCATCATGTCACTCTGTTTATGCCCCTTGCTCTATTCTGGTACTACTCTGTTTTGGTACTATCCTATTCTGGTACTATCTATTACAGTACTACAGAAACATGTTCGAATACCAATTACTTATCTGGTATTGATACCAAAGTGATATGATCTTTTTCATGTGCTTAACATTGTTTTCACTTCAGGTAATTAGAGGTATGGGCTAATATCTTCATGTTATTTCTATCAAGGATCATTTAAGTCTTGTGTTGAATTGTTTTTACTCTCATGCACATCTTCCACCTACATTTATACACTCAACCTTGAATGAATCATCCTTGCTCTCCTTTAAGAAGATATTTTCACATTTAGCTCTATATGATAATGGGTGCACTTGTCTTATTACTTAATCATTTTGAAGAAGTGATTGCTAATTGAAATATCCATTGAAAAGTGGTAACACCATTATGTCAAATACTAACCTAGTTGATTCAACAAGTTCTTATCCAAGTTTATCTTTACAAGTTTCTCTTGCAAGGTATTGATGAAAACCTCATGTTGTGGACCACCTTTGCAAAACCGCAATGAACTTTCATGAGAACCCTAATAGGATTAACTAGAGGGACCTCTTAGTCATTATTCAAGATGTTCCATTATACATTGAATAGCTGAGATTTAAGTTGAATGTGGATGATGTCACCCTTGGGATAATTGCAAATAATTAATAATGTGCCTAATAACTCTAAAACACTCTCGTACCACCTGCCTTCCTTATTCTCTAAAACTATCAATGAATAGTATACATCATTCTAAATCTTTTGAGTAATATAATAAAAAGGAAGTATCAGGAAGTACAAGTAAACCCGCTGGGGTACTGAACATGCCTGCTGGAAATGGGGTCATGCTTGTATGGTACTAAGGTAAACTCATCGGGGTACTGAACAGGCCTGCTGGCAGTGGGGCTATGTTGGGTAAATGGAGTTGAAAAACATAAAGTGGCACACTTAAAACTGAACAAAAAACCTTGGGTCTCATTCTGAAGAAATCATTATCGAATCAAGGCTAGGAGATGACCCTTATGTCTCTCTGATGATGTTCTTAAGAACCTTCAAATATCCACTTTAGAGTTCTATCTTTAAAAATAAGTAGGTTTGCATGAGAAGTGAGACCCTCAGTATGTGTAATTCACCTTACCCTCAGTAAGAAGAGCTTCACCTCTAAAAACTTGGATCAGAAATGAGTTAATCATCTTGGGATGTATTCCTTTATGTGTTACTGTCTTCAAATGATATCTAAACTATGCTTATATCACTTTTGTTTTAAAGGTAATCTAGCCAGGGGGGGGGGGTATTCGTCAAATTCATTATGAAAACTCTTGGTCACTATCCTATAATCATATTAGATTCACAACCAACCCTTTCTCCTAACTTTTATAGAAAACATATTGGATAAGACTTAATGTCAAATCACTAACAAATCTTATCCATTACTCATGACTCCACTTTGTCACCATAACTACTTTGCCATGAGTAAGAATGTGAAGCATAAGCCAGGAAGTTTATATTGTTTAATAGGAACTTAGGAACTGAAGAAGGATGAAACTTCATGGAATGCTTGATCGAGTGAAGAGTATCATCAATTGTGAAATTTTGAATATCATTGTTGCATGAGGACATGCAATGACTTAAGCATGGGGGAATTTTGAGTCTCCATTTTGACACTTCTAATACCCTCTATTACCCCCTATCTGAGTATATTTTACCTATGCCATCTGTATCTAATTGACTATTTCCTCCACAAATACACTTAATGACCCTGTTCATGTGCATAAAGAGGTAACTTATGTTTAAGGCATGTTTTGTTTGATTTTATTGAGTTAATTCATTTAACATAGTTGATTTTGCATGATCCTAATAATTTGATATTAATGAGCATTGATATGGTACCAACAAAACTGCATAACATTGATCTGGTACCAACAGAACTGCATAATATTGATCTGGTACTTCCCTGTGCTATTCCGGTACCAGCCTGTGCTATTATGGTACCAGTGTGACTGTGTTATTCCGGTACCAAACAATTGTGCCTATTTCGGTACCAGTGCGACTGTGTTATTTCGGTACCAAACGACTGTGTGTATTCTGGTACCAATTTCTATTTCCAGAATTCACTTGTTGAATGCGTTTGCTGAAGGAGATTCCAAGAAATTGGTTGGATCGAAGTCTCCAAAGTAGTTTTCAAGATCATGATCAAATTCATCACTCGTGCACTTCGTGCCATGAGGATGAAGTCCATCCCTAAAGATTTGATATGTATTTCCAATTGTAATATTTTAAAATTGTTTAATAATTATCCTTATCTCTTGATAGTAACAACTCACCTTATTTATAAGGGATGTTGTATAGGATATAGGATACACAGGAGATATGTATGGATGTAATGAACATAATTATTCATATTGCCATAATATACAAGATGATGAAATGTTGATTCGATTTTACAAGTTGAAGGAATACAAATGAGTTGGTGTACAATTTATGGGTATGATTAGAACGTTTTAGTCTGTTATCTTTTTAGAGATTCCATGTTCGAATCGGGAAGGGCCCACCGTTATGATACGGTAAGCTTAATGTAAAATATATCTTAGCTTTCTATTCTTGTACATGTCTGTTTTATTCCGGTGCTCAATTGTGTGTATCCTGTACCTGTTATTTTTATTTCTGGTTTGAGTTAAACTATGAATTCATAAAGTATATATAATATGTTTGATCTGTATAATTGTTAGATATTTTGAGTAAATTGTGAATGGAATTGTATTAGTGTAAGTTTGATAAGTATGGTGCACCAGATCTTTCGTAATTTTACTTAGTTTCATAAACAGTGATTTGTGTTGAGATAGTTGTAGAGATTTATAAAATTTTACATTCCTGAAACTGTGTTCTTTATAGAAACTTTCATATTTTATTTTGAAATTTCAAATGTTCTATTACAGTAACAGTTAACATCCCATCATTCACCCTACATGGACTATTAAATGGAGAATCTTAATAAACCTAGTGTTTCCTATACAAGGACAAATAGTTTCTTCCAGAATTGATTAAATTATGAGTGATTTCCTTTTGAATATTGTGTGCAGAAAATTGATTACAGTTTACTGTTGAAATTAGTTGCTACAGGAGGCAAGATATAATTTCATCTCTTCATTTCATGAACCTCTAATGAACAGATTTTTCACCTAAGAAATAACCTTTTGATTCATTGTTTGCTTGAGAAGTTTTGTTATCAGTTTTCTCTTCTAAGTTTGGAGTTGTATTCTTGAAGTGTGCCCAGATTTGATTGCTAGTTGTTGTTAAGAGTAGCAGCTACAGATAATGAAGTCAAAGTACATATTTCCATTTCATGAGATTGTAAATGGACAAGTCATTATCTGAGCAAGATCTTTTGAATGCATGATTACAAGTTTTTCTTTCTAATTTCTGAATTGTGTGAAGAGTGTTATCTTTGAAAACAAAGTATTTTGTTATTGATGGTTTTCTTATCTAAGCTATACTCATCATAAATAGGAACCTATCTGTTATCGGCACATATAGTGCATCAACTCTACTGATTACAAATCTTGGTTGATAATTTATGTTTGGTAATATATTATGCAAATGATTGCACCAACAGTATTCTTGTTCCCAATTTTGACTGTGCCTTTTCCAATGATTTTGGTTGAATCATCATTTTCGAAGGAGACTGATCCATATCTTTCCTTTCGTAATGTAAGAAACCTGTCTCTATCACATGTCATGTGTTTTGAACACCCACTATCAACATACCAACCATGTTTCTTCTGATTAGCTTGTAGAGCAAGTATGCATTCTTCATTGCTATATTGATCCTTCTTTCTTATCCATGTCCTTTTCTGAGGTTCCTGCCTGTGACTGTTTTTATTTTTTTGCAGTTATCTGGGAGGGACTGTAATTTTGAAATATTTGGCCATGTGTACAAAATTTTTACATTTGTAACATTCTACTTCAGTGCTCAAAGATTCAAACCTATTGTAACTTCTTCTCTCTATTTCACTAGGCCTTCTTGGATAAACCCTTTGTGTATAACTTGAAAACTTGTTTTTGTTCCTATTGTTAGCTCTGCAATTCACAGCTTTATGTCCAAAATTATTACATGCATAACATAAACCAAAATATATAGTTTGATACCTGGGAGTTAAAGATATTCTGAAAGGAGGTACTCTTATGAAATATTCTTCTTTCTGAGGCCTATCTGTCGGTTGTTGATTCTGAAATTTGAATCTTCTTAATGGAGGAGTGTCCCTATAATATTCCTTATAGATCTTCCTATCCCCCTTGATTGTTTATGTAAATCTTTTTGGATATGTTTCTTGTTATATTATTTTGGAGCTTGACCCTTTTTCTATATGATTGTGTCCAAGTCCAGACTTGTCATGATGAGATTTTTTACTGTTGATAATGTCATTCAAAACTTTTGAGTTGTTCTGCATATTTTTCTTTTGGAGATCCTTTCTTAATGCGACAATCTCTGCTTCCAAATTTCCAATGATCTTGTCTTTTTCTTCTAGTTGTTCTTTGAGTGCTTCTTCAATTCTTGTATCTTATTATATTTGAACCTTCAAATGTGTGATCATTTGTTCTAGTTCTTGAGTGTCTTCTTTCTTGTCTAGTTCTTCTTGTAGTTTCTAGTTCTTCTTTTTTTCTCTTATGATAACTTCTATGGCACACATTAATTCCTCTCGGTAGTCAACTTTTGCCTCTTCAATTTCTTCTTCGAATTCTTCATATTCTTCTTTGGCTTCTTTATATTCTTCTACGGAGTCTTCTTTATCAGAGTCTTATACTGCCATGAATAGAACTCGTTTTGTCTCATTTTCACTAACTTCATCTTCATCTGATAATGAGATGTCTTCTTTGGCGCATAAGATTTTCTTGAAAACTTTCTTTGTGGTTCTTTTGCCTTTATATGTTTTTTTTTTCCTTTTGAGTAACCTTCATCATTTCTCTTTTTCTTATAAGGACATTTGTTAGCAAAATGACCAATACCATCACAATTAAAACAAATTAAAGGAAGCTTACCTCTATACCTACCGTCGGTTCCCTTGTTCAGTCTTTTGACAAAGTTCTTCATCATATTCCGAGATGTCACTATTGTTGCTATGTTCTTCTTTTTTCCTTCCCTTTTTCTTTGACTTTTTGGATTCTTTGAAGGTTGCTTCTTTTATATTTGGATTTTCCTGTTCAGTTCTCATTTCATATGCTATGAAGATTTCATGTAATTCGTCCATGCTTATTGAGTTTAGATCTGATCTTTCTTCTAGTGTTGATATCTTAGGGTCAAATCTCATAGGAAGAGATCCTAGTACTTTTTGAACAATTACAAATTCTTTGATTTCTTCTCCCAATCCTATGATTGCATTTATTGTTTCATCAACTCGTAAAACGTAAGCTGCAATATTCTCATCTTCCTTCATCTTAAGTTGTTCGAACTGACCTCTATAAGTTTGAAGCTTTGTTTCTTTGACTTTTGAATCTCCTTCATAAATATTTTGAAGTTTGTCCTAAATCTCTTTAGCGGATTTACAATGTGCAACTTTGGTGAATATTGTTTTACTAAGACCATTCAGAATTGTATTTTTGGCTTTGGAATTATTCTGACTGAGTTTCACTTCTTTGACATTTGTTGGCGGAATTGTTGGTGATGTGTATCCATCTACAATTGATTTCCAAATTTCAAATCCATGTGCTTCTATATATGTTTTCATCCTTATGCTCCAAAATGCATACTTTTGTCCATTGATTTTTGGTATTCCATTTTTATACAAGTTGTTTCTCTCCATGATCTACCTTTCAATGGTTAAACTGATTTGTGAAGGAACCTTCTCCGATACCAATTGTTGGATTACTGAGAGGTGGGGGGGGTGAATAAGTAATAGAGCAATTTAATCTTTTTTAACCATATAATCCAAGTGTTATATCAATGTAGAATTATCATCCAATAACTGCAGAGTAAATAAACAATGAACAAATGAACATTCATACACATACACAGTACACCAGTGTTTTACGTGGAAACCCTAAGTGGGAGAAAATCACATAATGTTTTTTCTTATATGTCTTGAAGAATTACATTCATTGGAAGCACCAACTTCCTTTGTTTTCCATCTACAACTGGAAGGAGGCTCCAACCCCCTTTTTTCTCAGGCTACAACCTAAGGGAAGCTCCAACTCCCCTATTCTCTGGATAGAACCAGAAGGAGGCTACAACCCCCTATGTTCTCCGGCTACAACTGGAAGGTGGCTACAACCACCTGTCCTTGCCCCATCCAACCGCCTTGAAGTAGAAGTAGAATGATGGAACCACTGTCACACTATCAGTGTGATATATACCGTTGTAAACCTGTACCAATAAACTTGAACCATGCATCAACCATGCATCAACCTACACCTCAACCTATAATCAACCTGTACCATAAACAAGTGCATCAACCATGCACCAACCTGTACCAAACAACCAATAATCAATATGTACCATAAACAAGTGCATCCAACCATGTACCAAGTATGTACCATTCATGTGTCAACTACTCATCAACTATGAATCATCAAAATGTACCAACATCATCAACTATACACCTCATGTATGTGCCAACTCATCAACTACTTGTCTCAACCATGTACCCAACATGTACCTTAACCAAAAGCCCTCATCAATTTCATCATCCAAATATGATTTGTAACTTTGTAATAGACCTAGTGTATACGATCAAATACTTGCAAACCTTCCTTAACTTTCACAACAAGAGACTAACATTTTCATCAACCTTTTCTTTAGTCTCACATGACTAGTTTGGGATTAGTCAACAACCCTAACTTGAAATAATCATAACTATGTACCTATAATGAATAAATATATGAAAATATTACACAATGTTGTTCATATTGTTTAAATCAATTCCTCAAAGTGTCACTACTTGGAACCTCTCAGAAAAGGAGTTATAGAAAAAATGACATACCTTGTTGAATTCTGGCTTATTCTAGAGAGAGACCTTGTAGAGCGTTCCCCACAGATAATATTTGTTGAATGGATATGAAAATGTTACACAAAATAATACAGACTATACTATAACCAACACATTTGGTCTTACTGAATTTCAATCTTTTATGAAGAATTTATGATTTTTTTACCCGAAACACATTTTTTAGACTAGTTTCAGGACTAGCCACAAACCCTATTTTCCACGGAGTGTAACTCCAAAAATACAACAACCCACAAGCTGAAATTTTTACCCTAGATACTTGGATATGTTTCCTCCATATCCTATCAATTTCATGATCTGAATCATTCTAGAAAAAAAAATTATTGCGAAAATGGTGA
>ML792842.1:507925-539450 GCA_009831015.1 Picea engelmannii | reverse complement strand
AAACAAAAAAAGATTACTAATGTAATATGCCCCAATTAAGGGTTGATGAGCCAATATTAGGGCTTAACAGACTATCTATCATATTTAGAGTAAATGTCCAGGTTTGGCCGGCCCTGCCAGATGACACTGTCCATTCCTGGTCTATTGATTCAAATTACAATCGAAAAATTGACATCATCTCGTTGAAAACAGATACGACACATATCCATTATCAACCTTTGATGGGAAATACCACTGGTTCAGGGTCCACTATCCATGCCACCCAAACCTCATCAAATCTGCATATGCGTAGCATGCTATTTAATGAGAATGAAACTCGTCCCAGTTGCAATGAGGCCATACGGGGCTTAAACAAAAAAAGTAGACTAACTTATCACAAATTGAAAAATATCATACGTGAATTTCATCCCAGTTGTGATGAGGCCATACAAGGCTTAAACAAAAAATGTAGACTAACTTATCACAACTTGAAAAAGGTCATACATGAGAGAAAAAAATACATTTGTAGTATAGGAAATACTGTTGGTTTAGGGTTCACTGTCAATTCCATCCAAACTACATCGAATTTGCATAAGCATCGCATGCTATTTAATCAGAATGAAACTCATCCCAGTTTCCATGAGGTCATCCTAGCCTTGAAAAAGAAATGTAGGCTAAGTTATCACAACTTGAAAAAGGCCATACATGAGAGAAAAAAATACATTACTACTCTTCCTTCTAGAGAGAAACTGGCATATCACAACCAAAAAAACATTGTTCATGCACAACACAATAGAAACATGTACGATCACTTAGCCCACAATGGTCATGGCACTGTCCAAGAGGAAAACATCACATTTCATGGGCTATAACCAACACCATGCACTACTACCAATGAAAACCAGCAAACACTTTCTACACATATTTCCCTATGAAAGAAAGATGCAAGAGAGACCTATATGAAACAAATCAAAGACACTCCTTCCATTGCATGTGCAATTTGCAATCAATTGAATTTCACAAAAAACACTAAGTATTTCACGCCTGATTTGGAAGTAGAATACCTCCACTTGACACTAAATGATAAAACATTTTCAAGTGGCAAAAATTGTCTTCCATGAAAACGGTCGCTTGAAAATGGAAAACTACCACAGTTTGCAACCCCTGACCAAATAAAATGTAATACACCACTTCCAGATGTAAGTGCACTTACAGAAATTGAAGAGAGACTTGTTTATCTGGGAATTTCATTTGCACAAATCAAACCTTGGGGCTATAAACGACCCCAAATGGGCTTAACATGATCAATTATTAATGTGCCTATCCAACTAGATGTTGTTTGAAAATCCTTGCCACAATTCATTAGCGATACAGTGACAATTTTTGTGGCCTCAAAAGACACTTGTAATACAAAAATGTGTATCAGATAGGTAATGTGTGTGTGCATGTTGTCATGAAAGCATTAAAAGAATTATGTTCCAGGGCCCTGTACAAAGCACATAACATTTGTATAAATGAGAACTGGAACAATGTTCTTGGAGAAGAGGATGACAACTCTGCACAAACTCTCGAAACTGCTAGTGAATTTGATACAAGCGATTAATCGGAGAATGAAACACCTACTGAGACATTGGTACATGGATTCACTGATTCACAACGCATTTGTGACTTGGAAGATAAGATTGTCGAAATTTCACCTGCTGAGGGGAAATGTCCACTTGGAATATTCAAGGACAAATTTGGTGAGGAAATGAACTTCCCAACACTGTTCTATGGATATCCATGTCCCAGTGACATTACGGAACAATTCAGTTACAATAAAATAGTTTGATGAGAGCTGCTACATTCAAGCGGTGACTTCTCTTGTCACATAAAAAATTTGTTTTTCAAAACAATGTGCATAATAATAGAGCAAGTTTTGTCTTTCATGTGGGTGTGAATAAGAAAAGGCTAGTTACAAGGAAGAAAGTTGTTGGCCAAGGATGTCAAGCACAAATTAAACCTAGAAAAAATACTGAAATCCGATATTGGATACTTAGATTTAAAAAACATTTGCATCTCTCCAGACTATTTGCAACAAAACAAAAAAAACTATTTTTGCAATGATCCAACAATTGGGACCGCCAACATTTTTCATCACGCTTACAAGTGCAGAGAATTGTTGGGATCCATTGGTGGTTGCAGTATCTGACTTGCATAGGAATAGGAAATGTAAAAAACAAACCGATACACTGGAAAATAATGACATTGACTACGTCATAAGAAAAGACCCAGTGACATGTACTCGCTACTATAGACATAGAATAAATGCTTTGAGAAAATTAATATGCCATGATGAAACGTTTTTCGAAAAAATATCAAACTATTTTTTTGTGATTGAATTCCATAATAGGGGGAATGAGCATGACCACGCACTGTTGTGGATAAAGGGTGCATCGGTCTATGGAGCTGACAAAAATTCACATATTGAGCAGTTTGTGGACAAATACATAACATTCAACATAGATCATTTGGATCTAGAACTTGCCAAAGTTCATAGACATTATCATACAAAAAGTTGTAAAAAATGAAAAAAACTCACATTGCATATACAAATTCCCCATGCCGCCAATGAGAACAACAAGAATCATAGAGCCTCTTATTTTAGAGGACAATGTTGTCATTGAGAAATCTAAATCCTTGTTCACATTTCTAGAACAAAAAAAGTTTGATGAGTTGATGAGCTTCGATGACTTCTTGACGGAGCTAAATCTAACAGAAGATGAGTACATCCAAGATATACAATGTATGCTTAAACAACCAACAGTTTTCCTTAAACAAAAAAAATTCCCATATCTGGAACAACAGTTTCTCCAAGGACATGCGAGTTATGTGGAATGAAAATACATATGCGTAGTACGTCCTGAATGCATATGTTGCAGCATCGTACTATACCTCGTATATGACAAAGGTTGACAAATATATGACAAGTGAATTCAGAAGAATACACAAAGAACATCAAAGAAGTCATATTGATGTTATTCAAATGATAAGTATGCTTGGTAATACATTACTTAATCTTCAAAAAATGTCTACTCAACAAGCAGTCAACATTGCACTTTCCTTGCCCCTCAATTGTAGTTCAAGAAAATGTGTCTTCATAAACACATATCCACTTGAGAAACACACATTTGTGCTTAAACTACCATCTTTGCTAGAACAAGAACCTGACAATTCAGAGGACATGCTATGTCGCTCTATTACTGATTATTACCTCCAGTGTCCATCCCCTATTAAGCATATCTGCTTAGAAAAATTCATATCGCATTACAAAAAAAATAGTGCACCCATATCAAAAAGAAAAAAACCCTTTGTGATACGGTTTGTCAAATACAACAAACATATTGACGATGAAAACTATTGTAGAGAAAAACTATTGTTATACGTTCCATTCAATGAAAACTAAAACACATTAAAACATAACTTCCCTACATGGGAAGCTGTGTATGTTGCCTCTGAGACTATAGTGTAAACCAATGAATCTAGATTTACTTACAATGTTAATCCAACATGGGGTGATCTAGAAAGTGCAATTAATGAACTAGAAAACCCTGACAATCTTGATGAGACATTCAAAAACTGAAAAACAACCAGAACTCCCTGTGATTCCTATGACTTGCAAGCAGATTTTTCGTGTCCTCGGGCAGGCATCATTGAAAAATGTATCAATCTTGATTTTCAAGTCACAAAACATCATTTCCTTATTGAAAATAGTGAATACCACATAATCAAGCGTTTGTTGAATCGAGAACAACAAACAAGTCTAAAGGACATTGCACTTAAAAAATGATTCAACATGCACACTCTTGTGCACTTGTTTCTTACAGGCGGAGCAAGAACATGCAAGACATTCATAACGGAAGAACTATTCCAAATGCTTATACGAATCTATGATTCAAACAATTCCTCTGATCCTATGAAACCAAAGGGCCTAATAGTTGCATACACAGGAAAGGATGCATATAATGCAGGTGGAACAACAGTCCACTTTGCATTTTTTATGCCTTTTAACAAGTCACAGTTTCTTCCACTCGGCAAGGAAATGTTAGATACCTTGTATAATATTTATGACAAACTGCAACTTTTCTTTATAGATGAGGCATATTTGATTGGAAGTCACTTCTTGTATTCCATTGACAACTGACTACAAAGCATAAAACATGTGCACACGAAATGCTTTGGAAACATTAACATGAGATTCAGTGGGGATATTTACCAGGCACAACCCATCCAAGATTCTTTGATATTTGAACAACCCACAGTTAACATGAAAATAATGACGCATGACTTTTGGAGAGACAATATTAAATGCTTTGAATTGCATACTACAATGCGCTAGACAGATGAAACATTTATTGCAATTTTGAATAGAATGCGGACAAACAACCAAACATATGATGACTTAACATATATCAATTTGAGGTTCTTGCGACCTGCACCAACAGACCCAACATTCCATTACCTATTCTACACAAATAGGGATGTTGCAATGCATAATAGGTACATGCTATCACTCATGCTTGGAAATGATATCATCATCAATTCGACTTGGAAAAAGAAAACCATGTAAATGTGCCACGTCATGAACATACAACCACTTTACCTTTGCAACTTGTCCTGAAATTAGATATGTTGGTTGAAATATATGTCTGCAACTATGATTCATAGGATGGCTTGGTCAATGGTGCAAATGGAATACTCAAAGGCTATACCAAAACATAACAACTTAATGTCCTCTAGATTAATTTCCATGAACCGAATATAGGCAAGTGACAAACAAACAAGTTGTCTTATCTATATGATTCAAACACTGCAAGTGATTGGACACCTATATTGCGAATATCAAATCCAGTATCGACATCAACAAAGACAGGTCGACTGAAGATTCGAAAACAGTTTCCAATTAAACTTGCATGTGCACGTACAGTCCACAGATCGCAAGGACTAACACTTTATAGTGTTTCATTTCATCCTGATGGAATTCGAATACATGGACTTGTGTACACAACACTGTACCATGTCAGAAGTATAGACTCCTTGTATTTACTAAGTCCTCTTACAAAAGATAAATTCAAATTCAAACAGAAAGTTGATATCTAAATGCAATGGCTCACGACTACCGCAAAGTGGCATATGTAGTATGATTACCAATCCATACAAACAAAATCATATGTATCAATTCTCTCACTTAACACGTGCATATTACATGCACACATAGATGATATACTCAATGACTATGACAAAATGCAATCCGATATTTTGTGCCTACAGGAAACATACATGGCATTATGCATGCAAAACAAAAAATTTCCAAATCACAATTGCATATCAAGTTACATTACACATGGGGTGATGATATTCGTGAAAAAACATGTAACAATTTTGGAGCATATACATTTCTAGGAAAATAATGTTGAGATGGTGCTTGCAAAAGTATTTTTCCATGGATCAGAAATTGCAATATTGAATCTGTATGCTGCTCCCCATGAAACATTCTCCAACATACTAAATGTTCTTTCCAATGCATTAGACCATTTGCATCTGAACGAAGCCATTTTCGTTGTAGGAGACTTCAATATTGACATGCTACAAAATAATTCCAGAACAAAAGAATTGGAAAACCACATGTGCAAATACAGTCTTTGCTTTCTTTTGAACAACACAAGCCATGTACAAAATGCGCTTATTGACCATGTATGGTCGAATGTGCCCATTTCTCAATACAACATATTTATCTTAAACACATACTGATCTGATCATGATACAATTGATATTGCACTTGAATTATGAGATATACATCAAACATATTGCAAAATCATATTTCTATGTTTCAAAGCATATCTGTCTAGCTTGTTGCGGAAAACCAAATTATCCAACTTCTTAGTTTTCCCTGGTTTGTAAACATATTGGTTTGATCACCATACAATTGGTATTGCACTTGAATTATGAAATATACATCAAACATATTGCAAAATCATATTTCTATGCTTCAAAGCATATATGTCTACCTTGTTGCAGAAAATCGAGATATCCAACTTCTTAGTTTTCCCTGCTTTGTAATTGATTTTGGGCACATAATATTTTTACAATATTTTTTTATATATACACAATCATGGATGAACAAAACAAAATGGTACATTCTTCTAACACTATCTGTTACTCTATTCCTTTTGTTCTATTTTATTTAGTCTATGTACATATTACTTGCTTTTTAATTTACATGTCAACTTATGTTCATGTCCATTTTGTTTTGTACTTATTTTTATAGAAACAAACAAGAAAACTAGACACGGAAAATAACTCTTAACCAGAAATGTAGAAGAATCCATGAAAAGGTGCATATTTCTACCCGTGTTCCATATCCACTAGTTTTTCATTTACTTTGTCTATATTTGTTGCACTTGTTTGCAACTCTGGTTTTTTTTTCTTGGATACTCCATATCTTCATGTACATTAACGTGTCTTCATGTCAATTCTTTTTTTTGTGTGTTGCTATCTTGAAATAAATAAATTTGTACTCCATATTTTGTTTCATGTGTTCCTACGTAGCATATTGCTTTCATATCCATTGTATGTATTGCTACATTGAAACAAGAACACAGTAATTGGGCACAAGGATGGAGCCTTATGTGCCAGATCTGAAAAGGATGGAGTCCAATGTGCCACAACAAATACAATGTGTATGCCTGAGACTAACCAGTATGGTTACAAAAAACTATGATCTACATACGTTGTCCAAGTTGTCCAATTTAGTTTTAAAAAAATAGCTATTTCATTTGTTTGGCAAGTGGAGACAAAAATTTAATTTCAAAAATTATTCACTAATGTAATTTACTCTATTTGTACACAAGCATGGAATGAGGAAGCGATCAGTCGAACTCCTAATAAATTATAGCATTATATAAATTACTATAAATCTTGGTAAAATGTTATAATATTCTATAAATTACTAAATCTCATGTTGCGGCCAGTCGGACTCGTGATACATAAGCATGGCTATATATGTGAACGCGTGAGTCCTCCAACCCGCGCACCGTGTCACATCTATTTTATACTATATTTCTATTTTATTTACTCTATATACATATTCCTTGATTTTTTCTTTACATGTCAACTTATGTTCATGTCCATTTTTTTTGTACTTTTTTTCATAGAAACAAATAGGAAAACTGGACACGACAAAGAACTCTCAACCAAAAATGTAGAAGAATCCATGCAAAGGTGCATATTTCTACCTGTGTTCCATATCTAATAGTTTTTAGTTTACTCTATATGTATTTGTTTCACTGGTTTGCAACTCTGTTTTTTTTCTCCTTGGATACTCCATATCTTCATGTGCATTAATTTGTCTTCATGTCAATTCTCTTTTGTGTGTTGCTATCTTGAAATTAATAAATTTGTACTCCATCTTTTTTTTCATGTGTTCCTACGTAGCATCTTTCTTTCATGTCCATTGTATTCTTTGTATTTCTACATTGAAACAAGAACATAGTTATTGGGCACAAGGATGGAGCCTTATGTGCCACATATGAAAAAGTTGGAGTCCAATGTGTCGCAGAAAATACAATGTGTATGCCTGAGAATAAGAGGTATGGTTACAAAAAAACTTTGATCTGCATACGTTGTCCAATTTGTCCAACTATATGGTTTGCCCACAGTTGATGTGTTTCTATTGCTTGATAATTTTCACACTAACTGTTGTTCTGTGAGGCATACAGTTCTTTCCTCCCTTTCTTTTTCTTCTTCTATACTTATCCGTTCTCCCTTTTATTCTTCCCCTCTATTATCCATTTCTGATTCTATACTTGGTCCCATGTCTATGCTTACGAGTTCCCAGGATGGCGGAGTGACAGAATCCATGTCCATCTATATATTTACATCACGAGTCCGATCGAGCGCCATTTGTTTTCATAGTTGGAAAATTTTATGGCCATGGGTTCCTACATAGGTGCCATCGAAATCTCATGCCCCGTGTTCATGGTATACATAATGCACTCGAAACTTTGGTGATCTACAATTCAACCCCAGATTCCAACCCCCATGTCTCAGTCTACCTACGATGACTCTGTTTGAATTATTGCATATAAATGTGCCAAGTCATATATTTTGTCTATTGCTTGTTGAAATAGATATAAACAAAATCCATTTTATCTTGAACCAGCTATATTCCATGGTTGAAAATATTTTTCCCATGGTTGATATTTTCCCAACTCGTTTCCACACTTAGCCAATTTTATGGCCGCAGGTTCCCCAAATGCATTATCGAACTACCATGCCCCATGTTTGGATATACATATTGCACCCAAAACTCTGGTTATCTACAATTCAACCCCAAACTCCTCGAACTCACAAGCCTCACTTTGCCTATGATAAATCCATTTGACCTCCCCGCCTTTCCATACTTAAGACCAAGTGTTGTTTTGTGACGCATAAAGTTCTTTAATCCATTTGTTTTTCTCTTCTATACTTGTCTCTTTTCCCCTTTTCTTCTTTCCCTCTATTATCCCTTTCTTATTCTATACATAGTCGCATGTCTATGCTCACAGGTTCCTAAGGTTGTGGGCTTAGAAATTCTATATCCATCTATATCTTCACATCACGAGTCTGGCCGACTACGTTTACCAAAGTACCAAAGCATATTTCACTCCCCTCCATCCCCGCCACCTTCGCCCCTTCCCAATGCAAATTAACTATGATTTTACTAGTGCCAACTCACCATAGATGTTCGAAAAGATTAGCATTAATAAGCAGAAAGCTCGAGGACATCTCCCATTAAAATGAATTAATGGGAGAATATTATGAAATATGATTAGTTTCTTTCTGTCAATCTTGAATTCACAAAAAAATGTTGGTTATTTTTTTTTTTTTTAAGGCGTCATCATAGCAAGAATGCAATATTGTGCTGCCCAATGTCATCTACAAAGGTGTTGACATGATGCCCCTCTTTAGTATTGTTCATATATTACATGTTTGCATATTTGAGAATATGCTTGCATATGAAAATGATGCTCCGACCTTCCAATTTGAACATAGTTTGCATTTGGGCCACAAAGAACACTAATAAAATAAAATAATATGAAAATTGTTTAAGTAAATATAACAAATTATCTTCTAACTTAAACCAGATTTTGTCAAGATCCAGGTATATTACATAGGTGGAAATGTTTTCCCCACTTTTCAATACTTTCTCGATTTCCCTACCATCTTCGCACACTTTTCCAGTGCAAATTGATTACACTTTTATTAGCTTTGAAAATATCGGCATTAAAAGGTGAAAAGGTCGAGGACATCTCCCATTAAAACACATTGAACCAAGATTTACCGGATATTATATTATCATGTTGCAACGTCCATTTTCAATATAATGAGGAAGCAAAGGAATGTTCTCATCACCTATTGCTACAGCTAGAAAACATTTATGTGGGGAGATACACTGAATATTTTCGGGCATGAGGACCATAGTTTTCAGTGGTCCATAGCTTATGACTACTACTCGTCCACTTCTACCCAGAAGAAAGTTATGTCAATATCTGAAATTGCAGCGACAGATTGTGTCCCCAATTTTTTTTACTTCAAGGAATTGGTCACGTGTTGCGCCGAGAACTATATTTTGAACCAGTGGATTATCCATATGGGAAACCATTCCCAAGTCTCCCTATCGCCTCAAGTATTTCGAAAGATGTTAACACTTCTCGACCCAATGAATAATTTCAAGGGAGAGAATTGCAGACGGTTCTTAAACAAGCATGGTTATAATGAACTGTACCTCTTTCCGAAGTTCTTACAGGACACAGCGCACACTCCCCGGGACATAGCCATATTACAGGTTAGTGCATTTAAATACCTTTCTCGGCAAATTGCATGGATTTTCACGAGGATAACGAGACAAGAAGGTGCAGCCAACATCTCTCAAATGATTCTGTATATTTTATATTTTATAGTCAAGGAACAAGCCATCTTCCATTTTGATAAGTTGATTTCCATTGAAATCTCTTTCTGGTTATTGCAATACAGAAAGCAGAAGAAATCCTTTATGTCATCTTATCTAATTTTTCATCGTGGTGAATTGCTATCCATTTCCTGGACTATCTATGTCTAAGAATTTGAACTCTGAATTTGACCCAGTAGCATTCTCATGCCAGATATTATGGAGACACAACGCTTGCCAACATTTTTGTAAAGTATTTAATGATTTTGTTTCAGTTTTTAAAGAATTGATATTTGGAAAGTATTTTCCCCGGTTATCTAGCCAGTTGACAATCTTCCTGGATAGAAAGGGCACACTAGAAGAAATGGAGAACTATAATGTTATAAGGATTTTTGGGTCTAAACAAAATCCTTCCTTCCTTCCATGTCACATATCTAGTACAATGTTGTTTGCTAGAATAGCAAGGGAGTACATCTACTGGTTGCATTTTTTCCATGAAAAAAAGAAGTCAATTCATCTCTCTGCCTTGGAAAGTCAGGGATTTCATGGTCAGGAACCACTTCAACAGTTCTTTCACTGACACTATCCTGAATGAACTCAGTTCTAGTACCAATGATTCACACAAGCAGAACTGAAAAAGGCCCAGGTGAAAAAAGTGCCCAATCCCTGACCGCCACACCCAAGATCACAACATCTCGTAGCCGTACTCCAACAGCCTACCCAAGTAACAAAGTCACACACAGTTCTTCAGGTAGAGGAGGAGATAGGAACCCTCCCTCTGGCAAAATTGAAAGTTGTCACAAACTTCCCGCGAGCAAAAAATGAAAAACAATAGTCCAAGAACAACAGGGACCGAGGGGAGAAATCGATATCCATGATCTCTCCCTTGAAGATATGGATATAGAAATTGACATTGACAAAATGTTCCCTGATGAAGACCACCTGGAGAACATTTCTCCGCACAATCCTGGGATGGAAATAATATGCATAGATACATTGGACAAAGAAGATTCTTTTGCATTTCAAAGCGTTTTTTTTTTTACAGCGAATCCAAAAAATTGATTATTGAAAAGAGAGATGTAAAGAATAAGAAAGGGAAATCTCACTCAGAGATCAACCTACGCAACATGCACCCTTCCTAGATATCCCAGATACATCGAGCAATTGAATATGCTCTAGACAAATCTATTAGCGGCCTTGAAACGGAAAACGTCATGTTAAAGGAGCGAATCAAAGAATTGGAGGAAACTCTAATGCCTCTTCCACTGTTTGCTACTCCTTTGGCAATAGTCAGGCCCATCGCACATGCACCAAAGTTAAAAGGATAAGAAATCCTTCTCACATCATCCCAAGGCTATGTGGAAAAGAATATAAACAGAAGAATGGAATTAATAACAGAAGCTTGGGAGATGTCAAAGAATATGCTCAATTTTGGAACAAGAGCGCATGTTTTTCATGAGTATCTGCAAGAAGATCTCAAGAACGAGAAAGGTTTCTACCTCGATGAAATTTTACCATTTGGTGTTAAAGTTACCGGTATGATAGAATTTAGAAGAATAAAAAAGGATCTCCCTTCCCTCGATCGAATAGACCAGCTAAATGCACGTTAGAAAGAAAAGGTAAAGAACCTGATTGGTATCATTCAAGAATGTAGCCAGACCATATCTAGAAGAGACAAACTATTCAAGAAGCTAACTAAGATAGATCTAGCTGCTAGCACCAATGAAGTCCAGGACCCGAAATTGATATTCAAATCATTGTTTTTAACCAAGAAAGCATTTGATGATCAAGTTCATATCTATAAAACACTGTCATTTGAAAATTTGTATGGCATTCTTGAATATGGTGAAGATGACGTGAAAACCTGGCTAGTCGATTATGCGATTAAAAACCAAGGTATTCAACAAGAATTGCACAACCTGTCTATTGATCTAAGGGACTTGGAAAGTGAATTCTTCAATATAAAAATCTAGCATGAAATCAACGTGGCGCCCATGAGGAGCTACATCGAAGAATGGTTCAAAACGTCTTTCGACCAGATTACCAATGAAGGTCAAAGCCGAATAAATCCATAAAAGGACATCAGTGAGCAAATGACAAGGCATGGGACACCATTATAGTAAGTTGATATTGATTACATTCTTTTGTTTTCATCCGCTTACTCTAACAAAGCTTTAACTGAGATCTGACAATTTTCTCTTTCTTCTTGCCAGGTTTTGTTCTTTTCCATCGCCGAATTTCTTCTTTCTACAAACTTCGTTCTTGTACATCTTTGCTTTGTAGTCTGCGACAATCCCAATTTGAGTCATTCTGGCAAACGCATTTGTATTTCACAGAATATGTATTGAACTATATATTTTCTTACAAATTTGAAGACAACGATTTTTGGGAAATAGTCTCAAATGTATTTTGCGACCCGATTTATCTGAATATACATATTTGATGTTGTTCTATGGTGATCTTCAATGTTTGGTGTTGTTATTTGAAATTTGTATTTCTTCTTAAAATTAAATCATTTCCATGTACATGTTCCTATTCTATATTGTGCATATATTGCAGCTTCCTATATTTTAGAATATTCTTCGATATACAAAATATAAAGTCATATATTTTTTTCTCTATATCTTGTGGGTTTCAGCAAAAAATGTGAGCCCAAAACACCATTCACATTCGAACATGGTTTACATTTGGACCACAAATAATCTATTAAGATACATTAATATGAATACATTTTAAATAAACAAAAAAAAAATCCCTTTAAACTTCAATCTGACTTTCTCGGAATCTTGGATTGTTCGTGGGTTGACCGGTTAGCGAACTGCCAAATCCTCATTTTCATCTATATATTCACATCAAGAGCCTGACCGACTACCGTCCCTTTCAAAACTTATCCAATTATCTCACAACGACATCCCAACTTAGCACTATGGAATTCTTATCCCACGTGTTTCGTGATATACATCTTGCACCCAACACTTCCATCATATACATTTTGCACCCAACAATTTTGTGATACACATTTTGCAGACAACACTTTCGTCATTTGCAATTCAACCTTGGACCACTGGAACTCGCAAGCTTCACTATACCCGGGTTCACAACTTTCGGAAAAACAACTAAGTAACGAGAAAGATAAAGTACAGGGAAAAGAGAAATGGGAATTTGGTTAAGTATAGAAGATAGAAAAGAAGAGTTAGTATATTCACATCTGTAATAGATATCCCATTTCCTGGAAAGATCTTTTCCTGTATGTTTATGGAGAAGTTATATACTTATTGCATATACTTGGAAAGAAGTGTGAAAGTGGAGGGCATATAAAACAACGACTTGTAATTGAAAATTGTCTGGACCCGCCAACCGGACAATCCGCGAAAGAAATTTCCGTGGAAAGCGGTCAAACGGGCTTCAAAATAGGCTTACAAGGGTTCCCGAGGAGACGTGAGGCCCCAACGGTCAAATTGTATTGATCAGAACTTTTGAGTGCAAACTATGTAACACGTTAGAGGGGTTGATGTAGGAATCTGGAAGTCAATTTGTATATCGTAGAAGTCGGGGGCTTGTTTGTATATGTAGGAGTCAACATTTTTATTTCACAGAATATGTACTGAACTATATGTTTTTTTACAAATTCAAAGACAACTATTTTTGGGAAATATTCCCAAATGTATTTTGTGACCCAGTTTATTTGAATATAAATATTTGAGGTTGTTCTATGGTGATCTTCAATGTTTGGTGTTGTTATTTGAAATTTTTATTTCTTCCTAAAATTAACTCATTTCCCTGTACATGTTCCTGTTCTATATTGTGCATATATTGCAGCTTCCTATATTTCAAAATATTCTTCAATATACAAAATGTAAAGTCATATATTTTTTTCTCTATTGCTTATGGGTTTGAGAAAAAATTACGAGCCCAAAACACCATTCAGATTCGAAAATGGTTTACATTTGGACCAAAAATAATCTATTAAGATACATTAATATGAATACATTTTAAATAAACAAAAACAAAATCCCTTTAAACTTGAACGTGACTTTCTCGGGCTCCTGGATTTCTCGCGGGTTGACCGGTTAGTGGACTGCCAAATCCTCATTTACATCTATATCTTCACATTAGGATCCCGAATGACCATCGTCCCTTTCAACACTTAGCCAATTATCTCACTGCAGCGTCCCAACTTAGTGCTATCGAATTCTTATCCCACGTGTTTCGTGATATATATATATATATTGCACCCAACACTTCCGTCATATACATTTTGCACCCAACAATTCCATGATACACATTTTTCAGAAAACACTTTCATCATTTTCAATTCAACCCCCGGAACATTGGAACTCTCAAGCTTCACTATACCCGGGTTCACAAATTTATGAAAAATGACTAAGTAACGAGAAAGATAAAGTACAAGGAAAAGATAAACAAGAATTTTGTTAACCATAGAAGACAGAAAATAAGGGTTAATATATTCACATCTGTAATAGATATCCCATTTTCTGGAAAGATATTTTTCTGCATGTTTCTGGAGAAGTTATATACTTATTGCATATACTTGGAAAGAAGTGCGAAGGTGGAAGGCACAGAAAACAACGACTAGGAATTGGAAATTGTCTGGACCTGACAACCCGATTATCCGTGAAAGAGATTGCAAGAAATTGTCATGGAAAGAGGTCAGATGGGCTTTGAAATAGGTTGACAAGGATTCACGAGGACACATGAAACCCTAAAGGTCAAATAGTATTGACCGGAAGGCTGGAATTCAATTTGTATATCGCGGAAGTTGGGGGGTTGTTTGCAGGTCAAGGAACATTGGAACTGCACTCCGCCTGTCTAGGAATCCTCAAGCGAAAAATTTGGGTAAGTATGGAATTAGAGGCGTGAAAGACATTCCAAGAAATGGAAAAATATGGAAAGTGGACGCAGGGGCTTCAAAATGGGGTGACAATTGTGTATCACGAAAGATGGTATGATGTGGGAGTGTGGAAGTAAATTTGTATATCACAGAGGTTTGGGTGTTGTTTGCAGGTCACGAAACAATGTAAGTGCAATATAGAGCCCGTCTGCCCGGGAATACGTGATCTGAAAAGTGGCTAGACATCCAATGGCTAGCAGTCGGTTGGAGTCGCGATATAAAAGCACGAGCGCAAATGTGAACCCGTGAGTCTACCAACGCGTGCATTGAGACATTTTTGGAAAAACGACTAAGTAAGGAGAAAGAGAGAGTAGAGGGGAAAAAGAAACGAGAATTTGGTTTATATTCAAATCTGCAATAGATATTCCATTTCATAGAAAGATCTTTTCTATATGTTTCTGGAGAGGTTGTATACAGATTGCATATACTTGGAAATAAGTCTGAAGGTAGCGGGCATAGGAAACAACAACTAGAAATTGGAAATTTCCTGAATCCGTGAACTCGATGATCCGTGAAAGAGATGTCAAGAAATGGTTAAGTGTGGAAAGAAGTCGGACAGGCTTCGAAATAGGGTGACAATGATACCTGAGGAGACGTAAGGCCCTAACTGTCAAATTGTATATATAAGAACATTTCAGTGAAAATGTGTAACATAGAAGAGGGTATTCATGCCATCCTCAATGCATATGCAATTCTTCTTTTACTAGTGACAGATTCTCTTATTGGCATCAACAAGAAAAAAAATGTATTCAACAGCGATTTACGGGAGCCCAACCGACCCCCGGGTTGGAACTATTATACATCTTCCACCCAAAACTTGCGTTAAGATACATTAATATAATACAATTTAAATAAATATATTTAAACTTGAACCTGACTTTTTTCAAACTCGTTGATTGATCCTATATCGTCACATCATGAACCCGACCGATCGTAGTTCCTTTCAACACTTAGCCAATTATCTCTCCGTAGGGTTGTGACTTAGCACTATTGAATTTGTATGCCCCTTGTTCCGTGATATACATGTTGGTTCGCTTATTGGCATTTATAAACAAAAACACATTCAACAATGATTTACGGGAGTCCGACCGATCCAAGGGTTGCCACTATTATAAATCTTGCGCCCAAAATTCTTGTCATCTACAAGTGCACGATATACATCTTGCACCCAAAACTTCCAGAATCTACAATTCATCGCAACTTAGCGTTATCGAATTCTTATTCCCCCTATTCTGTGATATACATGTTGAAAACAACACTTCTGTGATATACATTTTACACCCAACACTTCCGTCATTTACAATTCGACCCCGGTTCACAAAAATTTCAAGCCATTTACCACCCTCTTCAATCCCTGCCACATTCCCGCCCTTCTCAATGCACATTCATTATGCTTTTACTATAGACAACTCAACATATAGGTTCCCTCATTTGCATTAATAAGAAAAAAAGACATTCAAGTATACAGGAGTTCGACCTAATGCCATTTCTTTTCATACCTACTTGTTTGGTTGTCGCAACTGAACTTTCCTTCCCCCTTTTCCATGATATACATCTTGCACCCAGAAATTCAGTGATATATAATTCCATAGTTAGCCAAATTTATAGCATTCGATCTTCGAGTTGGCGCTATTATAGATATTGCACCCAAAACTTCCTCCATCTACAATTCTATGATGCACGTATTCCACCAAAAACTTTTGTACTATACAATTCGTCCAACTCACAAGCTTCGGTCTACCCGGCTTCACAAATATTTCAAAGCATTTATCGTTGCCTTCCATCCCCGTTACCTTCGCACCCTTCCCAATGCACATGGATTATGCTTTTACTAGTGACAACTCAACACACAAGTTTGAAAGAGATTGGCACTTCTTTGATTAGTCACAACTCGCCATACAAGTTTTCTTAACAATATTACTCGACTCTCCCCATTTTCCAAAAATAACCTTATAAGCTACTTGGCAGGGACTATGCTTCCACGCAACACTTGTTTGATATGAAATATATGTACAAAATTGTAAAATGTGGTTGGACACACACTCTGATGTAATGTGAGACTTTTGATGATTCTCAATTTCTCTTTATGATTGATTGGTTCAATTCAAATGACATTAACTCTATTTACTCAGTTTGCTAGTTGATTGCCTACCTTTTGTGAATTCTATCTCTTAGATTTTTTTTTATCCAATATGTGGGAATTTCATAGATATGTTGATTTTTATTTTATATGGGATATTTTAGTAGACAATTTATCACAAACAAATTGTATATGCTATAACAAATATAGAGATATTATACTATAATACACAATGATAACTTATGAATTAAGATTCGTCAATTTGATCTAACTTGAGTGGTTGTGTGATAGAGTGTTATCTTCCCTACTAAAATTCTATACTAGTAACTGACATGAAAACTTCAAATATATACAAAATATCTCAACATTTATTTTTCATAATTATAAGCATGAAATTTTGTTTACTGTAAACTTATTTGTACATTACATTAAAATTAATAAACATTATTATCAAATTGTAAAATAAGAAAATTTTAAAATTAATAATAAACCTAAATTCTTATTTCTAATACCAAAAGGGAGTGGGCTAACTTGGGGATCAATCTTCCCTCCCGAGTTACCTTTCTGGCAGGGCTTTCGGCGGTCTCATTTTAAATGTCCGGCCAATCCAAAACCCTGATTGATTCTCTGAGCATATGGGTTGGTTTAAAATGGGGAAAAACCCCTGGGGTAAAGTTTTTAAATGAATGAAACTTTGATCCATGCGAAACGCAGACTACCCTTGAAAATCTGACCGGATTTAGGCCCATTTTTTGCCTGAAAAGTGGGTATGTTTGCTTCCAAGTTGGCCTACTCCATACCAAAAGTCTAAGCAAAACACACTACAATAAATTTACATCTTCTAAACAAATTAACGTTTTTAAAGTATCTTTAACCTCCATTTTTAATATTCTATAAAGAATTAAATTTTTCTCCACTTTTACACATATTCTTCATAATTTAGATTTTAATATTAATGAAATTTACTTTTATAATAATCTAAATTGTCTTTTCATAAATATATTTAGTACACGTGATTTTTACACATTTTAGTTAACCTTTATTCATGTAACAAACTAATGTAAAATAAAAGTCATTAATTTTCACAATAAAGTGACATTTTAATCTATAACAACCCTCTTATATCCTTTTCTTTTCAATTTTATATATATATATATATATATATATATATATATTCTTGGATTTTTTTATTGTCTCCTCCCGACTAAACAGACCATAAGTATATTGAATTGTGACTGCTTAACAAAAGAAACTCACACCTTAACCAAATGTGTTTGGAGAAACTGACATACTAAATCAAAATATGGAAATAAAAAAATATTATAATTTATTACAACCTATTATTAGTCCTTGCCTTAGGCATAGAGGGACTATAATGATCGATAATTCGTTGAATTCATATTAGTTTGTCCTTTGACCACAAATATTTGCATAATCTCTATTGTTGGAGCTAGGGAACTACAAACATTGATTTTTGTATAATAAAAAGTAGCATATATGTAATGATCTGATTGGATAACAGATTGGAGGTCTTATTGTCGGCTTCGCTATTCCCAATGTTTTATATGTTAACATATCCAAACTTTTTTATCGTATACAGTCTTTTTGAATCATATATTTTTCCTATGTATTGCTTCAAGGTGAATTAATGCTAGCATTAGTTCGAATGTTTGTCTTAGCATTTTATGCTAGCTAAATTTATCCCAATGTTTGATATGCTAGCATATCTAAAGTTTGTCCTCCGAATACATTCTCTACTATTCGAACTATTGTTGCATAAATTATAATATAAAAAAATTGGTACGTCAGAGACCTACCACATTGCATTCTTTCTTAAATGTTTACAGATCATTTCTGACAGACTTAAATGTTTACCTAACAGGTTTCCCAGCATTGAATGTTTACTTAGTAGGCTTGTTACAATACATTTTCTTCCATTTTTTTATTTTATATGCAATGTTCTCTGCAGTCAATTTGGGCAATATTGTCCTTCAATGACATTGTTGGTTCATTGGTTCATGCTTGCTTCTTGCATCTCCACTAATTTCCTATTTTCCTATTGTTGTTGTTCTTGTTTGCATGTTCGTCTTGTTGTATTTTGCACGTTTGGGGTTCTGCAACCGCGATTGGAACTACAGCATTCCTGGTCGACTGGTTCATGTGAAATTCTGCAATAGTGGGAAAACCCCCCTATGGACTACACTAGGGTTCAATCGTGAAGAGATAACCGTCTAAAGTCTCCTAATTTTAACAACTATCCCAACAATACCCCACATTCATGCATAAAATACAAAGTATAAGGATTCGGTAGTCTTACCTTAAACTTTGTGTTTGGTCGCTTCTTGACTACAAGTCTCCTCCCAAGGATGACCTGCATTCACCAAAAGACAAAAAAGAAACTACAAACATGAATCTTATATATGAATTAGTGGTTTAGATGTCATAATGAAATGTAAATCAAACATAAATATTGAACACATCATATGGTGGGACGGAAAAAGTACATCTTTATATTAATCTCACAAAGTCACTTACAAAATGAGATCGACAACTGCTCCTCAAACCCGGTCCTCGACTCCTCTTCACCAAGCTCAAACTACGTCCACATATCCTTCTTCTCTCACACTTCTCTCTAGAGAATGGGCATAGGCTTATGAATGAGGGAAAAGGCAAGAATAGAGAATTCTGGCTCAAAACTCACAATGTGGCTGCAAATTCTTGGGGCAAGGGGGGAAAGTGAAATGGGAAGAGTTTCACTATAGCTATGTTTCTCCTTGGAATGAGACCCCAACACCTCCTTTTGTATGACAAAAGGATGGTTATTTAGTTGGGTGACGAGCTATAGGTGGTGGATTAGTTGGGAAACTACCCAATAGCCTGTAATCTCAATGAATCCCTTGCAAATTTTTATTTTTTGCAACTTTTGTGGGTATACGCGGGTTGTAATGGTGCAGCTAGCGTACATACGTGAGCAGTAGTAGATCAGGGTGCGTACATCTTCAAAAATTGTGTTTTTAAGAATATTTGTTCAGTGTTGGCTTGGCAAAATTAGTAAGTAAGATGGTCTGATGCCAGGTGTGCATGTATGGTGCAATTTAGGGTTATAACATATGGCCCCTAATGTGTGAGGTCAGAAGAGAATCTGATGGCTGAAATACATTACAAATCTTCACCAACGTATGAAGCGAGTGAGCCTGGGACCAGATTTCGGGAGGTGCCATCTGCAAAGTAGAAATTGTCTCATCGAGGTGGGCATACCCATGCTCAAGATAAAATAAATCATGGTTGTCAATCAAATACACTACAGATCCATGTCATATAACTATATAAAGTGTATCCGTGAACAATACACAGTGGATCTACATCTAAAAATCAACGATATACTTGTATAGTATCCATCTTCAAGAAGCCAATGATGTTTGATGGTTGGATATGAGGCCTTCAGAGCTCGAGAAACAACTTCAAGATATTCAAAACTTGGGTAGGAGTGTAATGTGAGTGTACGCCTTCACTACCCAGAGGTATTTGACGGCTCGTCGGGGAACAAACAAGAGGATCTCGGTGATCAGGCAAAGAACTTCATTGATTTCAAACAAGGACTTGATTGGACTTTTTGGATGGTCGGGCATGAGGGAAAGAGACAAACTACAGAGAGGCCGACTCAAGTAGGGTAAAACTTCCCTTGGAAAATATCACGACAAATGATTAGACTCAGGCCGACATTGATATAAGTTCACGATGCAGGAGGCAACACAAACTCTCCATGTGTTTGGAAGGATAACCAAATGGAGGAGGACACAGTTCTATGTTACGAGAACAACTTTCTAAGGTCATATTAAATCCCAAAGCTTGACAAACAAATGGAAGGATGTGCTTTGTCCAAGGGTGACTCATTGTGCTTCCATAAAAAGAAGATACTTTTCCCATCCTCTTTCTGGGGTATATTTAATTTTTTTGTCCTTTCAATATTTTGGAGAGCTTGAAAAAGAATAAAAGAATTCTACGTTACAAATGAGGAATGAGTGTCGCAAGCATACTAGTTCCAAGTGCAAGGAACACACTAATGCTCAGAGCAAGGAGACATGTGCAGGGAAAGGACACTCGGGAAAATTCCTCCATGGGTCAAGGTGTCAAAATGAAAAGGCAAAGTACTAGAAGGCTTGTGTATAAGGCATGCTTCAAAGGTTCAGTTGAGAGCAACATGGAGTTGGAATTAAGCCAAAGACGCAGAGATGCAGATGTGATTAATAAGACACAATGATAACTTCCTTCAATGTAATTTTAAATGACCCAGAGAAGGTAAGCTCGATGGTTTTTCATTTTTAAAGAGTCTGAAAAAGCTCAAAATAAGACTCCACTGGGGTACCTTTTTCAAAAATAGTCTATTCAGTTCAAAAAAGGGGTAAAATAGCACCGAAAAGACGTTTGTTCAAAACCGTTTTAACGAGTGTGATAAAGACAAGATCACTTGACAATCTTTTCAATTTTAAGGAGTTTGAAAAGAGATTAACTATGGACTCACTGCCTTTTTCTAGATTTAGTCTCCTTAGCCCGAAAAAGGTGAAATTTACTGAGGAGAACTTTCCCGACGAGACGAATCTCTCGAGGTGTACCTTTTTCCTCCTTAATCTACAGGAAGGAAAAAGGAGTAAACTTATGCCAGTAGATGTTTTTTCTGAACCAATTAATGAGTGTGAAAGAACAAGGTCACTCGACGATCTTTTCAATTTTAAGGAATCTGAAAAGAGCTTGATTATGGACTTCGTAGAGGACGTTCTTATAGACCAGTTTAAGGAGTGTGAAGAAACAATCTCACTCGACGATCTTTTCAATTCTATGGAGTTTGAAAAGAGCTTAACTATGGACTCCGTGGGGGTTCCTTTTTTGTAAATTTAGTCCCTCGGGCCCGAAAAAGGGGTAAACTTATACCTGAGAATACTCTTCAAGCGAACTGAAGTTCCTAGAGCGTACCTTTGTTCCTAAAATTGACCATTTGGACCAAAAAAGGGGTAAACTACCATCAGACAGACGTTCCTTCAAATTTTAGTTTGGCGAGCGTTAAGGAGAACAAGATCGCTTGGCAATCTTTTCATATTTAGAGGGTCTGAAAAGGGCTTAAAAGAAGACCCGTTTTGTGGGAGTCCCAAGGGTTAGGTCAAGAGTGATAATATATCAAACATATGAGGCTCAATCGCGTAATCATAACAAGACTAACAAGGACTTCCCAGCCTATAGTTATTAACGACGACATGGACACCAAAATGCAACCAGGATCTATCTAGGGAATCCATGTGAAGGTAGGCTCTACCACAAAATTATGACACTTCTAGAGAAGCAATGACGGTTTTGTGTCACAATTCAGTGGGATTGATCCTATGGCAAAGAGAAAAAGACAATGAGGTGCAACAAGAGGAGGTGGAATACTAACTTAGATGCACAAAGTTGGAAAAATGACTTTTTACCAAAAGACCTTAAAAGTGCCCCATCTCTCAAAAAGTTTTTCCAAACCAAAAGTAAAGTGTATCGTAACATCTAATGAGAAACTCAAGAACCACGGTAAATGATTTTCAAGCCAGAAAACACGACAAAAAGGGTCAAACAAATGACAAAAATGGCCAAAACAAGTCTATAAATAGAAGTTGGCAGCTCATTATCACCATCGCAAATTGAGAATTGACCAAAAATCCAAAAACACCCCTTTGTTAAGAAGTTGATTCTGGGAGCTTTAGTGGATGAAACGAATTTCCTCTTGGACCAAGTAAGTACAAACTAGCTCCTCTTTCATTTACATACTTTACTTTTCCATTAGTTTTGGTTTTTTCGGGGGCGCGCACCTTTAAAAAAGGTCGACCCTACGTGTACGTGGGTTGTCTTGGGACAACCCACGTATGCCCATGGGTAGAAAACAAACTACCCACGTGCATACTCGACTATGTCCAATACAACCCGCATACACCCTCAAAGATATGAAAAAATTAAAAATGCAATCATTAACTCTCTTTTGAACTTATCATTTTGCAGAATGTACGTCCATTGGAGAGAGAGGGAGCATGAGGACATTGATCTACTGGTCGATGAGTACCCTACAACTATGGCCGCATTGGGACAATGTAGTTTGTGGAATTTCTTTAGGTGTCCATTCATGAGGGCACAACCCAGGTTGTTGAATGCCTTGGTTGACTATTGGCATCCTTATGTTGAAGCGTTTATGCTCGAGGGGCATTCTTTGACTCCAATGACTGAACACATTTACTTTCTGACTAGCCTCTCTAGGAGGAGTGAACCAGTCAACTTGCGTTCTTTTCCCCCTAGGCCTCACAACATTGCAGAGCTAATTGAACTCCATTGCGAGCCTGACACTAAGAAAGTAGGTTCTCAGGTGCCAATTAACAATATTACCAACCTATCACTCAAAGTGATAGTTTTACTCATTGGGCGGATCATTGGATCCGCAACTTTACATCAGGCCTCCTAGGCACACATGCATTGTACAGTGCAGTGCTTGAATGCACGAATATTTGATTGGAGAACGACCATGCTAGACTACATGAAGAGACAACTCATCGAGTGTCATGGGTGGGACAATAAAAACTTTGGATTTGGGACCATTTTGTGCTCATTCTTCTTCGAGAGGGTTCCTAGTCTTAGTCCACAAGAGACAATGTAAGGGCATGTGGCCTCCCTCCCAGTAGTGTGTAGATGGGCAGCGTTGCTGCCATGATAGGGGGGAGAAAGGACCATAGAGGCCTTTGCCAATGCATTTTTTGACTGGTGGGCACAACAGATTATGGCGATAGAGGACTAACCCTATGTCGGGATCAACTTTTCCAGGGACCCGGACATACCCATACCTCCCGGAGAAAAGCGAGGAGAGATAGGTACATTCATTTTTAAATGTTATTTAATTTTCATTTCTTTTTATATATATCATTGTTTATGGGAATCATAGTATCTAACAACTATGTATATGTTTATGTACATATGTGGGGCCAGTGCATCCAACAAACTTCTCGAGGACTAGGCAACATCCTCGACTAGAGGCAGTACCATATGCAGTCGTCGGGCCAACAGCAGCAGCAAGGGGACCTCCAGTCAGAGAGGCTGAGAGATTTTTGAGACGGGTAGAGAATAACGTCACCACACTCACTCGCGCAGTCCCTATGGCGAAGATCAAGGATCTCCCACCATCGATGCAACCTCACATAGTTGGGGTGCCATGGACCTGGGTCCAACTCTTCCGGCATTTGGAAAATTCCATGGTTCACTATGGTAGGGCCAACAGGCCCTACCCTTAGCTTAGGATGGACCACTTATGTGTCGCGGAAACTTTCTGTATATTGTTTAGGGCATAAGCCATGTGATATGTACTGGATATGTATTTTTGAGGTGCTTGCGCCCACTTATGTACTCTGATAATTTCAATATATATGTGTGTGTGTGTGTGTGTGTGTGTATGTATTCACATATTTTCTGTCTTATAGATTACATTTATTTACAAATGTATTTACATGTTTATCTATGTGTTTTTTCTTACATGTGTGCAATATGCCAATCTAATACATGATTAGCTAGAGTATCTGTCATTTGATTCAATCTCCTAGGAACATGGATATACGTAATGTAATCAAAAAAACTTTCTAAGAGACGTACCCTAAGAAATATTCGATGTAGAGTAGGATCATAAACGCGATAAACCCCGTTTAACTAGGACACAACCAATTGTGCATCTAAGTAGACCTGGAGGTAACAGATACCATGCATCAAGGAATCACGAAGTAACTCTATTACTGCATTGTATTCGACGACATTGTTTGTGGTGTCACCTAAATAGATACCTCCAAAAGATAGCAACTGGCCTTGAGGTGTGAAGATCATCCAAGCTGCAGAAGCAAGCCTCTAAGTGTGTCATCTAGCGCCGTCCGTGAACCTAAAAAACACCTTTGATTCACTTGACATCTACTACAGTGAAAAAGATGACATCAAAATGACACATCCATAAGACAAAAAGGAAAAAACAAAATTGTATAAGAACTATACATATATACAAGAAGTAACCCAAGGCGACCCACCTACGAGTAATACTTCTTGAGATAGAGCCCATTTCTAGGCTTCGCTAAAGAGTTCTCTTCAAAATCAACAAGACGATAAGTGCCCTTCTTTAATACCTCCTTCATGATGAAAGGTCTGAACCACATGGGTTTGAACTTGCCTTCCCCCGGGGGATCCTTATCTTGGTCATAGACCAGGACAAGGTTGCCTTCGGAGAAAATCTAAGGACGAACAAACCGATCATACTGGAACTTGAATCTTTGCTTGTGATCCTCGTTAGCCAAGACTGCATTTTGTTGTTGCTCATCGAGCTGCTCGAGATCAAATAAGCATTCCTCAAGTGGTGAAGTGTATGGAAATAACTGTACTTCCAACTTAAGAGATGGGATTTGGCATTCTATAGGAAAGACTTCTTCCAACCCGTAAACGATTTGAAAAGATTAGAAACCGGTGGTAGTGTTTACAGATGTTCGATAGGCCCACAATGTCGAGTACAACATCAAATGCCAATTTGACTTGGCCGAATTGATCGTTCGGTGTAGAATGGTCTTGAGAGACTTATTCACAGCTTCCACCTAACCATTCTCTTGTGGGTAATAAGGTTTTGAGTGTTCTTTCCTCAATCGTAGCTTTGACATTAACTTGAACATCATTTTGTTCTGAAAATGATTTCCATGGTCAGTGACAATCTCCTTCGAGATGTTGAACATTGCTATTATCTGATTAAACAAGAAGAGAGCTACTGTCTCACCATCATCTTTGAACGTTGGCATAACTTCGACCCACTTTGTAAAGTAGTCTACTACTACAATGATATAACGGTGCCCCCTGGCTGAAGGGGGTTGGCATGTGGTATAACCAATCCCCCACTTAGTGAAGGGGCCAACTGTAATGATGGGAAATATAGGAGCAGGGTGTGCCCTCATCTTCCGAGAGAAGATCTGACACGGGTGGCACTTCTTGACCGATTCAACGCAATCTTTTATCAACGTCGGCCAATAGTAACGAGCTCGTAGAATATTTTGGGTTGTTTCCAACCCATACAAATGACTACCACATGCTCCAGTGTGGCAGTCGTTAATCACGAGTTTCGCTTCTTCATGAGTTAGGCACCGACGAAGGATGCAATCTACACCTCGATGATACAAAGTGTCCTTGAGTATGAGATAGTTTTTTTCTTGATGGCATATACGTCAATGCTCATCATGACAAGTAGAGGCAGGGAACTTCAAAGGCTAGAGATAGACTAGTATATATCCATACCAGAGGTCTGAAGATGAAATCAAAAAAATATCTCCTTTAATTGGTGATTCTTCGGGCATAACATCACCTAACTCGACCAGAAGTTCCGAGATAAGTTCCGCAAAGACCATCGACTTTTTAGATTTCGTGGAAACAAAATCTAAGTCAAATTCCTGGAGGATGAAATCCATCTACTGATATTTCCGCCGATTACATGTCGTGTCAACACATATTGGAATGGATTCACAATGACAACAACGGTGGTCTTGCGAAACAGGATATAGTGACGGAACCGTTGGACAACATGTATTGTTGCCAACGCAAGTTTTTCAACATGGGAGTAGTTGAGTTCTAGTCCAACTAGGCCTCGGCTCAAGTAATAAATATCATGTTCTTCAAGTATATCATCCTCTTGAACCAAGACCATACCGATGGTCGACTTTGTCATGGCCAAATACAATAAGAAATCTTTATTATAATTAGGTGGCCTAAGAAGAGGGGCAGACGTGAGGGCGTGTTTCAATGCTTCGAATGAGCACTAAGTGGATTCATCCCAAAGGAAAGGGACACTCTTCTTCAGTAAATGCATAAACCCTTTAGTGATCTCGGCATAGTTTGTGATAAACCGCCAAAGAAAATTGGCTTTTCCCTGTAAACTCTGAAGCTGAGGGACTGTGCACGGGGGAGGAAATTGAACTATCACCTCAACCTTTAGAGGATCGACCATGATCCCTATTTTCAAAACTATAAAACCTAAAAGATGACCCGATGTCACACAAAAACTGAATTTGTTTGGATTCAACCGAATCCAATAGTAGCGACATCACTCAAAGATAATTCAAAGGTGTGTGGGATTATCAACTCTCTTATGAGATCGTGATGCTAAATCATCAAGATAAGCCTCGACTATTGGTTTGAGATCGTGTAAAGAAAAAGACATGGCTCATTGAAAGGTGGCTCCATCATTTTTAAGGCCAAAAGGCATCTTTCGATAAGAAAATGTACCCCGTGGATAGATAAAAGTTGTTTTATGTTGGTCCTCGGGTTTAATTTGTATCTGATTGTATCCCAAAAAACCATCCATGAAAGAGAAGACCTCATAACCTGTGCATTCATTGACAAACTGGTCAATGAATGGGGTGGGGAAATTATCCTTTGGACAGGCCTTATTCAAATCATGTAAGTCTATACATACGCGAATCGTTGCCTGCTTTTTGTTGACTGGAATAGGATTTGACACCCATTGAGTCAATTGGACGGGGTAGATGAAACCAGATTTGAGTAGTTTCTCTACTTCAACCTTGATAATTGTTGATTTCCAAGGATTAACCGAATGAAGCTTCTATTGGACTGGCTTGGCATCAGGGTAAGTCGTTATTTTATGTTCGATGATTCTTGGATCAATGCCTGAAATTTCCTCATAAGACCAGGCAAAAACATCACAAAATTCTTTAAATAAATATGTATAGATTTGAATCTCCTTGGGGGAGTAGTCTGCTCCAGCGAAGACATTCTCCACGACGCTAGGGGTTATGGAGATATCAATAGGTATCATTTTAGCGATGGTTTCCATATTACCTTCGGTTTAAACTGCGTGCATAGCCAAAGGATTGATAAGACAAGACCTATCTCTAGTCATAGTCAATACGAATTCACTAGCCTCAATTCTTCCTAACTCTGGGAGAAAATAAGATATGTGATGGAGATCATCCCAGGGTTTGTCCGGACTAGTCAATTCCTCTATAATCTCCTCATTAGAGGGAAAGACCAAGTCTAAGGAATCGATAGTGGTGAGTGAACCTTGAGCTAAGGTAGGCTCGAAAAATGGATCTAACTCATGTGCGGGAGTCAAATCGGGGTCGGCGGAAGCTTGCTGGACTATAGAGTACACAACCTCTACCGTGAACAAAGGCATGGACATGCCATGATTCCATGTCCCTTCCATCGTGGCTGATGGGGAAGGAAGAGTCCACGGATCATTAAAGTAAGTCATGCAGAACGATGACACTTGAAATATTTCATCCTTAGGTTGGTCAGGGATAGTCGATATCATCTTGACATCGCCGGAGGGAGGCAGGTAATTGAAAGTAACCATGAGAGGTGGGCACAAAATAACCCCCACATTGACAACATCGGGTTGTGGGTTATCAATCATCGGGACGGTGGATGCCCCCGATGAAGGGTTGGGCCTAGAGAAGGAAAATTGATCAATGGTCACAATTCAGCCCTCGTGTGGAAACAAAAAGACCTGAAAAAATGTAGCAACAACTGCATGCATGGCATATGTCCAACTCCTTTCTAACAGGAGGCTGTAGTTGAGAGGCACATCGACCACTTCAACTTCGACGCACATGGTCTTCCCTCCTAATTGCATGGGGAAAGAAGGGATTATTCCATGTGGTCTAAAAGAACGACCATCGAACTCCGTAAGAAGAGTAGGTGAAGGAGACAAAACGGGTTGGCTAATGGCCTTCCTACACACCAATGACATCATGCATGTCGAGGCACCCTCATCAACCATCGTACGGAAAATAATTCAGGTAAATGTTTTCAGGGTGTAAGCCACTACTATCTGAAACACGACGTGATATGGGAGACGAGGCTTCAAGTCAGTTGTATCAAGCATGATATTTCCCAGATTACATGTCTCAGTGGATCCTAAGGTAGCTAGCAGAGCCTTTCTCTATGAAGGGTAGCTCTGGAGGGCCTCCAAAGCAGACATCGCGCAAGGGGTTTATGAAAAATCCTCCACCACAGAGTAGTTATGGGCAGGCCTCGCATTTGGATTATGAGAAGCCTTTTTGAACACCCCTTTCGGGATGTGTATCATTGTTTCTCCCATCATTCTCTCAATCTAGAGAGGAACAGATGGGTTTTCAGATTCTTTACCCTTTTCAGTAGTACTTAGTGTTTCGTAATCGTGTGCCCTAGTAGCTATGTGAGCTTCACCTTTCAACATATAAACATTCAATATCGAGGGATTACTAGATGATTAAGGGGGTCCCTGACTGCCCCCATCTGTGTTCGCAGAGGCTTGAGTTAAATTTTTCCCATGTCGAAATGGGTTCGTTAACAAAGCAGGTTGTTGTTGTGCCAGTAACTTTTGGGCCTCCGCAAGCCGAGGGCAGAGGTGAGTCGGGTGGTCTTTCGTGCTAAGGTTACATATATACTTCAACTTCTTTCTCTCTGTGTTGCCCCCACCAGTATTATTGGTGGGTTTCTTATCCCCCTTACCCTTATTTTGATGTTTCTTCTTCCCGTCGGCCTATTGGTTGGATTTCGGGTTCACCGATATCACACTGTGTACATCCAACATCTGAGTAGGGGGAGCAACCAAACTAGAGGTTTAGTTGGCCATTGTCTACTGTATTGACAATTGTTGCAATTAATTTGACAACTGATCAGTGGGCTTCGCTTGTGCTGAACCGACAATGCCATCGACATGTGGTCCAGACTTTTGTTTGGTCTTGTCAAGTATAGACCTCAGTGCATTTGGAAAAAATATGTAAAGTAAACCAGACTAAGAGTAAATCATCTCTAGTTGTTGAGCTCTCATTATCGATTCTTCTTCTTAAAAGACCCCCGATGTTGTTACGTATTTGGATAATTGAGGGACCAAAGACTTGATGAACCACTCCAGCAAGAAATCCTGTGGGATTGGTATCTTTATCAAACTCTTCTGGCGTCTCCATTCTCAGATGTGATCAGAGATATGGTTCGCCTTTGTCTGCTCAAAGTTGGCCAACAATTTGGTTTCGGAATCGTATCTCACAGGTAATTGAAAATGGTTTAATAAAACCATTTCCTATTTGCCAAAAGTAGAGTATATTTAGAGATCGAGCTCGATGTACCATTTCACAGCACTCCCGATGAGAGTGCGTTGAAACAGATGCAATTGTATGGAGTCGTCTTTCAATGATTTGGATGAGCACCATAGGTGAAAGGTAGTCACATGATCACTTGGATCTTCACTAGGTTTGCCTTCAAACTTTGGAATGTCCAAAGGTAACTTGGTCGACATAAGAGGCCAATGTGGATCATGACAGAATGGGTCATTTAATAATCTTGAAAATCCTGGAAAATGCAAATTTGTCAAAAATGGTAGCTTAGGTTGTTGAATATGTATAGTAGGATAGGGGCCTAGGTTTGGGCTGGCACCAAGTTGCTAGGAAAATTTAGGTCTGGTAAGAACCATGACCTACGCTAGCATTCAGATACTGCACTTTTTCAGACGTCATCGGTTGACTCCCGTAATAGGATGTTGAGGGTTGGGAAGGGATTGCTCCCGATGTTGTGTTCCAAAGGTTTTGGAAAGGGTTTCCCCCTGCCGATCCAATGGGCATAGGTATTGAGCCTTGCCCGAGGTTCCATTGACCATGGAAGCAGTTGCCCCTAGTATGCATCCCTGACGATGGAATTGATCCCTGCCACGGATTCCAAGGTCCTTGAGAAGTGTGTGCCCCCTATGCAGGAATATTACCCTACGCAGGATTTTGTGATCCAAAACCAGGGTTGCCCCCGGCCAAGACGACAGTTGACGAGAATGCATTGTTACCAAATGCGTCAAACAAAGAGAACGACAAAGAACCCACCAGTGTGGTACTGGAAGAAGGTCCTTGACTACCTGCTCTGATTGAGTTGTAGTTCATGTTTGGCCAGGCGGGTTGCTGAGATGCATTGTTGAACGAGGGGGACGACAAAGGTATATGACCCCACCATAATGGAAATCATTATAGGGGGTTGAAGAGCCCCCCATGGACCCTTGCAGAGGAGCGTTTGAGCTTCCCGCCTCTAGACCCATAGTTTGTAGGGTGGAGTAGGTGGGGACTAAGTTCATATCAAAACAAGGCATACCGTATGAAAATGGAGGGCCTGTCTCTCTCTGCGTGAAAGGTGCAGTTATCACCGACATAGACGGAATCGGACCACTACCCGAGGTAGAGGCGGTCGATACCATAGTGGGTCGGATCTGTGAAGGTGATTTAAGCGGCGAAACGCCCCCAATAGTGGCAACCGTAGAGGGAGTATGAGGACTCCCTGATGAAGTAGCAACATTTTCTTCCATCGTTTCTTGCAGGACTATCTGATGCTCGTGATGTGTTACCCTTGGAGGGGTAATCTATATCAAAAGTGGTGTCTACAAGTCAGTGATCGGAGGGTTGTATGGACCGAGATCTTCCACTCTGTTACAGGTATGAAATAACTGAGAGGGGGGGGGTGAATCAGTTATTGTAAATTATTAACAATTTCTCTCAATTTTATCTTCGAATCATTAATCTTAATGGCAGCAAGTCTT
>ML792842.1:449289-492619 GCA_009831015.1 Picea engelmannii | reverse complement strand
TAATACACTCATTACTTCACTTTATTATTTACCTTTTAAAATCTCTTAAACTACTTTGACTACTTTGACCTTTTGGGGCTTCTAGATGACATATGAGGGTCCTCCAACTTCGTAAGGCCATAACTCTCAAACCGTGAGGAGTTGTGTGACGTTCCACATACCAACAGAAATGGAATGAAATGAAATATCCATATAGAATAGTATTATCTGAAAATATATCACAACTCATACCATTATCCATCAAACAAACTTGGGTCCATTACCCAAACCTAGGGTCTCCAACTTCTCATGGCCATAACTCTCTAACCGTGAGGAGTTATGTGACATTCCACATACCACCGGAAATGGAATGACAAGAAATGTCCATCTAGGATAGTTTAAATAACAAATTCATTGTCCTTCATCTCATTATTCCACAATTAATCATGGGTTATCTTACTCCGCAAAGCGTCTTCCCGTGAGGGATTTCACCATAAGGGGACCACTTTGGAGTTCATCCATATTTACTTCTTATCAACCATGACAAGACAATAATGAGTCATCTTTACATCAAACAATCTTGGGTCCATTACCCAAACCTTTGTGTTGCGGGGCTTTCTTCAAGGGTTGACATCAATGACAACCAACCTTAATCAACAGTCAAAAACAGCCTGTGTATGTACGCAGACTGTCCAAAGGTAGGGCATGTATGTACGCGTGCAGACCCACTGCAGGCCGCGTACACCTCTGTAACTTTTCAAAAAAAAATAAAACTAATAGTCAAAACTAACTAGGTAGGGAGTACTGGTATGGCAGAACAAAATCCCTTGAAGACTCAGCAACTTGAGAACTCAAAGAGTTAATTAAACCAATTAAAACATCCAAAAGCATCCCCTAAAAACCCTAGAGGCTCCCCAATATGGTCACCAATTCTTCTATAGTGGGAAAACCCCCCTATGGACTACACTAGGGTTCAATCGTGTAGGCAGAGCTAACAATCTAAAGTCTCATATTTTTAAAAACTATCCCAACAATGCCCCACATTCATGCATAAAATACAAAGTATAAGGTTCTGGTAGTCTTACCTTAAACTCCACGTCCGATGTCGATCCTTTTGCATTCGGTCGCTTCTCGAATGAAAGCCTCCTCCCAAGGCTGACCTGCATTCACCAAAAGACAAACAAGAAACTATGAACATGCATCTTATATATGAATTAGTGGATTAGATGTCATGACAAAATGGAAATCAAACATAAATATTGAGCACATCATATGGTGGGACGGAAAAAGTACTTCTTTATATTAATCTCACAAAGTCACTTACAAAATGAGATCGGTGACTGCTCCTTGAACCCGGTCTTGGGATCCTCTTCACCAAGCTCCAACTGCTTCCATGTATCCTTCTTCTCTCACACTTCTCTCTATAGAATGAGCATAGGCTTATGAATGAGGAAAAAGGTAAGAATAGGGAATTATGGCTCAAAACTGACAATGTCGCTGCAAATTCTTGGGTTAAGGGGGGGAAGTGAAATGGGAAGAATTTCACTGTAGCTATGTTTCTCCTTGGAATGAGACCCCAACACCTCCTTTTATATGACAAAAGTATGGTTATTCGGTTGGGTGATGGGCTATAGGCGGTGGATTACTTGGGAAACTACCCAATAGCCCGTAATCTCAACAAATCCCTTGCAACTTTTTATTTTTCGCAACTTTTGTGGGTATATGCGGGTTGTAATGGTGAAACTAGTGTACGTACGCGGGTAGTAGTGTAACAAGGCGCATAAATCTTCAAAAATTGTGTTTTTAAGAAGAGTTGTTCAGTTTTGGCTTGGCAAAAATAGTAAGTAAGATGTTCTGATTCCAGGTGTGCATGTATGGTGCAATTTAGGGTTATAACAGTGTCGTAGGCATAGAGGGACTATAGCGATCGATAATTCATTAACTTCATATTAATTTGTCCTTTGACCACAAATATTTGCATAATCTCTATTGTTAGAGCTAGGGAAATAAAAACATTGATTTTTATATAATAAAAAGTACCATATATGTAATGATCTGATTGGATAACAGATTGGAGGTCTTATTGTCGGCTTCGCTATTCCCAATGTTTTATATGTTAACATATCCAAACTTTTTTATCGTATACAGTCTTTTTGAATCATATATTTTTCCTATGTATTGCTTGAAGGTGGATTAATGCTAGCATTAGTTCGAATGTTTTCCTTAGCATTTTCTGCTAGCTAAATTTATCCCAATGTTTGATATGCTAGCATATCCAAAGTTTGCCCTTCGAATACATTGTCTATTGTTTGAATTATTGTTACATAGATAATAATAATAAAAAAGGGTACGTCAGAGACCTATGACATTGCATTCTTTCTTAAATGTTTATAGATCATTTCTGACAGACTTAAATGTTTACCTAACAGGCTTCGTGGCATTGAATGTTTACTTAGCAGGCTTGTTACAATACATTTTCTTCCATTTTTTTATTTTATATGCAATGTTCTCTACAGTCAATTTGGGTAATATTGTGCTTCAACGATATTGTTGGTTCACTGGTGCATGCTTGCTTCTTGCATCTCCACTGATTTCTTATTTGCCTGTTGTTGTTGTTCTTGTTTGTCTGTTCATATTGATGGAGTTTGCACGCTTGGAGTTTTGCAACCGCGATTGGAACTGCGGCATTCATGGTCGACTGGTTTGTGCTTGCTTCTTTGTTCGATGGATGTTGTTTATTGTTGTTTGATTCGACTTTGCAGGGTTTGGGTCCTGCAGCTGCAGTTGGGCCTTTTGGTGCTTCTTAACTGGGTTGTTATTTACTGTTTTCTCTTGTTTTCCTAAGGTTTGCAATGTTGGGGTGTTGCACCTACAGTTGGATCTATTGTTACATTGTTTTGCAGTTGACTCCCCATAAAATACTATTAAGATAAATTAACATACAAAATTTTGCAGTCAATGTAAATTGCATCCCTTGCGGCTTCAACCAAAGTTTGTCGACCTCCAACTATATTTCATAGCTGGCGATACTTTTTGCATGGTTTATGTATTGCTATGGTTTCATAGTTATGAGAGTAATTGTTTTTTTTTTAGCGATATAGTTGTTCTCTCCCTTTTTTTTTCCTCTTGTAAACTTTCTCGTTTTTTACCTTTTGTTCTTCCGCTCTATTATGCATTTATGGTTTTATACTTTCTCATGTTTTTGTGCTCGCGATTTCCTGGTGTGGCAAACTAACAAATCGTTATCTCCATCTATATCTTCACATCACGATTCTAACCGACCGTTGTTCGGTTTCATACTTAGCCAATTTTATGAACACAGCTTCGTGGATAGGTGCTCCCGAACTATGGTAGCTCATGTTCGGTGTATACATATTGCACCCAGAAATGCTATGCTCTACAATTCGACCTTGCATTCCTCAAAATCGCAACCGTACCTCTGCCTATGATGAGTTTGTTTTTCCGACCTGCCTTTCCATACTTAGTCGAGTTTTCAAAGTTTCATGGGTTAACACGTTCCGAGGTTCAGAATAGTTTAAAAGCATTTGTCGCTCCCCTCCATCCCCGCTACCTTCCGCCCTTCCCAATAGACATTAATTATGCTTTCAAAAGTGACAATCGACCAAACAGGTTCAAAAATATTGGTTTTAATAAGAGGAAAGCTCGAGGACTTCTCCCATTAAAATGAATAGACAGGTGAATATTATGGGATCTGGTAATTTATTTTGCCTGCATTTTGAATTTGCAAAAAAAATTAAAATATTGGCTCTTTTAGGTTTTTAAAGGCTTCATCATAGTAACAGTGCAATATTGTACTACCTCGATATCATCCACGAACGTGTCACCCACAGAGACGCCATGTCCCTCTTTAATATTGTGCATATGTTAGATGTCAGATTTGAGAATCTGCTCGGATATGGGAATGTTAATACGTTTTATTAGTCACTATTCAACGTACATATTTGAAAAGATTAGCATTAATAATTGAAAATATCGAGAGAATCTTTCATTAAAATGAATTAACCCAAAATCTATGGAAGATCGTACTATCATCCTCCAACGTTGCTTTTAAATACTTATTGTCATTTCTCTCTATCATCAAAGATTTGGGCTTTAGGGTGCCTTTGTTCTAATGTTCCTGGTCATGGACATGTAAGACAACTTAGAGATTCCATTGAGGTCCAAATGAAAGAAGAGAGACTGGTTTTATGTGACGTGATATTTGAGCCAAAAAAAAACTCTATTATCCAATAGAAACTCAGACAAGGGAAAAAAAGGAACAAGTATCTTCTTGTTGGTGTTCTCCTTGTATTCGATGCTTCAGTTGGTTGAAAATACTGCCTAGAGATTTGTTTGTTGATCTTCTTTGTTTTCTTGTTGGGAGTTGGAATGGATTTCCAGGCCACATGCAAAATACTCCTTTGTTGAAGTATATAGTTTCTTCCAACAACACAGATTTGGAAAGTGTATCGAATTCTGCAGAGTACATAAGAATTTGTCTTTATCAGGGGTGTCACACTTACCGTGGCTTTCAAAATGGTCTGTGATGTTCCAAAATGACGTGAAATAGTACTCCATTCACGGATGTACCCAGAAGTGGGTAACATAAACTGTATGATTGGATAAAACGACGTATTATAACTACAGAAGTTTATGTTTCAAAGTTTTATGAGCTGCTTCTGGGTTTGGTAACAAACTTGACAGAAAGTCATGTTCTTTGTCAAAGTTTGTCCGTTGTCCTCTGGGTGTAATTACAGACTCCACATATTTGGCGTCACCTCCTAACATTCAGACCTTTCTGTGGGCCACCATGTCTGCCACCTCTATGAAGGAAGATATATTCTGATGTGATCTGCAACATTTGATACACTTGCCAGACCTGTGTTGCCGGAAGAAGTCATGTAATTCAACAGAAGAACATTTTGTAGCTAGCTTGGATGCTCCTTCCAATTTACTGTAATAAAACAAATAAGTTCAACATACAAATATTCAGGCAGGCTTTTCAACCAAACAGATGATCGAATACAGGGAGAATGGCAATCACAACATACTTGAATTTTTTTCATGTCCCATAACTGACGTCACATAAAACAAGTCCCTCAACTTTGAATTGGGCCTGAATCACATTTCTAAGTTGTCTCGGATGTCAATGGTTAGAAACATTACAAGGAAATCACCTTAAACCCCAAGTTTTCGACAGAAGAGGGAAATCAATACTTAACAAAGAATGGAATGTTGAATAACTAGCCAATGCAAGCAAGCCATATCTAGAAGAGACAAGCTATTCAAAAAACTAGGATAGATCTAGTTGGAAGCACCAATTAAGTCCAAGAACCGAAATTGATATTCAATTTGTTTTTTTTTACGAATAAAGGATTTGATCGTCAAGAATATTGTCAACAAGCTTCATTATTGTACATATTTTTTATTGGTTGGTGGTAGGCCAAATCACAATCATGCTGGAAAATAATCTCGGTTGTATTTTGTAACCCATCTTATTTGAATATAGAATATTTGTGGTTTTATTTTTTTTTATGGTGTTTTCCTATCTCTGGTATTGCTTTTCATTTTATTTTGTACCTTTTTGTGTGTGTGTGTGTTGTTAAACATGGACAACAAGCATTTCTTTTTGTTGTCCAATAATTCAATTTAAATAAAGGCTACTATGTTCGTTCCTTATATTTTACATGGAAGAATAATTTGTCATAGGCCATACTTATGTGGTGTCGGCCCTATACTTAAAGAAATAAATTGGAGGACCTGTCCTGCTTTCATTCTTCGGATCCCATAAATAGAATGAATTAATGACTTACAACAAGGCAACTCAAGTGTTGACATCATGTTCTTGTTCAATATCTTGCATATATTGCATCTTCTTCTATCTGATAATATCCATTCATATATACTAATATGAGTACTATTGGAATAAATATAAAAACTTCCTCTTAGAAAAAACTTATTTGATTATATGTCCACTAGGTCCCAGGTTTGTGGTATCCAACAACTATGTCCCCTGTTCCATCGTATCCATCTTGCAGCAAAAGAACTTTTGTGATCTGCAATTTATGCTTTAACTAGTGATAACTCACCTTTTGGCCACTGAGTCTCGGGTTTGCAGTATCCAACAACTATGTCCCATGTTCCATCATATACATCTTGCAACCAAAGAACTTCTGTGATCTGCAATTTAATCTTTAACTAGTGATAACTCACCAGGGGTTCGAAAAGATTGGCATTGATAAAGGAACAATAGATTTTCTTCTGTGAGATACTTAGCCATTTTCCCCTTTTCTTCTTCCTGTCTATTATCTCTTTATGGTTATATACTTAGTCACCTTTCGATGATTGTGGGTTCCAGGGTTGACAGGCTTACATATCTTCATCTCCATCTATATCCTCACATCATGAATCCGATCGACCGTTGTTCATTTCCATACTTAGCCAATTTTATGGTCGCAGTTGTCGGGTTGGTGCTTTCGAACTCTGTTGCTTCTTGTTGCATTATATAAATATTGTAGTCAAAACTTTCATGGTTTCAATGAAATTTTCAAACTGAACAACATCCTGCAAATTGGGAGATGATTTGCATTTGAAACAAAAAAAATCTATTAATATATATTAGTATGAATACTATTGAAATAAACATCAAAACTTTCTTTTGGCCAATACTTAGCCAATTATCTGGCCACCAAGTCTCGGATTCATGATATCCAACACTTATGTCCCCTGTTCTGTCATATACATCTTGCAACCAAAGAACTCATGTGATCTGAAATTTATTCTTTTACTAATGAGAATCCATCAGGGGTTCGAAAACTTTGGCATTAATAAATGGAAAAATGGATTTTCTACTGTCGGATACTTAGCCCTTTTCCGCTTGTCTTCTTCCTATCCATTATCTCTTTTTGGTTATATACTTAGTGCTTCTTGTTGCATTATATACATCTTGCAGTCAAAACTTCTGTGGTTTCAACGAAATTTGCGAACCGAACAACATCCTACAAATTGGGAGATGATTTGCATTTGAAACAGAAATAATCTATTAATATATATTAGTATGAATACTATTGAAATAAATATCAAAACTTTCTCTTGGCCAATACTTAGCCAATTATCTGGCTACCAGGTCCCAGGTTCGTGGTATCCAACACCTATGTCCCATGTTCTATCATATACATGTTGCAGCCAAAGAACTTCTGTGATCTGCAATTTATGCTTTTACTAGTGAGAACCCAACAGAGGTTCGAAAACATTAGCATTCATAAACGAAAAAATGGATTTTCTACTGTCAGATACTTAGCTATTTTCCCCTTTTCTTCTTCCCGTCCATTATCGCTTTATGGTTATACACTTATTCTCCTTTCTATGATCACAGGTTGCAAGGTTGGCGAGATGATATATCTTCATCTCCATCTATATCCTCACATGATGAATCTGACCGACCATTGTTCTTTTCCATAGTTGGACAATTTTATGGCCGCAATTGTCGGGTTGGCGCATACGAACTCGCCTTTTCTTCTTTTCATCCATTATCTCTTTCTGGATATATACTCAGTCGCCTTTCTATGATATCTGGTTCCAAGGTTGACGAGATGACATGTCTTCATCTTCATCTATATCCTCACATGACGAATCCGACCGACCATTGTTCCTTTCCATATTTAGCCAATTTTATGTCCGTGGTTGTCGGGTTGGCGCTTAAGAACTCGGATGGTTATTGTTCTGTGATATACATCTCGCACTCAAAAATTTTATGATCTACAATTCCACCGTGGGTTCCTCGTATACATTAACTTCGCTCAAAGTATTTGTCGCTTCCTTCCATCCCCACCAACTTCGCGTCCTTCCTAATATACATTAACTATGCTCTTACTAGTGACAATTGGACACACTGGCACAAAATAATTGGCACCCGCTCCTCCGCCATATACAAATTGACTACCAGACTCTGTCATCGTCCCCTCTTCTGTGTTACACGTTATGCATTCAAATTTTTTGAGCTATACAATTTGGTCGTCGGGGCCTCGCATCTTCTAGGGAAACCTTGTCACCCTATTTTGGATCCTTGCATTGGCAGGTTCACGAAAACTCCAATTCCTAGTCATTGTTTCTTGCTTTTCCCATCCTCGTAGTTCTTTCCAGATATGCAACACCAAAAGAAAAAGTGTCTAGAACCAACCATCCCTACATAACTTGTCCAGAAACATGCAAAGAAGATCTTTCCAGGTAATGGCAAAGCTATTACAAATTTCAATATATTAGCGAAAACAAGTCCCGAATAGGATTTCTGTGTTCCATACTTGTACACTTTTTCGATTGTGGGTTCCCAGATTGACGGCCTCAAAATTGTGTTTCAAATCTTCCGCGAGCTGCAAATAGCACTCGAAGTTCCGCAATATACAATTTGTCTGCAAGAATGTATAAAAACTCTTAATTTTTCTCTTCCCCCCCCCCCCTCTATTATCCTTTTGTGGTTCTATATTTAGTCGCAACTATATGATCACGGCCTCATGGATTCGCAAATTGGCAACTCTTTATATATATCTTCACACCATGAACCCGACCGACCATGGTCCCTTTCAATACTTAGCCAATTATCCGATCATCGGGTCTCGGGTTTGTGGTATCCAACACTTATGTCCCTTGTTCTGTCATATACATCTTGCACCCAAAGAACTTTTGTGATCTGCAATTTATGTCTTTACTAGTGAGAACTCACCAGGGGTTCAAAAGGATTTGCATTAATAAACGAACAGTAGATGTTCTTCTGTGAGATACTTAGCCCTTTTTCCCTGGTCTTCTTCCCATAACTATCGCTTTTTAGTTATATACTTAGTCGCCTTTCTATGATCTCGGTTTCCAGCATTGGCGGGATGACATATCTTCATCTCCATCTATATCCTCACATGATGAATCTAACCGACCATTGTTCCTTTCCATACTTAGCCAATTTTGTGCTCACGGTTTTTGGGTTGGTGCTTTCGAACTCTGTTGCTTCTTGTTTCATGATATACATTTTGCACTCAAAAAATTTGTGATCTACAATTCCACTGCGGACTCCTTAGTCATTTTCCCTTTTCTTCTTCCCGTGTATTATCGCTTTCTAGTTATTTACTTAGTCGCCTTTCTATGATCACAGGTTCCAGCATTGGCGGGCTAACATATATTCATCTATGTCTATATCCTCACTTGACGAATCCGACTGACCATTGTTCCTTTCCATACTTAGCCAATTTTATGCCTGTGGTTGTCGGATTGGCGCTTTTGAACTCTGTTGCTTCTTGTTCCGTGATTGTAGTATCCAACACTTATGTCCTCTATTTGTGGTATCCAACACTTATGTCTTATTTTCACGGTATCCAACACTTATGTCCCTTGTTCCTTCATATACATATTGCACCCAAAGAATTTTTGTGATCTACAATTTATGCCTTTACTAGTGAGAACTCACCAGGGGTTCGAAAGGATTTTCATTAATGAACGAACAGTAGATGTTCTTTTGTGAGATACTTAGTCCTTTTCCCCTTGTATTCTTCCCATGTATTATCGCTTTCTCTTTATATACTTAGTCATCTTTCTATGATCGCGAGTTCCAGTGTTGGCGGGCTGACATATCTTCATCTCCATCTATATCCTCACATGATGAATCGGACCGACCGTTGTTCCTTAGCCAATTTTATGCCCACAGTTGTCGGGTTGGAACTTTAGAACTATGTTGCTTCTTGTTCCATGATATACATCTTTCACTCAAAAATTTTGTGATCTACAATTCCACCATGGACTCCTTAGTCCTTTTTCCCTTTTCTTCTTCTCGTGTATTATCGCTTTTTGGTTATTTACTTAGTCACCTTTCTATGATCGCGGGTTCCACCATTGGCAAGCTAACATATCTTCATCTCCATCTATATCCTCACATAATGGATCCGACTGACCGTTGTTCCTTTCCATACTTAGCCAATTTTATGGTCGCGGTTGTCGAGTTGGCACTTTCGAACTCTGCTTCTTCTTGTTCTTTGATATACATTGTGCACTCAAAACTTTCGTGATCTACAATTCCACTGCGGACTCCTCGAACTCTCAATATTCACTCTACCATGGTTCACAAATGTTTCAAATTATCTATCACTGCCTTCCATCCCCACTAACTTCATGTCCTTCCTAATATACATTAGTTATGCTCTTACTAGTGACAACTGGACACACTGGTACGAAACAGTTGGCATGCAGCCCTCCGCAATATACAAATTGACTACCAGATCCTGACGTCATCCCCTCTTCCATGTTACAGATTATGCATTAAAATGTTTTGAGTGATACAATTTAACCATCGTGGACTCACATCTTATGGAGAGATCTTGTTAGACTATTTTGGATCCTCGTGTTGATGGGTTCACGAAATGTGCAATTCTTAGTCATTATTTTGGGTTGGCACTTTCGAACTCTGTTGGTTCTTGTTACGTGATATAAATTTTTCACTCAAAATTTCCGTGATCTACAATTCCATCGTGGACTAAACCCTTTTTCCCTTTTCTTCCTCCCGTGTATTATCGCTTTCTAGTTATATACTTATTCACCTTTATACCTTTCTATGATCGCAGGTTCCAGCGTTGGCGGGCTGGCATATCTTCATCTCCATCTATATCCTCACATGATGAATCTGACTGACCACTGTTCCTTTCCATACCTAGCCAATTTTATGGTCGCGGTTGCCAGGTTGACGCTTTCGAACTCTAATGCTTCTTGTTCCGTGATATACATATTGCACTCAAAAATTTTGTCATCTACATTTCCATCGCGGAGTCCTCAAACTCACAAGCTTCACTCTACCACAGTTCACAAATGTTTCAAAGTATTTGTCCCTGCCTTCCATCCCCACTAACTTCCTGTCTTTCCTAATATACATTAGTTATGCTCTTACTAGTGACAACTGAACACACTGGTACGAAATAGTTGGCATCCGGCCCTCCGCAATATACAAATTGACTACCGAATTCTGACATCGTCCCCTCTTCCATGTTACAGATTATGCATTCAAATGTTCCAAGAGATACAATTTGACCGTCGGGGCCTCACGTCTTCTGGGGAGACCTTGTCACCCTATTTTGGATCCTCGTGTTGATGGGTTCATGAAATCTCCAATTCTTAGTCACTGTTTTGGGTAGTGCTTTCGAACTCTGGTTCTTCTTGTTCCGTGATATACATCTTGCACTCAAAATTTCCGTGATCGACACTTCCACTATGGACTCGTTAGCCTTTTTTCCCTTTTCTTCTTCCGGTGTATTATCGCTTTTTGGTTATATACTTAGTCGCCTTTCTATGATCGCGGGTTCTAGCATTGGCAGGATGACATATCTTTATCTCCATCTATATCCTCACATGACGAATCCGATCGACTGTAGTTCCTTTCCATACTTATCCAATTTTATGTCCACGGTTGTCGAGTTGGCGCTTTCGAACTCTGTTGCTTCTTGTTCCGTGATATACATCTTTCACTCAAAACTTCCATGATCTACAATTCCACTGCGGACTCCTCGAACTTGCAAGCTTCTCTCTACCACGGTTCACAAATGTTTCAAAGTATCTGTCATTGTATTCCATCCCCACTAACTTCCTCTCCTTCCTAATATACATTAGTTATTCTCTTACTCGTGACAACTGAACACACTAGTACGAAACAGTTGGCATCCGACCCCCTGCAATACACAAATTGACTACTGGGATCCAACATCATCCCCTCTTCCGTGTTACAGATTATGCATTAAAATGTTCTGAGTGATATAATTTGACCGTCGGGGCCTCACGTCTTCTGGGGAGACATTGTCAGCATATTTTGGATCCTCAGGTTGACAGGTTCACAAAATCTCCAATGCTTAGTCATTGTTTTGGGTCAGCGCTTTCGAACTCTATTGTTTCTTGTTCCATGATATACATCTTGCACTCAAAATTTTCGTGATCTACAATTCCACCGCGGACTCCTTAGCCCTTTTTCCCTTTTCTTCCTCCCATGTATTATCAATTTTTGGTTATATACTTAGTCGCCTTTCTATGATCACAGTTTCCCGCGTTGGTAGGCTGACATATCTTCATCTCCATTTATATCCTCACATGACGAATCCGACTGAACACTGTTCCTTTCCACACTTAGCCAATTTTATGGTCACGGTTACCAGGCTGACGTTTTCTAACTCCATTGCTTCTTGTTCCGTGATATACATATTGTACTCAAAACTTTTGTGATCTACAATTCCACCGCAGACTCCTCGAACTTGAAATATTCACTCTACCACGGTTCACAAATGTTTCAAATCATTTTTCGTTGCCTTAAACATGTCATCAATGACCATCCTCGGTTTTGTGGTACACATTTTGCATTCAAGTCCCAAAACATACAATTTTACCTTCGGGAAGTCACGTCTCCTGGGGAACCATTGTCACCCTGAATTTGAGGCTTGTCCGATGACTTTCCATACTTACCCATTTCATGGAATCTCTCTCGTGGTTCCTCAGGTTGGCAAGTTCATGAAATATCCAATTTGTAGGCACTATTTACTGTTCCCGACCAAGGTTTAATGTCAATAGTTCATCATGCAACATCCCTGCTGAACACCATTAAAAAGAAAAAGCGTAGACGAGACAATGAAATTTAATTAAAAATATGCCCAGTCGTTTCTTTATTCCATACTTTAGCCACTTGTTTTCGATTGCAGGTTCCCATATAGGAGGAATCATGTTTTCACTTCCATTTTTTTGTGTCCTACAAACATTACCCGAACTTCTGTGATATAAAAATTTCCCTCTGGACTGTCCTATCATACCCTCTTTGGTGTTATGCATATTGCACTCAAAAATATCTGAGACATACAATTTGACCCTCGTGCCCTCACCTCGAACAATTATACCTTGAAACCCTATTTTGAAGTTGCTTTTTCCCGTCCCTGTGACCTCTGTATTTATTTCTTAATATGCAATTAGAAACCATTCATGCTAACAACTAACCATGCAGGAACCGTCAACATTGTCATTAATGAGTGAAATGCTTGAGGATATCTCTCATTATTACGCATTAAACCAAGATCTGTGGAGAGTTATATTGTCCCTTCCAATAGTTCATCTCAAACATGGGTCATCGCATTGGCTTGTTCAAGAAATCTACAATGCTTAATCGCTCATTGTCGTATCCCCCATGTTCACACTTCTATGTATGCAATTACTAGTCTTTAATGTTAACAACGCATCATGTAACAGTCGTCGAAATTGTCATTAATGAGAGAAAGTCTCGAGGAGATCTCCCATTCACACGCATTGGACCAAGATTTGTGCAACGTTATATTATCCCTTCCAACTTTTCATTTCATTCATCATCTAGAGAAAACAATTATTCTTATAAACTTATGGCAGCAGGTCGACAATAGTTTTGTGGAGATATAGTAAATATCTTTGGACATCAGGACCAGAAATTCCAGTGGTCCAGGGCATACTTTTACTATCCATCCCTTTCCACCCAGAACAAAGTGATTTGGACCTCTGGAATCGCTCATGCAGTCTGCGTCCCTGAGGTTTTTGATTATAAGGAGGTGGTCTCTTGGTGCACCGAAAAATATATTTCAAGCCAAATAATTACTCCATTACGCGACCATTATCCTGTTTCTTTGTCACCTCAGGTCTTTCGCAAGATGTTAAAATTGTCGAAGCCAACATTAACCTTCAGAGGACAAGACTGCAAGCAGTTCTTAGAAAAACATGATAACGGGTTGGACATCTTAGTCGAGTTCCTTGAATACCTGACAATAGTTCATGAAGATATCACAAATTTGCAGGTAATTTCCTTTAAAAATCCATTCCGGGAAATTGCTTGGTTTTTTACAAGAATAACGTGACAGGCATCCACGGCAAGCATTTCCCATATAATTATTTATATTTTGTACTTCACAGTAAAGGAACAATTCCCTTTTGATTGGGGGAAGATAATTTCCATTGAAATCTGTTCCCAGTTGTCACGATTCAAAGAATCGAATCAATTTTATATGTCATCCTACTTGATTTTCGCAATAGTGCATTGTTGTCCATTTCCAAAACTATCTCTTTCCAAGAAACTAAACTGTGGATTCGACCCAGTAACATTCTGGTACCAGGCCCTGTGGAGGCACAAGGCCTCCCATTGTTTTTATGAAGTTTTTAATGACTTTGTATCAATTTTCAAAGATTTATTGTTAGGGAAGGATGCTCTACGGATGTCTGTCCAGGAAACCAAGCTTTGAATAGGAAGGGAACACTTGAACAAAAGAAAAATCACAGTGTACTAATGGTCTTTGGCTCCAAGGAAAATCTTTCTTTCCTTCCATGCCACATCACAAACAAAATGTTTGTTGCAGAAATAGCAAGGAAATACAACCACCGGTTGCATTTTTTCCATCACAAGAAAAAAAAATAGTTCATTCCTCTACCCTGGAAAGTTGGGGACTTCGTGTGAAAAAATGTCAACAAGATTGACGAATTTTCCGGCCATTTCAAGAAATTGAACCTAACATATGTTGAAAGGATAAAAGGTTTCGAACCTAATGGGATTTTTCAAGAAAATTTACTAGTAGTTGTCTTTAGCATCTCTTTTATCCATAGATGCCTGACCGAAGACAGGGATAGTGACAACAACAATCCAACTTCTGGCGATTGTGACGTAGAAACATTGCAAAGCGCAACTGAATTGTACAAACAACATGGAAAATTATCCTATGAGAAGAGTGCCCAATCCCTCGCTAGAACTCCCAAGAGCACGACATCACGGAGCATCGCTTCAATGGCCCACCCCAGTAAGAAAGCAACCTAGAAATCTTCAAACGGAGGAGGATATAAGAACCCTCCACGCATAAAAATTGATAGTTCTCACAAAATTCCATTGACGAAGAAGAGAAAAAACAATGCAGGGCAGGCGGACGAACCCAAAATTGAAAGTGAACAGTTGCAAATTGAAATTGAAACTGAGCACATGCACAAAGTTGGTCCATCCGTAATGGAAATAGCTAAGGCCAAAATTTTTGACGAAGATGAATTCTTCGTATTCCAGAGCATTTTTTTTTACAACCAATCTAAAAATGTGGTCATTGAGAAGAGAGATGTAACAAATAGGAAAGGCAAATCTCGCACGGAGATTAAATTTAGGAAAATGCAGCCATCCCAAATATCCTTATTTCACCACGTAACCGGTGATTCTCTTGATGATTATATTGGAAGAAATGAAGCGGAGAATGCTAGACTGAAAGATCGCATCAAGGAATTTGAGGAGGCTTTCATTGATACCCTAGATTTTGCCAGTCCCTTAGAAAAAAACATGCCTGCTACCACTACAGCCAAGATAAAATTATCCTCTACCCTCCTTGCATCATCTAGATCCCTTGTAGAGAATAACACCAATAAAAGAATGCAACTAGTTACTGAATCTTGGGAAACATCACAAAATATAGCTTCCTTCCAAAAGAGGGCAAATGATTTGCTCAAACATTTGCAGGTGAATTTAAAAAGCGATCAACGTTTTTGTGAACAGGTGTTGACCCCTTTTTCCAACCATGCCATCAACACCTCCGGTCTGAAAAGAAGACAAGAGAATCTCCCCTCCCCAAAGTGGACCAAAAAAGTAAAAGCATCCTGGAAAAAGAAAGTTAAGAACCTGGAGCTCATTGTCGAATTATGTAAACAAGCCATATTAGAAAAGGAAGAATTATTCACAAACCTGATCCAAATAGACTTAGCCGGAAGTACCAACGAGGTTCAAGACCCAAACTTAATTCTCAAATCCTTGTCAATGACCAAAGAAGCCTTCGATGAACAACTTGATATTTTAAAGGGGTTGTCTTTCGAAAAGTTTTACGGCATAGTTGAATATCGTGTAGATGAGCTCGAGAGTTGGGTACTAGACTATTTAGCACACAATGAAGAAATTGAACAGAGTATGCATAGTATTTCAATGGATCTAAGGAAATTAGAAAACGACCTTTTCAACATAGAAATCTAGGATGAAATCAACATGGCCCCCATGAGAAGCTCCATTGAATAATGGTTCCAACGGAGAATGGACAACCTCATCCAGGAAGGGAAACAATGGGTTGACACGATTCCACTGACCGTCGATGACAGCAACAAAAACGCATCATATTCATAGTAAGTCTATACTGTCATCTTGTTTTCTTTATCAATCTAGTTATTATACCTCTTTAAATAGAAAATTGTAACTAAACACTCATAAATTCCAATTTCTTCTTTCCATTTCTTCCTCTCTACTGTCGCGCACTTCTTCTTTCTACATTCCTAATTATTGTACTTATTTTTTTTTATGGTTCGTGGGAGACCCAATCCCAGTCTATATGAAAAACACATTTAAATTTCCATAAATATGTAACAAACATTATTAATTTTTGATAAATTTCAAAGAAAACTAATTTGGGAATGCCTTTGATAATGTCCAGACGTTATTACTATTCTATTGTATGCTAAATTTTTTGTGTCCATGAACCTTTGTTGATGTAACAAACATTATAAATTTTTGATAAATTTCAAAGAAAACTAATTCGGGAATGCTAAATTTTTTGTGTCCATGAACCTTTGTTTCAAAGAAAACTAATTTGGGAATGCTAATTTTTTTGTGTCTAGGAACCTTTATTGCAAGACGTTATTACTATTCTATTGTATGCTAAATTTTGTGTGTCCGAGAACCTTTGTTGATGTAACAAACATTATTAATTTTTGATAACTTTCAAAGAAAACTAATTCGGGAATGCTAATTTTTTTGTGTATAGGAACCTTTGTTGCAAGACATTATTAGTATTCTATTGTGTTTGAATGAATTTTTTAAATGTTAAATCTTTCATGTACTATCAAATTTAGATCTTGGAACCATTTCATTTAATTTTACTTTTATGCCTATTATAGTGTATTTTGCATGAACAAATCCAACCTCACATTTAAACTATATACACCCCACAAATTCATCCTCTGCATGGATACCACATGTACTTCAACTTGCTTCCCACGTGTCTGTACTCAGTCGCATTTATTCCCATTCCAACCTGGCAGGGACTATGCTGCCATGCAACACTTGTTAATAGTAGCAACCTTTTAGAGTTGGATATGAATCTTAATTTGTATAGATTTAATTTTTTATAGTTTTATTTCACTTTTGCTAAATTGATTTTAACTAGATAGAATTTTAAATGTCATTTTTAAATGGAATATAATTTGAATATTATTATCAAAGTTATATTTTCATGACCATAATTTGGATATCATTATTAAAAATTATATTTTTGTGATGAAAGTGTATTTTTTAAATATACCAATATGTTAAATTGTATATTTTGATGCTATATTAAATTTAGGATATATTATCACATGAAGTTGTCAAGGGTCGTAGCAAGTTGTCCAAATATTTTGCTTGCACAAGAAATAACCATGAGCACAAGAGAAACATTTAGGGAAGTATGTTTTGGGTTGAAATACAATTAGTGGTCGGGTTCAATTTTTAACGACGAAGATCCTAGGAGAAGTTCAAATCAACGGCTCACATGTATTCGGCATGTCAAAATTGCACAAGGATTAGCAACTAGACAGAAGTCCCAAAGTAAATATGAGCCATTGAAGGCTGAGGACATGCATCAACAGATCTCTCACTTCAGGAATTTGACTCTTCGAAGGATTACGCGAGCGAGTAGGAGAAAACTCCCGAAGTAAATCTCGATCGTCCAAATCAAGAGACCACGTGTCACCAGATCTCTCACTTTGGGAATTCAGAAATTCATAGGATTGTGCAAGAAAGCAAGAAAGGAATATCACCCGAAGGCTCGAAGCCTGAAATCGCGAAGTAGTTTTGGATCATTAGTCTCAAATCAACAAGAGTCGTCAATCTTTGCAGCAGTATCACCTAAAGGCCCGAAGTCCCGAAGTAATGTCCAGCTGACACGTCGTTGCAGGCCTAACCACTCCACGGGTTTTTTTCAACTCAACACTTAGTGCTCATCTGTGGACACAAGTGGCTTCCATCTGGCCCTGACATGTGTCACCCTTCTTTTCATGACATGTCAACATAGTGGCGTCAGGCCACCACGTCAACATTAGGAGATTGTCCTCCAAGAGGTGTTATGGTTCAGTGCCAAAAGTAGCGCCATCCCTAATCATAGTTAGAAGGATCCTAGAGTTGGCAGGTGGTTAAACTTTAGCAAGGGCACTAAATTATCACTGGCTCCCAAATCGTGGATCACAACCAAATGAACGACCACGTTTCATTTCGAGGATGGAACATGCTAGAATGATAAAATTCTTGAGAGGTCCTGCAATTGAAACTGTGGTATGGAAAAAGGGCTATGTGGCGAAAGGTGGTGAATTGCGGGCTCAAAATCGATGTGAATCCAAACTGCCTTTGACGGCCCTGCAATCACGTACTTATATAACGACAAATATGAGAGTATCACATGGTCGCCCCCTAGGCGTTAAGCCTCACCCCAATCTCGAGGAGGATTCAGTTAATGGAAAAGGACCAGTAGTTGAAGCCTTAGCTCAGTCCATAAATAGGAAACTTGGAAGCTATGGCCGAGGAGATAGAGTTTTCAACCCGAGGTACCACGATGGACGATTTCTTCTTACAGGCCCATATTGATCTGATCTTGCGTCTAACAGGAGGAAACACACATAGTCTGACAGAAATATGCATAGATGAAAATCTTTAAATGAGATGGCCAGATCATACTCCTGGCAATTGTGGACTAATCAAATTATAAATAGATCAATTTAGAATTTTGTTTATGGGGGGGGTTCAGAGGCTGGAAAGACGAGAGAGTTTTAGGAGCAGGGCTCTGTATTTTTCAGATGTAATCCTGAGGGGCATGGATTGTAAATATTATGTTATTAAAGATTCCTTTGAGTTGTTTTGATCAAATTGTCTTCTTAGTTTACATGTTCTATTTTTCTTCTCTGGATGTAATCTCTTTGATCTATGGATTCCTGAGGCAGTAGAGGATCTATTGTCATGTTGCCCATGTTTCATCGTTTATCTCTCAGACGCTCGTTGTTTTTCTTCTCGTCTGGATGCATCATCTTTGATCTATGGATTCCTGAGGCAATAGAGGATCAACTGTCATCTTGCCCATGTATCATCGTTTATCACTCAGACCCATTTTGTCTTCCTTCTCCTCATCACCACATAAATCCTTTGTCTGATAGGCAGTTTAAATGCCTTCATTGAAAAGACTACTTATGACTCCATTTCCCAACGATCTAGGACTGATCTGCAGTAACCTCAGTTATCTTTTCCTTTCTTAAAGTCTTGTTGGTCCACCTCCTCAAACAATTTTAATACATTTTACTTTTGATGGGTATTGGGCTTATCCTCTAGCAGTCTGAGAGTGACTCTCATTGTTAACAGGGTCCATATTAATAATTAAAAAATAAAAAATAAAAAAAAAATAAAAAAAAATATATATATATATATATATATATATATATATATATATATATATATATATATATATATATATATATATATATATATATATATATATATATAAACAAATGCATGCATTTTAATATTAATATAATCTTGATCCATCTAATATATTAAATAAGATAATCATACTTAAAATTTAATGATAATTGAGATAAAGATATTATATATATTTTTATGATAATTGAGATTTAGACATTATATCTAAACTTCAATTATCATAAATATTAGGTGCTAAGAACAACCTTAAATCAATAATACATATGCAAGAATAAAAAACCAACATTAGCACACACTAATAATTAATATAATTTAAAAAATTATATAATAATCATTAAATAATCATACATATCATTAAAACAAAATTAACAATTTTAATACAATAATAATTAAGAAATACTTAAATCCTTTTAGTATAAAAAAATTACATCTAATAAACACATGACCCACATGACTTGTTCATAGATTTTATGAGTTTTGTCTCCACAATTATGGATTTTTTTTATGTAACTTAAAAAAAATTATTATTTTATTTAAAAAATTCTAACTAGATTAAATCATTCTAAATAGATTAAATAAACTAAAAATTCATATTAAAATGCAGATAAATTCTCCGATATATAATGAATAGAACAATCTAATAAAAATATGAATATAATGAATGGGAGAATCTATTAGAAATTTGAGAGACCCTTAAAACAATGAAATCTTGCATATACATGAAACTCAAGCAATGTCCTTTTTCTGAAATAATTCAATAAAAAGAAGAAATTATTTGTCACTCATAAATTTTGCGAAAATAATATCAAAGACTATTTTTAATCATCAAATTTACATGGTGGGATTATATTTTCTTATGTATTTATTAGTTTTTATTAAGTTTAGCATTAAAGTATGTTGTTTTTATTAAATAATGAAACTTGATAAGAGAACAATTATTATGATAAGAGATCACATTTATTAATATAAAATGTATTTTGTTGAAGAAAACTGAAAGAATTGTTTTTATAAGAAATAAGGATGGTAGTTCCTTACATAAGTAACTTGAGATAACATGACCTTGTTCTTGACTTTTTCATTCATTGGATGATTTCATATATATATATATATATATATATATATATATATATATATTCCAAGGAAAAACTCGTGGGGAAACTCAAGAGATGCTTCCCCACATGCATGGATGGCATTCCTAGTAAACTCGTCAGCATATATTAATGCACCTCTTCTAAGGGGATTTGAATTCAACACTTGAGCACTTCCCTGTATACCTAGTGTAAACCTATTGATGTTAATTACAATACTTAACTCAAGAGATCAACCTTGGGACTTACTAGATGAAGCTCAAAGCACTCAACCACTCGAGATAACCCATTGGAATTATATATATATATATATATATATATATATATATATATATATATGGGACCTTAAGATGGATCTAAATTGATTTAAAGATGATGATGATAGTTAACATCCATTGAGACCAAATTTGGTCTATTGGACCTTAAGAAAGGTATGGAATTACTTGGTTTCCTTTAGAATTGTATCTTTGTGCTTGAAAAGCTTTAAGAGAAGTGCTCCTAAATCACCATAGTTTTGATGAGATAAAGATTGTTAGGAAGGTCATTATTGTAACAAATATTTTGAAATTGTGATATAATGTGGGTGTATACAAGTTGTTTTAAAATAAAGTGATTTTCATATTCAATCATCTTAGTGTCACAAAGATGACAAATTCTTTTGACCAATGATGTTTTAGGAATTGTCCAACACCATGTTTCACTATGGAGCTCATAAGAGTTTGTTCTTATTCTAGCAATGTTGATTTTATTCTTTACACGAGTCAAAACAAAAAGATACTTTTGATATTATAGGTTATGGTTGATCACCTCCTTATAGTATCTTAATTTAGGCTTTTATCCTCTAATTCTTTATCGCACCACAATATCTCCTTAAATTTATATGTAATAATATTTTTAATATTATTGTTATTATGCAAACTGATCTTTTTCTTTATTCTCCAATGATTAAGCCAAGACTTGGAATCTTTATGCCACCCCCGTATGAGTTGCAATCGGTTTTGATTAGAGTTTGACACCATCTTAAGAAGTCTCTTGCATTCCATGGTGTTTATCTTGTTCTTGTACATTAGGTACCTAGTCATAGCCATGCTCTCAAAGGGAGAAAGGCTCGTGTCTATGTGGAGGATAGGATATGGAGTATTGCCTTTAATTTTGAGATTATAAGTTATAAAACACTTTTGGATTTGCTCTATCTTTCTCCATGATTCTCTAAAGATGTTGCAGCCCCAAAATTCACAATCATTTAAGGTAATAGGAGTGACGAGAGTCCCAAAGAGGAATTTATTCTTATCTCGTAGCCAAAGGTCCGTCGATTTACAATTTTTTTCAAGTACATAATAAGCTTTACAACCTATATTTATCCTTTTATCAATGTTATAGTTCCAGTTAAGCCTGTGATGAAGATCATGCAAGATATTTGTATGAAGTCTCTTCCTCCTAGTTGTTGTTGTCATACAAAAAATTATTGTAAGTGATCTTTTTAGATCTAATTATCATAACCTTCATTTTGTCAATGTTAATGTATATACTTGTACTAGAGCATAAATCCTTGAGGGTTTTTGGTCTCTTATCAAGATTATAGGGACTCCTCGCCATAGGAAAAATATCACCAAAACAAATCAAAAGTATGATTACTATACTAATGAGAGTTGGGCTGACACAACATTCTTCTTCCAAATAACCCTCTAACCTGTGAATGTATATGCCAAAAAGGGTAGGGGACAAGGGACAACCTTTCTTAAATCCTATATTACAATTAATTTCTTATGACTAGCCCTCAATGTCTCTAAACTTGGCAATAATGTTCTCCTACAATCTTATCACGATAGCACTCAATGTGGAAGGAACTTTTAGTTCTTCTACCTATTCCAAAGGTTAGTCCTAGGAACTGTGTCAAAATACTTTCTAAAATAAAAAAACAACATAGGAGATTGGTTTTGTTATTGTGACACTCCTCCGCAATGATCCTAAGTGTGTCACACACCTGACCCCTAAGTACCTTTTTAAGAGGTGGGGTATAAATGTTTTCTCTTACCTGCGATGAATACAGTATCGAGGAATACTCCCTTTCTCTCGATGGACAATCTCGATGCATCCTAGATCTCCCGAAATACGGTTAGGATCCATTCAACACCTAAGGTTCATCGATCTTACTGGACCCCACTCTACTCTTCAACCCATTGAAGATTAACATGTGCCATTACACTAATGTTCTTAGTCAGCATCAATTTTCCATGTCACCATAGGGCGCTTAGGCTTGCTCAACGAGAGGATGACAATTGTCCCTCTCCTATAGCCCAATTAAAATACTTAATTAATATTGCGTAAAATACCATTCTTTGGTAATTAATTACTTAAACCTCATTAAGGATAATTATTCTCCACAAACTAATTATCTAGTAGTTAATTTTTGTTCTTAGCCTAATACTCATGGCCCAATAATTACTGAGGTTTTACTTTCTCTTCTCCCCCTTAGAAGTAGTTTATCACTAACTCAACAAATTACTCATATGATAATTATGAGTAATTATATTATAACACAATGAGGTTAATTTCTCCATAATATACTTAAGTCGATTAACCTTAATTAAGGTATATAATTCAATCCTTCCTCGACACTACCAAATTTTCACGTAATTTCACACACACACACACATGCATATTTATTTATTTACGGGAGAAAAGGATTAACGATATTCAATTTGATATTTATTATTGTGAATTTGTTATTTTATTAATTATATTATAATATAATTATATTTAATTATATTATAATATGATTAGATATATCACGGGAGCACTTAGCATTAAATATCGATTAATACGCAAGCCTTCAGACTTCGGCGAAATTCATCATCATACTTTTATGACACCAAATCTCCTGAATGTCGGAGTTCTAGAGAGGGTACCACACATAGTATACCTTTGTGCAAATAAAATTAATTATATCACCACATAATATAATTAATTCCATTTAATGTTTATTACAACATTGGGATACAGGAAAATAGGTTCGGCCTTCGATCGTTTTTCTCTTACGCTTGTTATAGCAAGATTTGCCTCGCCATTGCTATCTTGCATAGAGGGCCTTTTTCCATTTCCCTATGTAAACTTATCATCCCCTTTTGATGAATCCAGAGCTAAAAATATACATTTTTCCACATATATGCTCCCTATCTGCTATGCAAGATGCGTATACACTTGTTGATCCACTACAACCCATGTACATCAGGATTTGTGCAAAAAAATACAAAATGAGGTCAGGTTTCCATGTCATGACAAGAGATATCTGATCCTTGCCCTTCCATGTACTGGAAAAATTTCGACTCGACCCTTCAGTTGCATCCTGAAGGCTATAAGAGCACAATTTTGACCCATGGAATAAAAGAGAAAGCATTCAACTTTGAGAGCAAAGTTACTCTGCAGAAATTACTTCATATTGAGTCTGCATCCCTCTATCCCTCAAGTATGAACACAGTGTTCAGCCCCCAAGATCTTTTCCTATTGTTGAGAGGACCTCATTGCCTCTTTCCTATTAGCTTGCCTTTGGTGGAGGATTGAAGTGGTGGAGACCCAGTTGGAAGGAACTTGGTTTCTTGGTTTTGAACCGTGCCGGCATGGAAGTCTGTATCGTTGTCACTTTTGTTGATCAATTATTAATAAAAATACTCATTTCCCATCCTATTGATATCTTGCAAATATATGATTACTATCCATGGGCGTGTTTGTAATGTTTATTAATGGATTATGCTATCTGATGTGCTAACCCCTTTTATATTATCACTGTATACTTGCTCTACTTGTTTGTTGAGAACTTCTTGCAGGTATAAAGCTTTGGGTCAAAGTGCTCAACGGTGGAACATCATCAAACATTAGATCGAGGTAGGCCTCTTTCTTATATTGCACATTAGTTTATATAGCATATGTTGGAATTGAGTTGATTTCTGGAGTCATACCTGTTTGTTGTCGTTTACCCTTGTCCATAGAGAGTTTTTCCCTTGTAACAGAAATGGTGACTCCACTGGGGAGAGATATTCCTTCTAAGGGTTGAAGTATTTTTTCTTCTTACATTGCTCTTTTTCCTTTGTGTTTCTTGTCATATCACTGCTTGACATGTCATGTTCACTCTGGGTCTGAGTTTTCATCCTTTTTCCCTTGTCTGGCCTTGTTTTAAAGCATATACGCTCTTTTTGCCTTGACAATCGCGTATACATGCTTGTTGTCTCACTGCAAGAAGCGTATATACTCTATGTTCTCCTGAACAATCGCGTATACCACTTCCCCTGGCTTGTTTTCTTGGTTTAGTGACTGCTGGGTAGGATTTCAAGATTGTTGAGCCTTCTTAGGTCTCTGTAGTGTCTGTTGAGATTATCTGGGATGACAAGAAACCTATTTGGAGTTGAATTTTTGGGCGGAGTCTTTCTCTTTGTTTTCCATTTTTTATTTTTCCTTGTTCTCTGGACTGTTTGCGTGGCTGCTTGGTATTCTTCTCAAGTTATTCCTTTTATACACAGTAGAATTTATATATGAGGTTGCTCATCAGTCCATGCATTTTCTTTTTAGTATATTGAAAATACAAAAAAATAGGCATTTTTCGTTGGTTGGCATTTTCGTCTTTGAATATTTATCATTAGCTTAGCGCATTTAGTGAAAGATTGCATTTTACTTCTGAATTGCAGAGTTGAAATTGAAGACTGCACTGTTCTTATTGGCATATCATTCATTGAAAAGTTAAAGATAGACTTTGCATTATATCCATATTTATTTTCTTGCACAGTCATAACATAATGAGTTTCACTTCCATACCTTTTTTAGTAACCACGGCCAATAAAATTTACGCTTTAAACTAAAATTGATTAGTCATGATTTCATTTTTTAGGGTGCACAAACTAGCCTAGGATTTAGTGCCTTGGAATAGGATCTTGTGAGTAAACTTCTCCAAGGCAATTAAATCAACATATGTGTCTGAGACAGGGAGTTGAGGATTCCATTGTATAATTGGTAATATCAGGAGGCTCCGCTGACACCAGAGTTAATCACGAGGTCGCGAGAAGTTAGTTGAAGGGATAACCCCTGGATACTCACCTAGCGTCAGAGATATTTCTGTGGATTTATTCGTATTTGGGGATCTTTCTAGTACCCATACCTATGTGAGAGGCGATGCTTTCAAGGTTTCAGGCTTTGCTACCCTTCCCATACTGTGATCCGGACTTATGATTGCTCGCCTATGCATCAATTATATAGTGGTTGATTAGTTTCTTGACTTAGGTATCTCATAGGTTACTTGCAGGGGTTATTATGCTTGTATCCTGAGTCAGATAGGGGTCAGACAACACACAACCTTTATGGAGGATTACCTCTCTGGGGGGATCTGACCGACTGGTTGTTAAGCCTATGAGGGCCCTTATAAATGATTATGTTACCTCCAAACTTTAGCGAGGAGTCTCAGGTCCCTCTTGGATGAGACATACCTTCTTTAGCGATGGAGGCCACTCAGCCACTTTAGCCTGTTTGCATGCATATTGGTCGTTTGAATTTTTGGTATGCTCTTTGACTACTAGTCTACCTTAGGAGTCTATTTTGGGTTTCATCGTTATGGACAATGGAGTTTATTTTTCTCCCTCATTCACTGCTACCCACTCCATGATACCTGCTAATTTCATGGGGACAGACCCTTCCATTTTTTACAATGGTATGTAGAACTACAATTCTCAATATGCACCTTGGGTCTCTAGCCATTTTTCTATTGATATGCCTTCCCCCATGCAACCCTCTCCCTGGCCCACATATATGAATCCTAGCATTGGACCCGGGGGCACCATGGATCCGATGCCTACTTCTTTTTTTGATATGAGTCGTGTCCCCATGGGAGGTTGTAACCTTCCCCCCTATGGATCTAATACTAGCCATGCTCTTTCAGGAGCCAGTACTCAGATGGGTACTTATCCCACTTATTACACCCCACCCATGTATCTTTCATCCACCATGTCAGTTCCTTCGAACACTTTTTCCATGACAGGTACTCAATTACCACCGGGTCTTTCATATGGGGAGAATCAATTTTACGGTTCGGGCTACCCTCTTTATGGGACCCCTTCACAAGGGGGCAACATATATCATCACTCGAATAATCCTTATCCTACCTCAGTCTCTTCACAGACCTAAGTGGCGATGCCTGTCCAAACCTCTTCGGACCATTTTGGCGTGAACCAACACCATTCTGGGCTGGGGCAAGAGGTACACCAAGATCCTGCTTGGCTTGCAATTTTTCAGAATCAATATTTCCCCGGACTGTGGAATCAAATGCCACCATCTATCGCCAACCCAGTCACTATCAGTCATACTAGTGCTCCATTTCCAACCTCTTCCAGACATGTCGGAGATGGGTCAACTTCTTCTACAAACTATGTCAACAACTTGCCCCCCAACCTCTACCAATTATGTTGGGGGCATCGTTCTTTTTTCACCGAATCATAGCCATGTCACGTCTCTCGCCTCTATTCATCATACAGAAGATGACTCTCTTTCCCCTGCTAGTTACATCGAGAAGCTTATACGCCTCAAACGTAAGCCTAAATTCCTTTGCAGGACTTGCAAAGGAAATCACCTTACTCGTTTGTGTCTAATTATTTTTGAGATATCAGAAGCGTGGAGCTCACCCAAGAGACCTTCATATTCTGAGGCATCCATGGTTTCTCCTCGCACCACATCTCCCTTGATTGTCTCAGTGGTTCCACTGACGCAATATTCTCTCAACCTCACCCCCTTTGCTAAGGGTGAAGTGTATCTTTCCCCCGTTACTATGCATCCTCTTTAGCCTATAATTGAAGAAGTGGCCACACCAGTGCAATCTCTGGTCAACCCTACTCTCCCTGAAGAGAATGATGCACCTTTCAATCATGTCATCAACATTCCAAATCCTCCCCCTTCTGAACAATAGAGATTTATTCTTCCCCCAAATGCTCTCCCTCCAAGTCCTGACTAGGTTCCCTTCGATTGGGACGACCAGATGGGACATCCCATCCCCCCACCTATGTCTTTTCCATTAAGAGACATTATTTGAACCATCACGGAGATTGTATCCTCCATTAGCACCTTCTCCTCCTTGAATTGGAAAGCCTTGGTTTTTCCCAAGATTTTGTCAGCTATCCGTGAGATACTGACTTTTTGCAAAAGACCGAGACGGGAGCCTTGGCCTCCCCCTTTACACGTTGATTAAAACAGAAAAACGAGTCTCGGTTAAGCTCTTTTCTGACTCGTATAAAAACTGAAAATATCTCTGAGTGATTTGTCCCTTTCACACTCGTTAAATTTGGATTTGAAAGGTCATGAGTCTTAGTTAAGCTCTTTTCTGACTCGCTACCAAAAATTGAAAAGATTGCTAAGTGAACTTGTCTTTTTCACACTCATAAATTGGATTTGAAAAGACGTCTATTTGGCACAAGTTTACCCCTTTTTCACACCAAGTAGAGTAAAAGATATAAAAACAGACATTTTTTGGCGTTAATTTGTGATTGCATCTCATGCCCTTGCTTGTAGTATTGAGCCTTTAATTGGTTCTTGCTTTGAGTTATAAATCGTTGCCTAAGCAGTTTGCATCCTTAACCAAGCAGATCCTTGTTTATATCCTTCGCAATTTGACACCCTATACCCTAGAGGGAACATCACCCTGAGTGTCCATCTCTCGTATGCATTCCCTTGCATTAAGCATAGGTATGTTCCACTGCTGGAACTAGTTTTGCTTACTTGTGACACTCGTTCCCTCCTCTGTATCATAGCATTCATTTGTTATGAAAAAAAATATATATATGGGTGGGAAGGGAGTACTATATTGTAATTGGCAGCAGTCGTGTCACCTTTGAACAGAGCACAAAGTTATTGAGTCCTTGTGTCATCATAATTTTGGGTTTAGAATGGCCTTAGGAAGTTGATCTCGCTACAGAATTTTCTCTACCGATTGGTTACTCTTCCAGTCCCTATAGAGAACATTATGGATGCCTCCTGCATCTAATTGTCACATCATTGAGTCCATGTTGTCGGATTCCACCATATGTCTCATGCTCTTGTTCAAAGGAATTCTATCAACCTATGCCGGCCACTCCTCAAAAATATTTTCTTTGCATGTTGGCCATACCCTCAGTTTTGTCTCAGAATCACATGATACTTTGGTCTTATCATGCACCCTAGCCCTACTTTCATCAATGGTAGGTCACCTTGAACCCAACAATTGATACTTCATCATTGGTCGTTGACTGGGTGGTTTCCCTTGTGTTCAACGGCAAGACATCTATTCACACTTTGGGATTCATGTAATGTCTTGGATATCATTAGCATTATTGGTGGTTTCCTCGCCTTTGTCAGCTATTTTTCATCATTGGTTGTTATTCAAAGGGTCTTTTTCGTGTACCGCTTGCATTTGGCACACACAGAAGACACACAGGGTCATTGGTTTGTGAACATGTTCATCGTCCGATCTCTACCAAATCATGAAGCTCCTTCTTTGTTCCTCTTGCTAACTGATGAGAGATGCTTCAATGATCTCCTTTCAGCAGGTCTCTTTCCATCAACTTCAGCTCATTTATTCTGGATATGGGACCTAGAGTTTTATGAGTACCTTGAGGCTTGCAGTCATTAGTGGCAGGCTCTCTCGCCATTGACAGATGAGAATACATCAATCTCTCATGATCAATGGATTTCTCAAGTGTCCGACACCAACTCCTTTATTCACACTTGTATAAATGTACTCAGTGCCTTGATACCTATTTTCATTATTGGTAGGTTGTCTCGCATTTGTTAACGGTATACCTCAATGACAGGTAATCAAACGATGTCTCATCATGTTCGACCTCAACTCATTTATTCACATGATGTAGACTTGCACCCTTGGCGGGTACTATAGAAGACTTGAAGACATCACTATGTGGCCGCAGATTTCCTGAGTTGTTGCTTTCCCTTCATTGGACCAGTACCTATTTGACTTCAGTGATCATGGGAGATCAAATTGTACTCTGTGGTATATAGATATCTTCAGATTGATTTTGAGACTGGTTTCACTGGGCCTTGTTCATGACTATGACAGCTTTTGGCATGTAACCACATTTGTGTTTGCCTATTCATGGCCATGAACACTTGTTTGGTATATTTTCCACATGGATCTGCATTGTATTCTTGGCAACCATGTATGCAAAGTCAGTACATAATGTAATGAGTAATTGAGTTCGTCCAGTTGGTTCTCAACCACTCCACTTCTGGGTTATTTATAATGTATTTCGGCCATTGCAGATACTCCTCTGATCTCACACATTAGGGGGCATATGTAATAGCAAGATTTTCCTCACCATTTATATCTTGCATAGAGGGCCTTTTTCCATTTTCCTATGCAGACTTATCATCCCCTTTTGATGAATCCAGAGCTAAAAATATACATTTTTCCACATATACGCTCCCTATCTGCTATGCAATATGCGTATACACTTGTTGATCCACTACAACCTGCGTACATCGGGATTTGTGCCAGAAAATACAAAATGAGGTCGGGTTTCCATGTCACGACAAGAGATCTCTGATCTCTAATACAAAATTACTTCATATTGAGTCTACATCCCTATGTCCCTTAAGTCTAAACACAATGTTTAACCCCCAAGATCTTACCCTATTTTTTAGAGGACCTCATTGCCTCTTTCCTATGAGCTCTCCTTTGGTGGAGAATTGAAGTGGTGGAGACCCAATTGGAAGGAACTTGGTTTCTTGGTTTCGAACCATGTCGACATGAAAGTCTGTATCGTTGTCACTTATGTTGATCAATTATTAATAGAAATACTCATTTCCCGTCCTATTGATATCTTGCAAATATATGATTATTATCCATGGGCATGTTTGTAATGTTTATTAATGGATTATGCTATCTGATGTGCTAACCCCTTTTATATTATCACTGTATACTTTCTCTGCTTGTTTGTTGAGAACTTCTTCTAGGTATAAAGCTTTGGGTCAAAGTGATCAATGGTGGAACATCATCAAATGTTGGATCGAGGTAGGCCTCTTTCTTATATTGCACATTAGTTTATATAGCATATGTTGGAATTGAGTTGATTTCTGTAGTCATACCTGTCTGTTGTGGTTTACCCTTGGCCATAGAGAGTTTTTCCTTTGTAACAACGCTCTATCTTCCCCAAATATCCTGAAGTCCTGAAGCTCTGAACTCCCAGAGCCCCGAACTCCCGAAGGGTCCGTGCTTACACGTGACTTCGCATTAAATATTAACTTAAAAGGGGAAGAAGGGTTGGTACTATTGATCCAGGTGGATATTCGTAGCCACCCACCTGTTCTAACTGGCTCCTCTTTTCAGTTTTTAGTGAAGCACGTTCTTCTGTACTTCTTTGTAATTTTGGGTTCTACACTTTCGGGGTTGTCTGAATCCCTACACATCTTCCAGGTGGATATTGGTGGCCTCCCACCTAATCCAACTGGATTATTTTGTATGTTTTCATGTCAGCACATATTGTTGTACTTCCAGGGTCGTTTTGGGGCCCTAAACAATGTTTTTTTTGTCTCACCATAGTCAAATTGTAGACAGAGTTAGAGTTTGGCTGTGTAATGCATAGTTCTCAAAAATACCTTTCCAATGAGATATCACGCGCCTAAAACGGAGATCGTATGCAAAATTTACGACCCCGGGAAGTTAATGTACTAAATTACACAAACGAGGCCCACATGACTTTTAGTGTATCATCTCCTAGGGTTAGGTTTATGGATGTCTAGGGTTTTAGCATTCATGTTTATCATAAAAAGGCCTGCAAAGCCTCATTGTAATCATCTTCTTGTGAATGAGCATAGTCATCACATCTCTTCTCAGAGATAAAGCTTCCACCATTCTAACGAGTCTTGCACTATGTATTTTTACAGTCTCTTTACAATTCTTTCATTAATAGAAATCAAGTATTGGTGTATTTCTCTATTTCTGGCCATTTTCATGAATGTTTCATTGTAATATATTAGCTTTCATTTCGTTCTAAAAATAATCTAGATCAGTGGTATCAGAGAAGGTTGCTCTTGATCGTTTTTCAGCGCATGTCCCCAACGAGGTCCGAGTATAGCCAGTTGGATCTTGAGTTTGTCTCTCTTGAGGATAATCACTCTCGCACAACCAAGAAACCCTCGATGGAGACATAAAAGAAAAATGACGGAGCAAAAGATTTTATTAACATGTTGCTTGAGCAAGCTCTCGCGAGACAGAGGGATGAAATGATGGAGAATTTTGCACACATCCTTCAATGCCTGTCGATAGAAACATGAATATCTTCATCAAGCGGCCATTTTGGAGGAACCTTTCCCTTCAAGGTACAAGTTGATTTTGATATTCCCATATTTGAAGGTCATATAGATATGGATGCCCTATAAAAATGGTTAAATCTATTAGAAGGTTATTTCTCTGTTCAAAAAAATTTCGACAGGGAAAATATCACCTTCGCACTCCTCAAGGCTCTCCCCCATGTAAAAAATTGGTGGGAAACTTGATAGGATCAAATTTCCACAGAGGAATCTTGAATATATGGGGTTGAGCTCACTTGAGATTTTTTTGTGGATGCAATCAAAGAACAGTACTATCATGTTGATAACTATGAATACCAGTGCATGAGATGGACCACACTGCTGCAAGAGAAGAGACAAACAGTGTCAGAGTTCAAAAATACTTTCCATACCTTGTGCACCAAGCTAGGTATCAAATACTCTGAGTGAAATCTAGTTATGAAATATCGTGGGGCTCTACATAGGTACATCCAAACCAAAATGGATTTCCTAAACATCTCAACATTGGGATCTGCCAATCGATATTCTATCAAAATCAACCAGAAATTTAGGTGCCAGAACAAATGAGAATTCAGGTCTGCAAATCTGCAACAACCAAATCATGGTAAAGATGGCCCTAACCAACAGCCTCTAAACAACCAATCCAAGACACAGGACAAAAAGGGTAAAGTAAATACAAAGAATGACACTAGGAAGTGGTGTGACTTCCACAAAAGCCCCTGGCACATGTCGATGAATGTCACTCGAAACAGTCATTGGTGGTCGAGGTCAAAGACACGGAGCCAAACCATGATTCAGAATCCGATCCAGACAATATTGAAAACAAACAAATCATCGACACATACCCCACTGCTACTATTGCGACCACAACAATTCATCTAGAAGAACCAGTAGATCCTGAAGGGGGGGGCACCTCTTCCATTCACACATGTGGGTGAAGGGGACCCCATTGCATTTCATTGTTGATAACGGAACACAGAATAATCTCATCTCAACTAAGTTCATCAAACATTTGGGGTTGTCAACAACACCACACCCGCATCCATACAACATTGGGTGGCTTCACCAAGGACGAGATCTTCGCGTCAGCCAACAATGTCGCATGTCCTATGGCATCCATCCCTTAAGGGGTGAGGTAGTGTGTGATATTTTCCCCTCTTAATGTCTGTGATGTTGTTTTAGGCCAACCATATATGTGGAAACGTCATGTTGTCTATGATTCTACACCTCCTAGTGTCATTATTACTCTGGAAGGTCATCTCTACAGGATACTAGAAGTAGTTCTAACTACTACTCCACCAAAACAACACTGCAAGGTAATCTCTCATACTTTAAAATTCATCCTCTTCATAGTCTGTTCAAAGGATGCACAGAAGACCACTACAACCATTGCATCCTCAACAGCTTCTATCCAGCAAAAAAGATTGTCGAAGAGACAAAAGATATTGTTTATTCACCTACAATGGTGCCTACACAATGCACCATCCAACCTAGAGACAACAAGTTGGTGGAACAGATTCAACCCCTCCAGCAATAGGTTTGTGACAGTCTTCCACAAGCCAAGGAGCACAACTTCTCCAACAAAGCACGCAACTCACCAAGCTTCAGATTCAAAAAATGTTTTCCCCTCTTCCATGGGCACTTAACGCAATGGAGAACATTGCTTCCTAAGGGGGGAGGATTGATCTAGGTGGATATTGGTGGCCACACACCTGTTCCAACTGGCTCCTCTTTTCAGTTTTTAGTGCACCATGTTCTTCTGTACTTATTTGTAATTGTGGTTTCTACACTTATGGGGTTGTTTGAAGTCCTACACATCTTCCAGGTGGATATTGGTGGCCTCCCACCTAATCCAACTAGCTTATTTTGTATGTTTTCATGTCAGCACATCTTGGTGTACTTCTAGGGCTGTTTTGGGGCCCTAAACAATGTTTTTTTGGCTTGCCACATTCAAATTGTAGACGTAGTCAAATTTTAATGGTGTAATGCGTAGTTCTCAAAATTACCTTTCCAATGGGCTATTGCGCGCCTAAAACGGAGATCGTATGCAAAAGTTACGACCCTAAGAAGTTATGTACTAACTTACCCAGATGGGGCCCACATGACTTTTGGTGTTTCATCTCCTAGGGTTAGCTTTTTGGATGTCTATGGTTTTGGCATTCATGTTTATCATAAAAATTCCTTCAGAGCCTCATTTTATCATCTTCTTGCAAATGAGCGTGGCCATCACATCTCTTCTCAGAGATAAAGCTGCCACCATTCTAGCAAATCTTACACTCTGTATTTTTACAATCTCTTTACATTTCTTTCATTAATAGAAATCAAGTTTTGTTGTATTTCTCTGTTTTTGGCAAATTTCATGAATGTTTCATTGTAATATCTCTGCTTTCATTTCGTTCCGAAAATAATCTGGATCAACTGTGTTGCATACGAATATCATAATAACTCAATTAAAATATATTATATTAAACATTTTTGGAAATTGCGTCGAGTCTTATAAAATTCCAAATATTATATTTAATATTGGGATGAAAGAGAGAGCTCTCTAGGTCAACTCCTTAGGCTCTCCTACACATCCTTTATATTCAAATCTCCCAGAGCCCCAGAGTCTAAGCCCCGAAGTGGCCCCACTTGTGCACGTTTCAACATTATTTAATATTAAAAAAAAAAAAAGAGTTGACCTTATTCATATGTGGCTATTTTAATAAACCTTAATACAATATCATATATTATATTATACCCCTTAAAAATTACACCCATGTTTTAAAAATTCTCCAATATTATATTTAGTAATTTAATATTGGAATTAGGTAAAGATATTTGGGTCCACACCTTCGGCTCTTCCACACAATAACCCAGTGTCCCAGAGTTCTAGAGGGTACCCGCTTGTATTACAACGTAATATAAATACAATGAGTTATTTTGAATTATAAAATAAGAAATTGCAAATAAAGGGTTATTGTATTCAATTATGTTAATTTGATCGCAATTGAATATAATATCATATAATTGATTATAATTATTGTATATGAGACCTTGTACATGGAAAGGTAGGGTTCAGGCTTTAGGTGACTTTGGCTTGTGGATTCCATCACCGAAGACCACGAAATGGCTATAGTATTTGGTTATGGGTTGTGCTTTGGCATTAGAATAATAAAAAATAATATTCTTTGTAGTCTCAAGTCTTTTGCTCCAGGAAGTTTAGCTTACATTTTAAGAATAAATAATAATAACATTAATAATAATGATAATAATATGTATATAGACATATATATACATCTATTTCCATATCCCTGGACGGTTTTATCACCTGGAGAATTTAAATGAAAATGTTTTCTCTTAGGAAAATAAGAAAAGGGAAAATATAATTTTCCAGTCTTTATAAAGGGATTTAGTAAAATCTCTACTTCAAGGAAATTTCTCCATTCTCTAAATTAAAATATAATTATAATCTCTCCCTTCTTGTGGGTAAATGAGTAGATTTCATTTTCCTTATTAGTGTGCTTTACTACTCTTACTAAATTTAAAGAAATTGGTCCTAAGACAAAGATTTACCTCAATAGTAAATTTTACATTTCTACGAACATTTACTGCCCACCAAAATTTAAGGGGATTCTTCCAAAATTTAGGAGATTTAACACAAGTTAAACATAAATGTTTATTTATGCCCCAAATAGAATTTTGAGAACTTTTGTATTTTAATTCAATTAGGCAAATTTCATGTCTATTTCCTAATTATTCTTACTAAATTTAAGGAAATCGGTCCTAAGACAAAGATTTACCTCCATAGTAAATTTTACATTTCTACCAGCATTTACTGCCCACCAAAATTTAAGGGGATTCTTCCCAAATTTAGGAGATTTAAACTTTTGTATTTTAATTCAATTAGGAGATTTTCATGTTTATTTTCTAATTATTCTTACTAAATTTAAGGGAATTGGTATGAGACAAAGAGATTTACCTCCACTGTAAATTTTACATTTATACCAACATTTATTGTCCAACAAAACTTAACGGGATTCTTCCCAAATTTAAGAGATTTATCACAAGTTAAACATAAATGTTTATTTATGCCCCAAATAGAATTTTGAGAACTTTTGTATTTTAATTTAATTAGGAAAATTCCATGTTTATTTCATAATTATTCTTATGAAATTTAAGGAAATTGGTCCTAAGACAAAGATTTACCTCCATAGTAAATTTTACATTTCTACCAACATTTACTACCCACCAAAATTTAAGGGGATTCTTCCCAAATTTAGAATATTTAACACAAGTTAAACATAAATGTTTATTTATGCCCCAAATAGAATTTTGAGAATTTTTGTATTCTAATTCAATTAGGCAAATTTCATGTTTATTTCCTAATTATTCTTACTAAATTTAAGGAAATTGGTCCTAAGACAAAGATTTACCTCCATAGTAAATTTTACATTTCTACCAACATTTACTGCCCACCAAAATTTAAGGGGATTCTTCCCAAATTTAGGAGATTTAACAAAAGTTAAACATAAATGTTTATTTATGCCCCAAATAGGATTTTGAGAACTTTTGTATTTTAATTCAATTAGGCAAATTTCATGTTTATTTCCTAATTGTTTTTCCTCAATAATAATTTATAAGGACTTATACATTTTTTCAATATTTGGGTTGTTCTCCTAAAGTGCAAACCTATATCTGATATCCTCCAAGCTTTCTAGCATAGAATTTGAGGACATACTAAAATAGAACACTATTATGCAGAAAAAATCACTCTCTCTTATTTCAGATGTTTTATAAAGATTTTTTAATTGTTCAGTCATCACTTCCCAAGCATGCATTACATTGTACAACACAGTCAACCACAACATCCACTCCCATAAATCTTTTTTTTGTCAGACAGTCAGCTTAGGTTGATGGATAGTTGGTATGGATTGTTGGTTGTCATTGATGTCAACTATTGGAGAGTGATATTGTAGATTGATGTCAACCCTTAGTGATTGATATCAACCCTTGTATAAAGTCTGGTAACGGATTCCATTAGCACAAAGGTTTGGGTAATGGACCCAAGGTTGTTTCATGTATAATGGTATGAGTTTTAATATATTTGAATGTAAGACTACTCCATATGGATAGTACATGTCATTATGTTTATGGTGGTATGTGGAACGTCACACAACTCCTCACGGTTAGAGAGTTATGGCCATGAGAAGTTGGAGAACCCAGGTGTGGGTAATAGACCCAAGTTTTTTTGATGGATAATGGTATGAGTTTTGATATATTTGAAGGAAAGACTATTCTAGATGTATAGTACATGTCATTCCATTTCTGGTGGTATGTGGAACGTCACATAACTCCTCATGGTTTGAGAGTTATGGCCTTACGAAGTTGGAGGACCCTCATATGCTGGCTTGAAACCCCAAAATGTCAAAGAAGTTAAAGAGCTTGAAAAGAAGAAATTATTATTTAAATGATAAAGTAAAATGACAAAGTCAAGAAGGATTATTTAAATAATAAAGTGAAGTGACAAAATCAAAGAAGATTATTTAAATGATAAAGTGAGGTGACAAAGTCAAGAAGGAATATTTAAATGATAAAGTAATGGAGAAATTTTTAATTATGGAAAGTGGTCAACCCTAAAAATGAGGAAAATAGGTTAAGTGACCTAGAAATGGGTTAAGTGACCTGGAAGATGGAAAGGATAAATAAGAGGCAAGGCTCTCTCATTTTACATCACACTTGAGAATATTGAATATCTATAGGTGACTGAGGTAACCAAAGGATTTCTAAGCTGAATTTCAGAGGGAAGGTGAAGAAAAGAAGGCCAAAATTCAAGGGAGGATAAATTCTTATGATGATGCTTTCTAAAGTATGTTATTTACAGGTCATCTCACCATTTTCGCAATAAAAAATTTTCTAGAATGATTCAGGCCGTGCAACTGCTATACCATTGAGGAAACATATCCAATTATCTGTGGTAAAAAATCTAGCTTGTGGATCGTTTTGGAGATACATTCCGTGGAAAATAGGGTTTGTGGCTAGTCCCGAAACTAGTCTAAAATAGGTGTTTCAAGTAAACACGTCATAACTTCTTCATAACAGATCCAAATTAAGTAAGAACAAATGTTTTGGTTAGAGTACAGTATGTAGTATGTTGTGTAACATTTTCAAATCTATTCAACAATTTTTTTGAGTGGGGCACGCTATACAAGGTTGCTCTCTAGAATAATCCATAATTCAGCAAGGTATGTTGTTTTTTCTATAACTCCTTTTCTGAGAGGTTCCAAGCAGTGACACCTGGAGGAATTGCATAAAACACACTAAAGAACATTGTGTATCAATTTTAGATCTTTATTCATTACAAGTACATAGTTATGATTATTTCAAGTTAGGGTTGTTGACTAATCCAAAACTAGTCATGTGAGACTAAAGAAAAGTTTGATGAAAATGCTAGTCTCTTGTTGTTAAAGTTAAGGAAGGTTTGTCGGTATGTGATCATATACACCGGGTCTATTACAAAGTTACAAATCATATTTGGATGATGAAATTAATGAGGGATTTTGGTTAAGGTACATGTTGGTTACATGGTTGAGACAAGTAGTTGATGAGTTGGTACATACATGAGGTGTATAGTTGATGATGTTGGTACATCTTGATGAGTCATAGTTGATGAGTAGTTGATATATGGTTGGTACATACTTGGTACATGGTTGGAGGAACTTGTTAGTAGTATTGTTGAAACATGGTTTATGGATGATGTAACATACTTGTATTATTAGAAGCAAATACTGATCTTGGTGATAATTATGAGTTGTTGTGTTATGCTTGGTTGATGCACATCTTTGAGAGTTGTCTTGGTGATTGATCTTGGTGAGTAGATATGATTTGGTTGATAAGATTGATGATACAGGTTGTTGTGATAGGTTGCTTGGACAAGTTGTTGTGACAAGTTATTTGCACAGGTTTGTTGCATGGTTGATTCACTTGTTCATGGTATAGGTTGAGGTACAGGTTGGTGCACTTTTTTATGGCACAATTTGATTACAGGTTGTTTGGTATAGGTTGGTGCATGGTTGATTCATTTGTTTATGGTACAATTTTATTACAGGTTGAGGTACGGGTTGATGCATGATTGATGCATGGTTCAGGTTATTGGTATAGGTTATGTAGTGCAGGTTGATTGGTATAGGTTTACAACAGTATATCTCACAGTGATAGTGTGACAATGGTTCCATCATTCTACTTCTACGTTAGGGCGATTGGATAGGGCAAGGACAGGTGGTTGTAGTCGGAGAACATAGGGAGTTGTATCCTCCTTTTGTTTGTAGCCAGAGAATTGGGGATTTGGAGCTTCCCTCAGGTTGTATCCTGAGAAACTAGGGGGTTGGAGCCTCCTTCCAGTTGCAGCTGGAAAACAAAGGAAGTTGGTGCTTCCAATGAATGTAATTCTTCAAGACATAAAAGAAAAAACATTATGTAGTTTTCTCTCATTTTGGGTTTCCATGTAAAACATTGGTGTACTGTGTATGTGTATAATTGTTCATTTGTTCATTGCTTATTTACTCTTCATTTATTGGATGATAATGATACATTGATATAACACTTGGATTATATGGTTAAAAGGGATTAAATTGCTCTATTACTGATTCACCCCCCCTCTCAGTAATCCAACAATTGGTTTCAGAGTCGGTTCCTTCAGGAAACAGTTTAATCACTAGAAGGATATCATGGATTATTTTGAGAATGGAGTACCAATGTTTAATGGTCAGAATAGTTTTATGTATGAGATGTGGAGCATAAGGAAAGAAGTATTTTTATAGGCACAAGGACATTATATTTGGCTATCAATTGTTACAGGATATGATACTTCAAAAAGTTCAAAGACTGCAGCCAAGAAGGAATTGAGGAAGAATAACAAAATAGAAATGGATTTCATCTCGGAAGGATTACCTAATCTGGTAAGATAAAAGGTTGGTAAATGTTCATCAGCAAAAGAACTTTGGGATAAGTTACATGACATATATTCTTCACCCATCGCAAATTCAAAAAATGCTAAAGAAGATGCAGATACAGAACAAGAAGAAAGATGCTCATCATGCCAGATAGATTCAGAAGAGGAAGAGTATGAAGAAGCAGAAGTTGATAACAGAGAAAAATTGATCAGTGCAATTAAATATCCAAAGAAATAAAGAGAAGAAAACAAGTCATCCAAGAAAGAATTGATGAACCAAAAGGAAAGTGTTCAAGGTTCCGAAAAATATCAGCAGGTCATCAAGAATTTAAGGGCTCAACTAGAAGAGGCCAGAAGAATTAAAGAAACTCTATAATATCAAAAGAAATGTTTAGAAGCCAACATAGCAGCACAAAAGGAAGAAGCGGAAAAGAGAGAAAATATATTGATGGGTCATCTCAAAGAAAGAACCAATGAATTAAACCAACTTGAGGAAGAGATTGGTCAGAAGAGAGAAGACTGGAAGAAGAAATAATTACATTGAAAATCCAACTTGAAGAAGCAAAGAGAACAGAAGAGGTTGAGAAGCTTGAAGAAGAAGTTATCACATTGAGAAGTAAAATTGTCAAGCTCAACAAGAATGTTGAAGAGACAGAAACATCCACATCAATTATAGAGAATAAAGAGAAGCACTCTAGGTTGCTAGAAAAGAAGAATGAAGAAAATAGAAAGAGTTATGTAGAAGTACTCAAAGGAAGGAATCATGGTCAACCAGAATCTAAGAAAACTATTGAAGATACATCTTCAATAAAACCATCCATGTTCAAGCCACAAAGAAGATTCAATCGTGATCATGATCAGTCAAGGAAACAATTCAGAAGGATTACGCCACAAAGAAGATCATTCACTCCCAGGTATGCAAATTTATTTTATGGTCATTGTTTTTATTGTACTAACTTTGGACATAAGGTTGCATATTACAGGGATTATAAATGAAATGTTCAAGCAAGAAGTGCCTATGTGATCACACGTAACATTGAGTGTTACAAATGTCATAACTATGGACACATAGCCAGTGATTGTAGAAGCATGATCGATACTTCCATGAAAAAGAATATTGATATCAAATATAAGAAAGTATGGATAAGAAAACAAGAAGAACAGTTGAACAAAGACCAGTTGCCATAGATCGCAATATTGGCAATAAAACGAGATGAAGAAAATTCTACGGAGAAAAAGAAAGATGTCAGATACATAAAGGTTTGGAAACTAACTAAAAGAAAGGAAGGACAAGTAAAGAAGGAACAAGTTCAAGATATTGTACTTTCAGGCATTGTAGTGAAAGATGAATCCACAGAAAAAAAGAAAGAAGTCAGAGTTCAGAGAGATAATGAATCTACCAATGAAGATGATGATGAATCTACCAATGAATATGACTATGAATACACATCAGAGCAGGAATTGTTCTAACCCATCCGTCTTAGAGACTCCCAAGTAATATGAATATTATACAGGAGGAGTCTCTGTGATAGCTATGACAGACCAAAGAACCATCCTTCGAGCAGCTTGCAAAGTTTGAGAAGACATATCCAAAGCAATCATTTAGCAGAAGTATAGTTTGATAGATTAATCACGACTTCATGATAGTATAGTGATAAATGGGTTAGCATTATGGACAGTTGTGCAAGTAGAGTCTTGGACAGTATGGATAGAGATGGATTCATAAGAAAACTTATTAGGTTTGGACATATATATGATAGTGGATGAGATCATGGATTCATAGATTGGTTCAGAGACAAAGGAACATTATCATAATGGATGATAATTACACAAGAAATGGATCGAACAATGCTAATGGATTCCAAATTGACAGATATTTTTTGGATACATGCAGTGCATACATCAGTTCACATTCTAAACAGAGTAATACTCAGAAACAACAATGAAAAAACTCCCTACGAACTATGGAAAGGAAGCGCAGACAACAACCTCTACATCAAGGTAACTCAAGGTAATATTTTATTAATTGAAATTTATGTTGATGATATTATTTTTGGTGGTGATGATGATAGGTTAAACCAAAAATTTGCAAAGGATATGCAGAATGAATTTGAAATGTCATTACTTGGAGAACTATCCTTCTTTCTGGGACTTCAGATATGTCAAAGCAACCAAGGAATTTTTATTTCTCAAACCAAGTATATCATAGAAATGTTGAAGAGGTTTGGAATGGAATATTGCAAACCAGTTATCACTCCCATGCAAACCAGTTGCAAGTTAAGCAAAGATGATGATTCAAAGTCTACAGATCAGAGGCAATACAGGTCAATTATTGGCAGCCTACTATATGTGACGTCATCTAGACCAGATGTAATGCAGGAAGTTGGACAAGTGGCACAATTTCAAGCAACACCAAAGGAATCGCATGTATTAGCAGTGAAGATAACTTTCAGATATCTCAAAGGAACATAAGAGTTTGGATTATAGTATCCAAAAGGAAAGGATCTATCTCTTATTGCCTACATAGATGCAGATTGGGCGGGTTGTATTGATGACCAACGAAGCACCAGTGGAGCACCGTTCTACTTGGGTGAGTGTTTAGTATCATGTCTAAGCAAGAAACAATCATCAGTATCTCTATCTACAACCGAGGCAAAGTATATTGCAGCAACAACATGTTGTACACAGGTTCTTTGGATGAAACAAACTTTGACAGATATACAGGTTGAGTATGATGTGCCCATTCCAATCTATTGTGATAATACAAGCACCATCAGTATCTCAAAAAACCCGGTGATGCACTCCAAGACGAAGCACATTCCAATCAAGTATCACTTTCTACGGGAATAGGTTGCAGAGAAGAACATCAAAGTTGAATACGTGGGAACAAAAGAACAAGTGGCATACATCTTTACAAAACCGCTTCAACTGGAATCCCTTGAGTATCTTCGCCTGAGACTAGGAGTAATTTCTACTCTAAAATGAATGCTTTTAAATGCTTATCTTATATGTCTTAGATGTACACGAGGAAGCACCATAAATAGGATGAAGGGGGAGATATTTATCAGATGCAAAGGTAAATGCTTGGAGAGAGAGCATAAAGGCATGTTTCCAAGGGGAGCGATTGTCACAAGGGAAGAATGAGCAATATGACTTCAGAGTGATACCCTTTGTCAAAGGGGGATATATTATTCATATGAAGGGAAAGAGAGTAATCAGAGGATTATAAACACAAAGAGAAATCAAAGGCACGTAGACAGGGGGAGCAGCCCCAAGGAGAGTTCAATCAAGAGAAGCATCCCTAAAGGGAGATACCCTTTGCCATTGATGTCAAAGGGGGAGAGATAGAAACATTGATAAAGAGTATAAACATGAATGTTATCATGACTAAGTGTTCCCATCAATGTTGGTGTTGCCATCAATGCCAAAGGGGGAGATTGTTAGACAGTTGGCTTAGGTTGATGGATAGTTGGTTGTCATTGATGTCAACTATTGGAGAGTGATATTGTAGATTGATGTCAACCCTTAGTGATTGATGTC
>ML792842.1:395951-409383 GCA_009831015.1 Picea engelmannii | reverse complement strand
AGAAGAAGTCAGGTTGGTTGTTTCTCTTGAACCATTGCATAGAATGTGCAATTTGTGCTCAACCATCTTAGATTGATAAGATATATAGCATCTGACCATGATCGCTTGCCTGCAGCTTGCTCAACAGTTCTCCTTCCTTATCGCGTTGTGCAGGCATTGAACCTTAATATTGAATATTTGAATTCACGGCCAACTGTACGGGGTAAGATCTCTTCCCTCTAGGTTTTTGATGTGCTTAGTTTTGTACTTGGATTCAGCTTTGTTCCTTTGACTGTTGAGGTGGAGCAACTAATATTCCTGTTGCAGTTATTGAGGTGTTTTCGGTTTAGGCTTTTGCCATGTGCTGCAATCTGTGTAGTTAAAGTTTCTATTTAGAGTAGCAAGGGGCGCTCATTGATTTGCCCCCCTGTGATTGTTATCCATGGCCAATCAATTACTTTTTTTCTAGTTGATTTCATTTTCCTAGCGATTCTACTTCCCGCAATGTCTCTTCTTAAGGGGCAACAGTTCCTTCTTGACTTCCCTGCGTGACTATAGTTTGTACGTTTACTCGAGGCCATAACCATAGGCCCATATTCTGCATTTGGATTAAATGGGCCTAGCAGCAAGATCTAGTCCTTTCTTAGGTTTCTTCCTTGTGCTTGTTCTCTGTATTTTGACTTGAGGCCATACTCATATGCAGCATTTGGATCATTTCGGTGTAATGTTGCAGAGAAGTGAGGTCTAGTCCATTGTTGTCTTTCTTTCTTGTGCTTTTTCTCTGTTCTCTAGTCGACATGTAAGCTCCTCTACTGCATTTGGATCTACTTCTTGATCTCGATTCTCACTATATGTTCTTGTTTTGAGTACTTAGTTGAGGTTTTACCTTGTGCTGCATTTTGGACCGAGTTAATCCCTGCTTGTTATTGCAGATTTATATGTTTGGAAGCACAGCGCCAACAATGGCAGGAAGCAGACTAATGATAACAAGCCTTTTACTAGGGATAGCTTGTCTGGCCAACAGAAAAAGACCTTCAATTCAGACGATTCAAATATTCAACCACCTTCCCCTGAAATTAGTTTGCCCCAGGACTGGACATATTAACATTACTTTCTAATCTCAACTCCACTGTCAAAGACATCCAGCTGCTTTCCTATTTAGGCATATTTGGGAGATGCCTTGCAACAATCAGAGATGTTTGTTGATAACAACAAGTCTCGGATGATGATTAAAGCTATGCAAAACAAATCACTGTGGATAGGGTAAATGGCTGTAAGCACAAGCAGTGTACAAATCTCCATTGTCTCTTTAATAATTTTAGTACCTATGTACAGTGAGTAAATGGGAGGCATGTCAAATGGGAAACGCTTTGAAAGTATTTCAGAAATCCAATAATGCTTATACTTCTGGCATCTGTCCGTTACTCCCATGGAACTTTGCCTTTTGTAATGAGCAGAATAATGAATGTAGCAAAGCTATTGTTGGTTGTTTCATTTTCAGTCTTTGAGCCGAAGAACCATGGTTCCATGCCTGCACTATCATATGATTTATAATGCTAATTCTGTTGACCTGATATAAAGCAAACTGATTAATGTACAAATGCCTAGTTGCCTCCAGTATATTACTCTCTACAAAGAAAAGCAATAATTTATAATACTAATTCTGTTGACCTGATATAAAGCAAATTGATTAATGTACAAATGCCTAGTTGCCTCCAGTATATTACTCTCTACAAAGAAAAGCAATATGTGACAATCATGGAAATCTGATATGGAAAAGCACATCCGCTACTTAGGGGATGCAATACTGTAACCAGCTGACATTCCATATTATTCCGTCGCCACCAATTTATACTTAATTGGAATTTCAGGGGACTTAGCAGGTTTACTGTTTATATGGACAATATTAAAAAGCTTAGAACTCATCATCCTTATTTAACCAGTGTCTGGTAAAAGCAACTTATGGATTGAGAAAAATAACTTGAAGAACCATGACTATCAACCTCCTATAAAGTTCAATTTGGTATGGTTTCATATTGTTGGATGTTAAGTAGTAATCCTTTTAGCTGTAATATAAAGTCCGTGACAAAGAAACTTTGCCTCTCAGTTGTACTGTAAGTTGGTGGCAAATTGTTCATCGAATTTCAGAAAAAGAAAGTTTAATTTCATGTGCATTAATTTGGTAACCGAAATATCCAAAAGTGTCGAATATGTTTCACTGGAATACGAGTCTGGTTTATATTACCAACAAAATTTATTTTCTCCCTTGGTTTGTGGGTTTTAATATGGTCATCCTTGTAGGTGGAGTTTTATATGTTTGATGGAGCAAATGCATTCTCACATGATAGAGGTATTTTTAGGAGTCTAAACAAATGTGTTAACGTTCAAGCCAAATTTCTAACTAAATACTCTAAGAAGGCCTTCTTGAGTTAAAATTGATTAAAAAAAGGAAAATATGCAGAGACAAACAAATTGTATACAATAAACTTACAGGTATACCTCTATAATCGACAATGCACATATTTATAGAGAGATGTGTAACGCCCAAACAGAATATGAAATGCCAAAGTCATTTTACAAATAAAATGAAATGTTGGTATGTTGGATGTCTAGCAGTACCATTTTCAACACTCCCTTTACTACAACGAATCATCCAACTCCCTCACAACAAATTTCCCTCCTAACAAAAAGAAACTATTGGTACATCTAAAAATCTCCCTACTAACAAAAAGAAACTATTGGTACATCTAAGTATAGGTGGAGTTTCCAACACTACCAACACCTCCAACACCATCAACATTGCATGTACTTCCTTTTCCAGCCAGAGTCCCTTAATGTGCTTGCAATAGACTTGCCATCTCTTCTCTAGTGGAACCTGAGATTTATAGTTTGGCTACAACTATAAAACTCACCAATCTAAACCTTTAGGCATTCAAAATGATCCTTGATACTTGGAGGTAAACCATAGTCATGTTTCCAAATGTGCATTGCTCATTCCTGTCATCTTTCCATCTTTTACTCTCTAACAGAAAATCAAACTATTCCCACTCATTTAAATCATTTCTCTTAAATCCTTCTTACTTCAACACAACAGCAAACTCTTCTCTGCTAACACATTCAACTCCAAATTCTTGCTATGAAAACAGCTTGGCACAGCTTCTAATTCAACAGCACAACATCCTTTTCTCGATCACAATGTCTCCCTTTTCCATTAAATTTTCAAAGTTTTCATCCGCATCTTTGTCTCTTCTTAAGCAAGTCTACACATTCATAACATTTTCAAGCTCTCTCATTGCTTCACACAGAGCTCCTCTCTCTTCTCTTGGACTGCCTCGAAGACCAGGTTAAAGAACGGGTAAAATTGCAACTACAAGCTAAGTTACAGAGAGAGACATAAAAATTATACACAATAAACGTGCAGCATTGCCTCTAATATTCACAATAAACATTTATATACAGATATGGATAGCTGAAACATGTATACTTCCAACAAAATATGAAATGCCACACTCATTTACAGATAATTTGTGAGTAAGTTGGATGTCCTAACTTTACTATTTTCAACTTGGAGGCTAGTTGGGTCACTAATAGTGTCATTACAAAGAATGAAACTCTACTCATTATTAATGAAACTCTACTCATTGTTAATGGATGTTACGTAGTGGTGAAAATGATCCCTAATTATGACAAATTTCTAATTTAATGAAAAAGAATAAGGAATTAAAAATTGAACTAGTTTGATGGTAATTTGGGTGGCAATTTTAGTGGAAACTTTACCAACATGTACTACTATCTTTTAGATATGTACTACTATCTTTTAGATAGCTAAAAATTCCAAGCCTAATTATGATTGAATTAAATTGATGATTTAAGTCAAAACATTAAAATTGCTAAAAATTCCAAATCTAATTATGATGAAATTAAATAGATGATTTAAATAAAAACTAAAATTTCAAAGTTATCTTAATGCATTTTCTTGAGCTCAAGGGTAACTGAAAGTGAAACTATATCCAAGTAAATAGATGCCTGAAAAACTGTAATGAAAAAGTTGCTTTAATTAAACATCAATGATAAGGACATGATATAAGGAATTAAAAATTGAACTAGTTTGATGGTAATTTGGGTGGCAATTTTAGTGGAAACTTTACCAACATGTACTACTATCTTTTAGATAGCTAAAAATTCCAAGCCTAATTATGATTGAATTAAATTGATGATTTAAGTCAAAACATTAAAATTGCTAAAAATTCTAAGTCTAATTATGATGAAATTAAATAGATGATTTAAATAAAAACTAAAATTCCAAAGTTATCTTAATGCATTTGTTTGAGCTCAAGGGTAACTGAAAGTGAAACCATATCCAAGTAAATAGATGCCTGAAAAACTGTAATGAAAAAGTTGCTTTAATTAAACATCAATGATAAGGACATGATGCCAAAACAATGTTATTAAACAACAAGTTGAAAGTTAAAAGAGTTGGCTACTAGTTAAATCCCTTCACAATCCTTAGATAATATGTTCTCAATAAAAACTAATAGATAAAGACTAGGGTGAAGGATTTTTTTTTTCAAATTAGTAAAGGTGAAAGAAATAATGTTAAAAAAGAGAAAAATGCTTAAAAATAGAAAATTATTTCATGATCGAAAAATACTTAAAAATGGAAAATTACTCCATGATCGAAAAATTTAAGTCATCCATGTATTCAAAGATAAAGTAAAAGAGAAGGAAAGTTCTAACATGATTTGGGATTTAGGTCATGGAAACTTAAATGAAGAAAGGATGATGATGAACTTAATGAAGACTTCTTGCTTTCATTAATAAATTGGTTTTTAAGACAAAAGGTGTTGAAGAAGGGATTCACTTATATCAATGATTATGAATTTAATAAGGACTTCTTATTTTCATCAATAAATTAGCATTTCAACCTTTAGAGAAAAGGTGTTGAATAAATGATTCTCACTTGGTTGATTAGCTGAGGGAATCCCACATAACTCTACCTTCAAAATATTCTAGTGGAATTGTACTTTCAAAATAGAATTATTGTAATTTAAATGGAACCAACACCAAAGAAAGTGATTAAATTGTAGTGTAGCATTGTTGAAGATAAAACATAAGTATTATATTAATTTAGTAGATATAATTTATTTGTTGAGTTTAGTTGTTTTAAAATTGCTATTATAAATTTTGAATTAAGGATGAAGTAAAATAAAAAGTGTCATTTCACAGTAGGGGTTGGTGTTAAATTAGTATGAAGAAATAAAATGTTATTGGTATTATTAGGGGTCCAAATATTAAAGGGTCACAAGAAATGTTAATAGTCTAACATTATAGATAGGTTAGTTAAACAATGGTTAAATAATTCAATACTTAATCTATAAAAGAAGCTTATAGTAATGTATTTAGAAACTCATTAATTTAAAAAATAATATATAAGTTCATAATTTTCTCATATTATAATCATGTATTTTTAAAATTACAATAACATGTTTTATTTGTTATAATATATCATAGAATAAGATGTATTTTTCTTCAATTATTACCTAAGATTTATATGAATTTATACTTTATATTTATTTAAATATTATTTTTAGTACATGGCTATTTTTAAATTTTAATGACAATTTAAATTGATATCTAAGAAGGATGCCATCCTCAAACCAATTTTAAATAAAAAGTAAGATAAAAAATTATTAAAAATATATTGTTATAAATTTATATTATTCATAAATGTTAACTTCAAACCGATTTTAAATCAGAAGTGAGATGGAAAATTATTAAACCTATATTATTATGAATTTATATTATTCATCATAAATTATAATGTGGCAATGAGACATTAAAAGTGAAAATTGTCAATTCAACTCATAATATAACAATTTAAATATATAAACTTTTAAATAAGAAGTGAGATGAAAAATTATTAAATCAATTTATATTATTCATCATAAATTATAATGTGGCAATGAGACATTAAAAATGAAAATTGTCAAGTCAACTCATAATATAACAATTTAAATATATAAACTAATCTATGCACTCTCAAACTCTTCCTACTAATTATCATTCCCTACCTAACACTATTCTTAATTTTCCTTAAAAATAGGATGAGGATTTAAAGTTGTATTTTTAATGTTTTTTTAATGACCTAATTTATAAAGATTAAACCATTGATAAAATATTTCTCATGTAAATTAAAGTAGGGTTAATTAACATAGTTAGGTCCATGATTATACTCATTAATCCTTAAAGACTATTAATATTTTTATAATAACTTATATATTATAATTTAACTATTAGCATTTTCGCATAGTTTTTATGTTCATTCTACACTATTATTATAGAAAACTAGAAAGATAAAAGAAAAATAATACAACATGAAATATTTAATACACACTTACTCAAAGGTATAAGTTTTGTTTTTTGGTTTTTTGGTTTTTTAATTTAATTTGGGAAACAACACAAAATTATAAAAAAAGTAAGGGTTACACACTCACTCAAAGGTATAAGTTTTTTTTTTTGTTTTTTAATTTAATTTAATTTGGGAAACAACACAAACTTATAAAAAATATAAGGGTTTGTTTCCACTTATGGCCTGCACTTGTAATTAATGGTTTATGATTTTTTTTTAATATTTTGATGAGTTAAATAATTTAACTAGTAAAGTTTTCTTTAAATAACTTTTAGGATTAAAAGTGGATATAAAAATATGGAACATACAATTTTATAAAAAAATAAAATTAAATGAACAAATTCCAATTTTATATACATGCTTTCATGGAAAGTGATCAAAATCTTAAGATTTTATAAACAAATTATGAAGGGATGTATAATAATCCGGTAACACTTCGTTTTGCCCCAAGTCTGTAATTATAACTATGACTTAATGTCGTCGTGAGTTGCGACAAGGATATTGGTCTATTATAAGACTAGAATGGACATGTTCAAATTATGTAAATGTATTTTTGTTAATAAAAGCTTGTTGAACGATTAACTGAAGGGTGGATTACCGACACTAACCATGATACCACAAGTGAAAGCTAGTGAGGGGGCCTTGGGGGAATTCACCTTGCATCTATGCTTAGTCACCCTTGCCAACAACCCCCCGTATTTTTGTGTGGAAATTTGAATTGGAGAATATTTTACTCATCCTCCCTCAAGCCAAAGTATTGAACAAGGAATGGATTTGTTGAAGTGTCACCTCCCTTCAATTATTGAATGCATGGTTGGGTAGTTGGAAAATTCCTTCCCACAATTAATGCATGGAGTGGGGGAAATAGTACATCCATGGAAATTCGTGGATGGCCCCAACTGCATGAGGAAAAAGGGAGTGAACATTTTAAGGAAGGAGGAGAAGACAAAAAGAGGAAGATTAGAGAAGAAAACACTGCCAATGAGCTTGTTGTTGAGAATTGAGTAGAGAAAACCTAAACCCAACCTGAGCATAGAGGGCTACGAATTTGGTGTAAGTTGGGTGGGTAATAACACTGAGAGGGGAGGTCGCTAAGGGACTACAAAAGCGGTGAAGGGACTCCCTTGTGCTAAGATAACCAACTGAGAAGGCACCTAAAAGACTTGTGCTATCCCTGGTCTTAGTGGGTATAGGGGTTTCATGTTTTTGATTTCCTATGAAGGAGAGTGGCCTTAACAATTAACCCAAATTTCCTAAAGAAACTGAAGTTTCCCTAAGGGTATCATGGTCTGGCACGAGGGTGGCCTATTGTAGAAAGGATTGGTACAACAAAGCCTATAGTTGGGTGGAAAATGGCTCACCTTCAATAAGTTGGTTTGACTAGAAGAATTAGGAACATATAAGTATTTCATTCATGGTTCATATATCATGATGTTTGAATAGAAATGCATGTTTTATAATTCATAAAATTGTATGAATTCATGAGCAGGATGGATTGAATGCATGATTTTGTACATCCTTGTATGATGGGTAATTTGCATGATGTTTTTCTTCTCTTGAACGTATATGTGGATAACCTAAGTCTCATTGTTAAAAATATCTGAGATTGGCATGAATTGAGTGAAGAGTTTATTCACTTGGGGAAACTATTATTTTTCCATGAATCTCCATAACTTAAGATTCGGCAATGGCAGGGCCCAGGTATAAGTTCGCATCGTGCCATCTTGGGAAAAATTTATTTACAGAGGAATTAGAGCTATCAAATTCCTCTCCCTTACTCCAAATCTTATGATTAAAAGCCTCTTGGGAACCCCAAAATCTAGGTTGGTGAACTTTGGTGAAACTTGGAGTTTCTTTTATCAGTATTCTTGAATGTGGTACTTAGATGAGAAACTTTGAGGCCGATGGAATCATGCCAATGGGAAGTCCACATGGGATGACATGGAGTCCATGTAGCTGGTTACATGGCATAGTTCAAGTGGCAGAGCCACTATGGTTGACCATGGTGGTAGGTTGCGGGACAAAGAAATGACCAGTAAAGAACAAACTCTTTTAAGCCTGAAAGGATCGAGGATCGCCGATTGCGATCAATCTCAACTATTGGATCCATCAAGAAGGTGTTGTCAAAAGGATTCGTTTGAAAAATCCAATGGTGATTTTGTGTTTCTAAAAAGGTTAGTTCGACTCGACTAATTGTCATGCACCTTTGGGTCCAAAAATATTATGGGCCATCATATCGTATAGATCTCAGGTATTAGATTTGTCAAAGAATTGGTGACTATGTTAAAGATCGAGAGGGTTGGGAACATGCATTTATCTAGGCCATCGATTGGCTTGTTTGTCCTCCATCCGATCTATCGAATGAGCATGTTGTCTTGGTAGGGTCAGACGTAGAAAAAAAATCCATGTTAGCAAGGGTAGACAAGTCACCGATCACTCACAGTTTCCAATGGAAAGTGTCGAGATGAATCGACCAAGTGCCAAGGGTAAATCTTGACCGTGAGTTGGGCATTGAGATTAGATCCCAACTATCCATTAGATATTGGCGGTCGAGAGAGCCTGTTCAAGAGATCATTTTTGGAAGATATTGTTCGGGAAGTATTTCCGAAGAAGTGAGTCTAATAAGATTGTGGATTGCAGACTTTCTAGAGGAATCATGAAGCTGGATAAGATGCCTTTTCGATGGGAAAAGTCTAATGGATCGGATATGATAGCTTTATTGGTTTCAAACTTCATAAATTGTCGTGAATGGGCTAAATCTACATCATGAGGGTGTGAGTTTGATAGAATTGTGGGAGATAGTGTTCGAGATGATTTTACCCTATAGGTTGAGTCCAATGGAGGTATTACAATAGTCTTGCATGCTTCGAAATCCCGAAGGTCTGTTCTTGGGGGTTTAATAGTAGTTCCAAGTCAGTTGGGCATAGAGAACTTCATTCATGCATGATGCCTTATAATTATTTAGGAGGCCATATCTTTCTACCCAGAGCTTAGATTTGAGCGTGGTTACACCCATTAGAAATTTCTTGAGGAGGAGAATTGATCGACAATCTTAGAATCATAGATTGAAATATGGTTAAGACGAGAAATTTGAACATCCCACCAACCTAATGAAGCTTAGGGAGGTCAAGTGTGTTACAAAACCAATAAATCAATGTGAAAAACTCATTTCACATTGATCATTTTATCAAACTTTACTTTCCAAAAATAATAAAAGTAATAGTTCCAAGTTATATTTTTTTGCTAAATTTTTTTATAAATTATATTTAGTAAAGAAAAGAGTTTACATATTGTAGATGCTTTGGAAAACCAGTCTTCAAATTCTTGAGGACTTAACCTCTACTACCACTATAGATCATCATGACAATTTAAAAAAATAATCATTTAACTTCTTACAAATTTGCAAACTCATAATGAGCAAAACCTATTCTAAAAATAAAGATTTTTTTAATCTCTTATCAAAATATTTTCATTGCATTACAAAAATGAATTGAATAAAATAAAAAGATGATATCTCATACTCCTTTTTGAAAATATGTTGAAATCTTATGCCAAGCAGTAACCCATAAACATTAATTGAAACTAGAGAAAAGTTAGAAAGCCTAGAATTGTCTATGATCATAAATAGAGAGCATGAGATATGCCTATGCTAAGTAGTAACCCAAAAACATTGACTAAAACCAGAGAAAAACCAGAAACCATAAAACTAACCATCATCATAAATAGGGAGTGTGAAATATAGCTGAGAAATGTCATATTTTGATTCCATCACCACATAATACCCTACTTCAACCAATATGTCATATTTTCACAAGGAATCTACCAATTATTCTATTTGTAGAAGGAAAAATTGATAAATACCTCATTTATCCTCTTCAGTTAAACAAATATTGGTGAAAAATTCAAACTATCTAGTCAAAACTTCCCCTTCATCCAATTTATCACAACTAAGGAATCACCACGAACTTGTGAAGATGTTATGTTTTAGACAAATATAAGCTTTAAAAATAACTTTAATGCCAATATTGTTGCATAATTGTTGGTGCCTAAGACCAATTTTTCTTTAAATTTAAAGTAGTGAGATTCAAAGAAGAATAATACACCTCTAGCCCCATATTTAGCTAGAACTCCTCGACTTGTGTCGGCACCCCATTTTTTGGGTGAATATCGCATGCATGCATGCACAAATGAAGTTGTGCGCACTCATTCCAGTTTTGCGTGCACCTAAGAAGATGCACGAGGATTGACAAGAAGTGTGCATCAGATCAAGTTTTGATAATGGGCATCGGGTTGAGTTTTGGGATGCGTGCCAAAAATCAAGAAAACGCACGCTTAAATCAAGAAAGGAATCATTGGGAAATCTCACTAAATCATTACTACCAACAAAAAAAGGGAACGTGGAGATAAAAAATGATGCTCTGGAATGGTAGTTAAGATTGCCCCGATTCCAGAAAGGATACGTGGAATGTAAGCATGTGACATAAGCGTGCGAGACTATTAGTCAGTAGCGCGAGTGGAGCAGGAAAAAAAGAGACAGAGCTCCATAGACAAGAAGGGTATAAAATGAAGCAAGGAAAACAAAGAAAGGGTTGATTCATTGGGTTATTGTTAGTTTCTTGGTGTTGAATAGCTTGCTCTAAGCCTCTATAGTATTGTAACGTCCCTATTGTATGTTTGAGTCTGTCATGTGTTAAAGGTTTGGAAGAATGCACATGATGAAATGTATTGTAAATTTGGGCAATTATCTGAGGGAATATGAGACCATGTTGTTGTCGATATATGTTTTGCTTAATTTATGCTTGTTCCTGATGAAATGAGGATGATAATAAAGTTGCACTGATTATGAACCTATGATGTGTCAATTATATGTCTGAATCAATGTGTTACTTCCATTATGTTTTGTCACATGTTAAGTAACTTACAATGCATTATATGAATGTCAACCCAAATGGATCTCTATGTGTTTAGTCATTCACCCCCAACACAAGACTAGATGGTCTTTGTGATCCTCATAGCATTTTGGGTGATACCTTCTTCAACCTTGGCTGAAGATTGATATGTCAATGCTTTGGGTTTTTTGTTGGTCAAATCTGGATGAATCATGGGTCTTAACCCCCAAATGTTAGGAAGGGCGTGCACAAGCATGAAATGACCCAGCAAATGGTTCTATTGCTGGGACCTGAAAGTATTGTATTGAATGATGAAGGAAAGAAATGAGGTGGTATCCATCTCGGGAGGAAATTCAAGATTGGTTAACTGCAAAAGAACATGATTTTTCCCAACGGGAAACTCATGGTCTGAGACTCAACTTGAAGTGATGGAAATACAAGTATTGATATGGGATCTTTTCATCATGACTTATAAAGAACTGCATTAAATGAGCATAAATTAAAGTGCACCATTAAAGAAGGAAAAACTCAAAAATGAAGAGACATAAGTATCATATCTGAACACAAAAACTTGGTAACAGAGTTCATCCCTAGTGGACTATGTCTCCGGGTCCTGCTCTCAAATGGGTAGGCTCTTTCATTAACTCAACAAAAGAATTTGGCAAAATACATAAGTATACCTCATTCTGAAATCAAGCTGCAGAAATAATGCTCACATCAGAAAACAAACATCACCACTGAATTTGCGGCGTCGAATTACCCAAAAATGACTATCTCCACGCCTCAATCTGACTCTGGCACTCCTAGGCCCAAGAAGAATTGTGTCTTGGTTTTCGTGCCCTATGTAACCTGCAATAATGACAGTCCAACCTCATAAATCATGCCCGCATTCGTACGGTTCATGCCTCTCCCATTTCGGTTGGGTGGATACCCAGCTAAATAACTCTTGGGTGGATGAATTTACCAATGGGTTCGTTGGGCGAGTTGGTTGTCGGCGCTACAGTGAAGGCGTTATATGTGGGCGAGGTCTCAGGGAAAACCCATAGGCATCCCATTTGGCTCTCTGTTATAACCTCCGCTACATTTGGATGTTGGATTCTAACTTTGGCAGATGTTCCAGATATGGTGGAACCTCCACCAGATTTGGCAGGGGCCCGTTTTTATATTTTTTTTTATTTTTCGGTCACGAGCCCTCCTTGGGCATTTCGGGGGTGCCATGTGGCACCCGTTGATTGGGCTACATGGTATCCACTGATTGGCCCACCTGGCTGCTGATTCACGCTAATGTCACCTCCACGTCATCTTTGTATAGGACACGTGGCGACTTCTGGGTGGTGCCACGTGGCATCACCTGGGGGTGCCATGTGGCACTTTTCTACTAGTCCAAATGGAAGCCTCTGGTGCTGACATGTGGAAGCCTATGGTGCTGCCACATGGCATGTTGACATCATTTGTCATGCTGACATCATCCTTCCATGTCATCTACTGACGTCATGCTGACATCAACAATACGGATGACGATGTGGCCCATGTTGACTTGCCTTGTTTGACCACAACTTTGACCGCAAATATCTTTCAATATGTAACTCCGTTGACGAGTCGTTTGCACTATTAGAAATATTGTGACGTGCTCTTCACGATCATGCCATTTTCATTGAGTTTTGGAAACTTTGAATTTTTGCCCTTTCTCTATCTGCTGTAGCCATTCTTAGCATTCTAAGTTGCCTCTATGAGTTCTGAGTTGTTATTAGCCTTCTCTAGATTATTTTTGGATCACTCTACATTTAAATGCATGGGAATTTCTTTGTTGAATTTCCTTGTTTATTGTATGAACGGATGAAAAGGAATAAAATCACTAATATTGATTTGAGGCCACTAGAACTGATAGTTTGGGATTAATCCACAGTTGATAGGCTGAAGGAATTGGACAACAAGTGGGATCGAGCCATTGATTTCTGGTTTTCTTGACTAAAGGAGGGATATATAATTGAATTTTTTGTGGAGTACATCGATTCTTTAAGTGAGGTTGAAAGAAAGTTCATGGAAGGTCCTAGGAAATGATTGTTGGAAGAAATCCCACTTTGGATAAAGATTTTGTTCGTGGAGAAGGGGATGATGCGCATGGATCCCGATAGTATGGTTGAGTAGACTCCCC
>ML792842.1:335462-366209 GCA_009831015.1 Picea engelmannii | reverse complement strand
TATGGTCCGAAACGCTACTTGCAAGGATATGCATTCTGGGCTCTAAACCTAGCAGCAAAAAGGAGCTTTGAATAAAAAATCTATCTAGCCTGGCAGCAATATGTCCAGGACCCACTCTTTTATTAGACCAAGAGTACTTACCAAATGAGGGTTTGGTATCCAGCAGGTCCCAGTCCTGCATAATGTCCTCCACCCATTCCCTTGCCAGATCTCATACTACGCTGCCTCCCCGTTTTTCATATGGGTGGAGAGTAAGGTTGAGGTCTCCCGCAATAATTATATTTTCCAGTTGTGTCAGCTCTACTTGGCGCCGTATAGAGTCCCAACAGTCTTTTTTCCCCCCGACACTGACTGGAGAGTAGACATTGAAAAGACAAAAGGTTTCCTTAGTGTCCAAATTCTGCATTTTCAGTAACAACCAATGAGTGTTTCGAACCTCCAATAGAACTGTAAATTTGTTATCATTCCAAAGAGTGTCGATCCCTCCTGAGGCCCCCCGGGCAGGGATGGCTCTTGCTTCACTTTTCTTCCAAAGTTTCTTGCTTGCTCGAAGGAAGGCTATGTCTTCCAACTTTGTCTCCTGGACAAGAAGTATGTCTGGGGTTTCTGTTTTGATTAAACTTCTGATGGCTTCTTCCTTTACTTTGGACCCCATACGTCTACAATTCCAGGAGATGACCTTCATTATTTTTGTTTCTGGAGGGCTCCCTTGGAGCCTTGGGTCTGGTTTTTCAGTATCTTAGTCTTTGGGGCTAACAACTTTTCTAGCGTTGGCTGGCTGCCCTGTAGTTTTTCTTTGTGGGTCTCCTGCTCCCTTTTTTCCCTGTCAGTTTTTCGGCCCCTTAGAGATCTCCTCACCGAGGTTTGGGACTCACCTATTTCTCCTTCCTCTTCTGATTCGTCTGTTTCCTGCTCTTCTCCCTCGACTTCTATAGCCTTACCTTGAGGATCCTCAGCACTTGTTCCTTTGTTTGTGGCTGAGGACATACCTTTACTGGAGGGAGCTGCTTTTTGGGTTTCGGTCTCCATGATAGCTTCTGTCTCCTCTTGGACCCCGACCTCCTGTGTGTTCTCTGGTTGTGAGCTTAGAGGGCCAAACTTATTTCCTGGACCAGTATTGAGAGGATTTTGCTGGGAAATGACTTGATTGGATCCCTTTCCATTAGGGCCTCCCGACTTCTGACTCTTGGGATTGTAATTGGATCGCTTGACCTGATTCCATCCATCCTCATGTCCCTGTATAGCCTCTTTGTTGGTCGGGCATCCTCTGGCGAAATGGCCATAAACATGGCATTTTCTGCATTTGAAGGGTAGCTGCTCATAGTCCAGTTTCTGTAGATGCGTCCAGCTTCCGACCTGTAAAGTGATGGCCTCTGGAAGGCCCACCTCCAGATCTAATTCTACACAGATCCTGGCACAGTCAAATTGATCCTTGGTATTCACTCGGTCTATAAATTTTCCCAGAGCATTTCCAATGTGTCTCAGGGAGTCCCCATTCCAACAGTGAACTGGGATATTTGGGAGTCTGACCCACACCGGGACGGCTTTGGGCACATCTACTGCCGGATCGAAGTCCGGAGTCCATTTGTTTAAGTACAGACCCTGAGGGCCCATGAAGTAGGGGCCATTTTGGAAAATCAGGTCTTTGTCGTCCTTTGAAGTGAACTCAAAGAGGAAGTATCCTCTTCCCAGAAAATAAGAAGTGACGCTTTCTTTGATCAACGACGCCCAGTTTCTGTTGACCCAACTTTCGGTGGATTTTGGGGATGGCCATAGCCCCGTGAACTGGCCAATGAGAGCCCGATCGGCCAGCGACAGAGCAACCTGAATAGGGGTTTCTGGAGGGAGGGAGATCACAGGGATATCATCCAGCTTTTTCACAAATTTCGTAGCTTCCGAGTTTCTCTTCTGTGGGAGTCCAACCAGGAGCCTATTGAAGGCCTCAGCAGGCGAAGTCGACGGAGGAGGCATAGGGGACGCCTGTGGGGTGCCCAGTCCCTCCATGGATGCAAATCCTGGGCTCGGGCCTGTCTCGTAGAGCTCAGACCCTGCTAACTTGAGTGAAGTAGTTGGTCTGCCTTTTTAGCTCAAAGTAGCATGCATGCAACTTATGCATGCAACGATTCTCACTTAGCGAAGGCGCAGACCAGAAACTCTACGCCCACTCCACGATCCACAGGCAACGCTCCTCTTCACTAGCGAGCGACCCACACACCGGCAAGCGAACCGCCTCCACAACGAGCTTGCTGCTCCACAACAACACAGGATGAGCGCGCCCCTCTTAAATCGTCCTTCCTGAAAGCGTGGAAACCAACTGCCGTTCGGCTCCTCTCCAGCGACCTCTCCAGTTCGAGCCCTCTCCAGCGACTACGACCTCTCCAGATCGAGCTCTCTCCAGCGCACGGCGGCCTCTGATCAACTCTTCACGGTAACTCCTCTCCAGATCAATCTCACTCCAGCGCACGACGGCCTCTGATCAGCTCTTCACGGTAACTGGACGGATTCGCGTCCTAAAGGAGAGCGGCCTGCGAAAATTTACGTCCTGGAAAGCGCGTAAGGGTGGGTGATAGAGGTTCGCACCCTACCAGAGGGGGGACCTGCGAACCTCTACCCTGCTCGCACCTGCACTCTCGGCCTCTCTCATCGGAATAATCCGTCGGGACTCATCATTATTACAACATATAAATGCTGGATTGACTTGTTATCATCCTCAAAAATATAAAAATTCAAGAAAACTGAAAATTAACACACGACCCATTATATTTTATTTAATTAAATGACATGAACACTTAAATATTTTTGAGAAGAATCCCTAAACGTCAATTTATAATATATTATATAATCATCTATACTAAATCTCTTATTAATAACGTAGACATAAACTAAGATTAATCATATTATAATAATCATCTATATTAAATCTCTCATTTATAACTTAGACATAAACTAAGATTATTGATATTATAATCATAAAATATTTTTATATTAAATCTTTTATTTATAATGTAGACATAAACTAAGATTAATTATAATAATAAAATATTCTTAAATATTACGTAAATTTTAAAAATCTCTTATTAGTTCTTGCTGTAAGCATAGAGGGACTATAGTGATCGATAATTCGTTGACTAAATATTAGTTTGTCCTTTAACCAGAAATATTTGCATAATACCTATTGTTGGAGCCAGGGAACTAAAAACATAGATTTTTATATAATAAACAATACCATATATGTATTGACATGATTGGATAAGAGATTGGAGGTCTTATTGCCGACTTCGCTATTCCCAATGTTTTATATGGGAACATATCCAAACTTTTTATCGTATACAGGTTTTTTGAATCATATATTTTTCCTATGTATTGCTTGAAGGTGGATTAATGCTAGCATTAGTTCGAATGTTTGTATTAGCATTTTCTGCTAGCTGAATATATCCCTAAGTTTTTATTTGTACTAATCATATTGAAATGTTTAGTTATACAAGCTTTATAGTGATCGATAATTCCAAAGTCTATAACGTCCTTGGCGCATGTATTTGTATTGAAATGTATTGACACTTTTTTTGAGGTGCTTGAATAGGCCTGGCAGCTTAAATGTTTACATGACGCGAGGTCCTCCAACATGCCTGACAACTTAAATGTTTGCATACCGCGAGGTCCTTAGACAACCTGACAGACTTAAATGTTTATCTAAATATGCTTCTCGGAGTACATTTTTCCTCGAAATTTTCCATACAATGTTGCAGTGATTTTTTACAATATTGTTGTCTACCGCCAGTTGAATAGGCATTGTATCTTTCATCCTTCTTCTAGCCTTGTAATGCAATTTCGTCATGGTTGAAGCTACATACATTGTTTACTGGTTCGGTGAGTGCTTCTTCTTCGCTGGTTCGTCAGTTGCTGCTTGTTGTTGTTGTTTGGTTCACAATTCGACCTACGCTTCTGCCTTTCATCGTTTCGGAGTAAGTTTCCATGCCATAGTTTCATTTTCTATTCCTTGTTTGTTGTTCAGTGTTTGCAGTTTGCAAATAAGAATGTTTTCTTATTTCTAGTGGCATGCTCATCGTATGTTTCCGGTTCCTTCTGTGCTTTGGCTGCTTTTTTGTAATCGTTGGAGATACATATGTTGTTTACTGGTTCGATGGTTGTTGCTTTTTCGTTGGTTCGTGTGTTGTTGGTTGTGTTTGTTTGGCTCGGGTTTACGCTTTGGGGCCCTGGAGATGCAGTTCGACCTGTTTGTGCTTTCTTGCTGGTTTGGTACTTGTTGTTTTCTTTTGTTTGATTCGACCTTGCAAGGTTGGGGTCCAACGCCGGTGGTTGGAGTTGTTTTTTTTTTTTGGATTATTATTGTTTTTGGGGCGCTTTACGATGTTCAACACTTGCACCCATGAGTCGACATGCAGTTGTGTTATTTGCCCAGTCTACCGAGGTTGATATTTGTTCTGCTGTGAGATTTTGCTGGTGCTTCAGTGTTGGCATGAAAGAAAATACTTGCATGCAAAATTGTTCGAGAATTACATGTGAAATTGCAATATCCATTGTTTTTTTGTTAAAATAAAGCATATGTAGGCTGCATTTATAAAGAATGTATGGTCAGATGTGCCCATATGACATTACATGTTCTTTGTCCTCTACACAGACTGGTGTGCCCACAATACAACTTGTCTTGTACTTGAGATATGATATGTACAACAAAGATTCTGCAAAATTATATTTGGATGTCTGGAAGCATATCTTGCTAGTTTGCCATGGAAAACCAAAATCTTGTATCATGGGCACATCAGTTTGTGTAGAGGATAAAGAACATGTATTTCCATCAGTGGAAGCATATCTGGATGCTTTGTCATGGAAAACCATAAATCGTTTAGCTACGACCATGCAATTTCGTGATATTTTGTGGCTTGTAATATATTTTGGGTAGGGAAAAAAATAAATACACATTTACAACTATGGATGGAGAAGCACAAAGGTTCATGTTTCTGCCTATATTTTAGACTGTTCGTTGAGTCTCTTTTATTGTATGTACATATTACTTGTTCTCCGGTGCATACCAACTTCCATTCATGTTCATTGTGTTTTGTGCGTTCCCACATTCAAACAAACAGAATAGCTGGAGAAAACGGTCCAGAGTCTTGACTGCATCGGTTGAAGAGGATATAGAAAGGTGCATGCTTGTACTATTATTTCATATTGCGTTGTTTTGTATTTTGTTTGTTGTCTGTATATGTGTTCAGCTAGTTTATTGTATGTAGATGTTGTGTGCCTTCCTACATGATAACTTATCTTCATTACATGCCTTCCTGCATAGTAACCTACTTCATGTCCATTGTGTTCTCGCTGCATTGCTACATTTAAACAAACATAATGGCTGGAGATGACGATGGACTCTTTCGCGGGTGAATAGCCATGTTTCTCTTTCTTTTACATGTCTATCTTCATTATAACTTATCTTCATTACATGCCTTCCTGCATACTAACCTACTTCATGTCCATTGTGTTTTCGCTGCGTTGCTACATTTAAACAAACAGAATGGCTGGAGAGGACAATGGACTCTTTGGCAGGTAAATAGACCTGTTTCTCTTTCTTTTACATGTCTGTCTTCATACTAAATTGCCTTCATGTCCATTGCATATTCGACATTGCTACCTTCGAAAAAAAAGGTTGGTCAGACAGGAAGATGAATTGTTCTGTGCAACAACAGAGGGTTCTGTGGTACAATCTTCTAAAAGGTATACCAACTGTGCTGGTAAATTAAATATACAAAGTGGGTGTGGGCATATAATATTAGACTTGAAAACAATGGCTTGGCAGCAATCGACCTTTCTGCCCTCCCTATTTCTACTTTTTCCATTTTCTATTATCCCTTTTGTTTTCTAATTGATCTTCTTAGTGGTTTTTCCGAAAATGCCTTGGTGCGCCGGTTGGTGGACTAACAGTTTCACATCTATGGTCACGCTTCTACCTTATTCCATAGTTACCCACTTCTACCTTATTGCATATGCTTGTTTAGTCCTGATGTTCATCTGCACATGCTTGCATCAGAAAAAGTTGGACTAGTGACATGGGCATGAGTAGTCAATCATCCTAGACATCAACAGACCGACAAGGCCAAAGATAAAGATGCATACACTTTTCTCTTACTATGTTTACCAAACAAATATCCTCGGCTATATATTCATCTATGGCATGGTGAATATGCTGATGTCATCTGCAAACATGGTTTGTAGGTCACAAGAAGTGTCAACAAGTACAAGCGAGACACCGAATGTACCACATGTTCTGTAGACTAAGAGGTGTGGTTGCAAAACTCTGGCTCCATAGTTCATTGAAGCTATGCGTGTACTTGTAGATTTATGCTAGTGAAAGAAGAATACAAAAAAAATAAATAAACAAATGCACACTACCATTCACTTTAGTTTTCCTGTTCAAAAATTGTCACCAGGTCTAGAGTTGTAACACCCAAAGTACTATCAATAGAGGGCTTGAACAACGACCGAACTGTACAAGTGTTCATCGGGGACATAATGGTCGTCTATAGCACCTACTTGGACAAGGAAAACACAAGTAGATCCATTATGCGTGCTGACATGACAAACAAGGAGGCCATGATGTCAGTGACACTGACTATTCCTACACAACTTGTCCAAAAACATGTAGAAAATATATTTTCGGGTAATGGGATATCCATTACAAATTTTAATATATTGCCCAAAACAGTATATGACCGTGGTGATTGTGATCGAATTATTTCTCTCAACGAAACAAGTGTTGTGGAAAAAATTCCCGCTGTTTGTTCAGAGTATCGTTTCGTCCCGAACGCGATTATCAACCAGCTTGCACAGAGCACTGATATTTACCCAATCAGAACGATTAGCGCAACTGTGACACTGGCGAGAAAACTTGGCTCACAACACATTCTCCATATAAAGGATGGAGAGTCAGACAATGACAAGGCAATGGTACCACTTTTCATATCCAGTTTTTTCCTTTACTTTCATATGTGCATGCATCTCGGGTAAGTTACACAAATATTGCACTGTTCCATGTTGCAACTGCAATTGTTCGATACCTATTCAAATTTGTTTTCGTCAATGGAGCAACAATTTCATAAAGGGAAGATTCCACTTATGCTCTTCAAAAATATAACAAAGAAAAGGGATGTTAGAGAAAGGATATTTCGGACAACCCAGGCAACGTTTGTAACAGAGTTGCGAGCAGATATAGTACAGGATATGAAGAAACTAGCCATCTCTACAACTGTTGTGCATATACATCCACAAAATCATCCTCACTATGCTTATACAAATAGCCTTCAACAAATTTCTGCGGTCTGTTTTATTTTATTTTTATTTTTTTAAGGGGGGGGGGTGCAATTGTGTATTATATTTTTCAATGTATTAATTCCTATGCTCGTGTTCCTAGGTTGAAGGTGTTTTAGTTGCAGCCAATGCGTACTCGACCCCCTTTGAACTTGTATGTGCGAAATGCAACTCTCCTACTTCTACCTCCGCTTTGATAAGTATGATACGATTGATTGTCTGCGATGCGGTGAAAAATGTCCATATATATATGGACATTGCCTCAATGCTGCCATCCAAACCGTGGGCAACACAACCGTGCATTGTATGGTTAAACAAAATCTGTTACAAAATGTGCTTCCCCAGTTGGCAGAATTGTCGTATGAAACGTATCTACAGAAAAAGGCAAGCGGTGTCTACATGTTGCGGGACCTTCGGATACAGAACAAATTCACCTTAAATGAGGACAATGAAATTTTGCATATCAGCTGAAGAAGGGGAAAAAAATATCAAACTTTGGCAGGAAACGAAAAATACCTTATGTATCTCTGTAATATTTCTTCAACATCTAGATGAATGTTCTTCAGACTTGACTACTTGGGATTGCATGCGCATAAGATTGTTCGGTCCAAAAATGGGAAGCATGGCAACAAACCCCATATATCCCATGGCCCCAATTATTTTCTACTGGGAACATGTACCAGATGTATTAGAAAACGAATGCGACAATGTCTTTTCTTTGTATATAAAATTGTTTGATGCAAAGGTCGATGCAACCTGCTCTATGGAAGCTTCTGGGAACTTGCTTGCAGCCTATTTGGGGTTTAGTTGGTTCTTGGTTGTATGCTTCGTCTGTCAATTTTTATATCACGGAACTCCGACTGTTGTTTGGAGTACATAGAACAATATAATTGAATTTTTTAGCCAACTAGCCCGCAAATCCGCATGATAATTTCTATGGCGCAGTGACGCAAATGTAGTATGTGGCTTGTTTTAGCATTTTTCCTTAATCAATGAACTTGGTAAAATTAATCTCCTGGAATATTTCAAATCAATGAATATATATTGTGGGAAGTGAAATTCTTCTATCATATCAACAAGAGGCTCTTAAAATTCAAATTGGTCATTGTTATGCTTGTGGTGAAAGAATTTTAAAAAACTTTCTTTTGTTTCCTTAATTTTTTTAAAAATAAGTGATTTAACATCCTTTGATAATTTTATGTAATTAAATTGTACAATATCAATATTTAATATTAATAATTTAGTATTTGAAAATAATGTTAGATAGGATGACCATCCGTAAACAATTGCAATCTTGAGCCTGCCAGTCTTGGAGTCCTTCTGTCAATTTGTATGTCGCGGAACTCCGAGTGTTGTTTGGAGGACACAGGACAATAGAAGTGCAATGTTGAGCTAGAGAGCCCGCAAGTCCTTCTGTCAATTTGTATATCGCGGGACTATGGGTGCTATTTGTAGGACACAAAACAATAGAAGCTCAATTTTGAGCCCGCCAGCCCAAGAACCCGCGATCCAAAAAGTGGCTAAGTATGGAATGAGGGATCCGTACATGCTCTATAAAATCTCATGTCCATACTTTATACAAGTACATGTTTAATATGTATTGCTTGTTTCTCAGAAAATTTCTAGGTCTGGAAGTTGGCGGATGCACGTGTTCAGATTTCCACTTACTTTTATATCACTAGCCCGACTGACCGCTTCCCTGTTTGATATTGTAATAAACAAATATAAACTGGCCCAAGTCCAATTTTGCTATCACATCAACACGAGGCCCTTAAAAATCAAATAGTCGGCAAGTCCGCTTGTCAATTTGTATATCGCGGAACTCTTGGTGCTATTTGTAGGGCACGAAACAACAGAGGTCCAATTTTAAGCCCGCCAGCCCGAGAAATCGCGATCGAAATAGTGGCTAAGTATGGAATGAGAGATCCGTACATTCTCTATAAAATCTCATGTCCATAGTTTATAAAAGTACATATTTAGTATGTATTACTCATTTCCTCTTAATGTTGTTTGGAAGACACAGAACAATAAAAGTGCAATGTTGAGCGAGCCAGTCCGCAAATTCTCCTGTCAATTTGTATATCGCAGGACTCTGGGTGTTATTTGTAGGATACAGAGCAATAGACGCCCAGTTTTGAGCCTGCCAAACTGAGAACCCGCGATCCAAAGGTGTCCAAGTATGGAATGTGGGATCTGTACATGCTCTGTAAAAACCTCATGTCCATACCTTATAAGAGTACATAGTTAGTATGTATTACTCATTTTTCAGAAAACTTCTAGCTGTGAAAGTTGGCGGATTCACGACTTCAGATTTCAATTAATTTTGTATCACCAGCCCGACTGACCGCTTCTCTGTTTGATATTGTAATAAACGAATATAAACTAGCCCAAGTCCAATTGTTCTATTACATCAACATGAGGCCCTTAAAATTCAAATAGTCTTCTTGTCAATTTGTATATCGCAGAACTCTAGATGCTATTTGTAGGGCACGGAACAACAGAGGCCCAATTTTCAGCCCGCCAGTCCGAGAACCAGCAATCCAAAAAGTGGATAAGTATGGAATGAGGGCTCCGTACATGCTCTATAAAATCTCATGCCCATACTTTATAAAAGTACATATTTAGTATGTATAACTCGTTTGTTGGCAAAATTTCTAGGTGCATAACTTGGGATATACACGTGTTCATATTTCCACCTATTTTTTATATCACCAACCCGATCAACCTCTTCTCTGTTTCATATTATACAAAATTTTTGGAGTGCAAGTTTCCGAATACGCGGGTTTTTCTTTGAAATAAGATATTTAACATCCTTTAATAATTTTATGTAATTAAATTGTACAATATCAATATTTAATATTAATACTTTAGTATTGAAAATAATGTTTTTAGGTAGTGTTAGATAGTTGATAGGGTTCACCATCCGTAAACAATCGCAAGCTCGAGCCTGCCATTCCTGGAGTCCATCTGTCAATTTGTATATGGCGGAACTCCGAGTGTTGTTTGAAGGACACAGAACAATAGAAATGCAATGTTGAGCGAACCAACCCGCAAGTTCGCCTGTCAATTTGTATATCATGGAACTCTTGGGTGCTATTTGTAGCAGATGGAACAATAGAGGCCCAATTTTGAGCCCGCCAGCCCGAGAACCCACGATCCAAAGATTGGCCTAAGTATGGAATGTGGTATCAGTACATGCTCTATAAAATCTCATGTCCGTACTTTCTAAAAGTACATATTATGTATTACTCATTTTTCTGGAAAATTTCTTGGTAAGGAAGTTGGCGGATTCACGTATTTAGATTTCACAAACTTTTATATCACCAGCTCGACCGACCGCTTCCCTGTTTGATATTGTACAAACCTTCTTGTCTAATTAAATTGTACAATATCAATATTTAATATTAATAATTTAGTATTGCAAATAATGTTTTTAGATAATGTTAAATAGTTAATAGGGATTACCATCCGTAAACAATCGCACTCTTGAGGCCGCCAACCCTAGAGTCCGTCTGTTAATTTGTATATCGCGAAACTTCGAGTGTTGTTTGTATGACACGAAATAGAAGGAGTGAAATGTTGACCGAGCTACCCCGCAGGTCCGCTTGCCAATTTGTATATCGTGGAATTCTGGATGCTATTTGTAGGCCACGGAACAATAGAGGCCCAATTTTGATCCCGCCAGGCCAAGAACCTGCGATCGAAAAGTGGCTAAGTATGGAATGCAAGATCCATACATGCTCTATAACATCTCATGTTCATACTTTATAGTACATATTTAGTGTGTATTACTCGTTTTTCGGAAAATTTCTAGTTTCTCTCTACTTTCCCTTTCTTTACTTACTCATTTTTCAGAAAATGCCTAGGTGCGGGATTTGGCGGATTCGCGTATTCAGATTTCCATTGTTACTTTTATATCACCAGCTCGATTGATTGCCTCCTTGTTTCATATTGAACAAAATTTTTGAATCGCAGGTTCCTGCATAGGCGAGTTTAACATTGTGTTTCCATTGTTTCGTCGCCTGCAAGTAACACCCAAACTTCCACGATTTACAAATTAGCAAACAAATCCCCCTTCATCTCGTATGCTTTCACTTTCTGTTTACTTGGTCCTTTTTCCCAATGTCTCATGCTTTTATATACAGAACCGAAAGTTCAACAATATACAAATTGCCCTCTCGCCATTGCGCTTAAATTGTTCCCCTACTCACAAACAACAATCGAAATTCTGCAGCATACAAATTGACGACCGATATCTCTCACTGAGATGCAATATGACCATCAACTCTTCACATCTTCTGTGTATATCTTCTACCCTTTTTCTTTTGTAACCCGTCCGACTGCTTTCCAATCTTGGGAATTTCTTGGAATCGGTTTCGTGGGTTGGTGGGTGCACGAAATGTACAATGCTTCGTCGCAATTTGCCATCACCGCTACCTTCGTACTTGTTTCCAGATATGCAATAATTAAGATTTAATGCTAGAAGTTCATCCTGCAGGAACCGTTAAGATTTGTCATTACTACGAATTAAACCAAGATTTGCGCAGAAGTATGTTATCCTTTCCAACTGTTCATTTCAAACATGATGCAATCTGTTTTTGTGCACCGACAGGTTGGCGCCTTTAATACATTTCTAATTCTTAATCTCTCTTCACTGTCACCGCGACCTTCGCACTTTTTTCTGAATATGAAATTGGTGAGCTTTAATGGTAACAACTCATTCCGCACGAACCCTGGAGATTTCCATTTATCAATGAAAGGCTTGAGGATATATTCCATTGATACGCATTAAATCTTAATTTGCAAAGGGTTATATTATCCCTCACCAATTTTCATTTCAAACATCGTCTCAAGAAAATGGAAATTCTCGTTAAATTCTGGCAGCAGCTCTGTCCAGATACAGTAAACACATTCGGGCATAATGGCTAGACATTCCACTATTCCAGGGCATATTCTTACTACTCATTTCCATTCGCTCGAGAGAAAAAAAGGAGATGGTCCCTTGGTACACTGAGAGATATATTTCAAGCCAAAGAATTCCAAGGAAACCCTGCCTACTCAAAGAACCTACCTAGTTTCATTGATGGATGTCGTAGAGGTTGATGTCATGGATTTCGAGCCAGAAGAAGATGATCTGATGGGCGATGATACAAAAATGGATGATGGAAATGCAGAGACTGTTCCAATTCCTGTGCCGAAATTGAAATCAAGCATAATGGGCAGAACTTCCTAGCTCAGTGATGGCAGTCCTGACAACACCAAAAGGAGTTTTAGAAAAGAAACCGACTCTAAACACAATAGTCGCTTTGCAGCGCGAAAGTAGGAATTCCAGAGGTCCAAATTAGTTCGTTCTGGGCGGAAGAGTTTCACTGTAAAGAAATTAAATGTTGACGCTCCCAGAGATATATTTCAAGCCAAAAAATTATTCACTTGCAGGAATATTGTCTTTTTCTCTGGATATACAATTAACATCTTAGGGAATCAGGTCTAGAAATCTCACTGCTGTAAACCATATTTCTACTAATCATCTCCTTACACCCATAATGGACTAATTTGGGCCTCTGGAATTGCACATGCAACCTGTGTCCTTGAAGTTTTTTCGACTATGAAGAGGCGGTTTCTAGTTGTGTCCTAAGTTTCAGTAAAGGGCTATTCCATTTGCCCTGCAACGTTTTTTCGTGTTCTTCCTCACGGGAAGCTTCTGAAAACTATCAATTTTACCACAAGATGATTCATTGAGGAGAAAACTGCAAGGATCTTGCATACTGCAGATCCCGTGCCTGTGTTTGTGGCAGATACGTTCAATGTTTTGGCCCGAAGATCTGGGTCCAATTTCTAAGGATAGATGTACAATACTCGGTGTTTTTATTTCTTTTTAAATGGATTTTCTATTAATTTTTTTTTCCTTGGAGTCTTCGTTGCTGCTTCTTTTCTGGATTTAATGCCTGTTCTCATTGGCATGGTTCGGTGGTCTCGTAGTTCTTCAGTATTGTGTTTACTTAGGTTATTTTTTCTAAGATGGAACATCTAAGAATTATATGAAAATGCACTGTGTCAATCCACCAACCTTTTATGCAAACAAAAAATGGATTACACACAATTTCAAACCAACGTTCAATTCTATTCGTAATGCAGATAGAACATAGCAATACAAATGTACAATCTTGCAGAAAAATTGTCATTCTTGTTTCTAGACATGCAGTTGTTAAGTTTTAATGCTAACAACCCATAATGCAATAATTTTAATACTTAAGTTAATATGTTACAGTCATGGAAGAATGTATCAAGAACACACTTACACCCACACGTTCCAATAAAATCTAATCTTCAACAAAGAATTTGCTGGAAACTAGTAGAAAATGAAGTTTAATACTTAAGTTAATATGTTACAGTCATGGAAGAATGTATCAAGAACATATTTACACTCACAAGTTGCAATAAAATCTTATCTTCAACAATGCATTTGCTGACAATTAGTAGAAAATGATGGTTTTGAAAAAATGGTGCTCCTTTGAAACCAATTCGCGCTTATGAAAAATGCCCTCCGCCTTTCTATTTTGCCACTCTTTTATCCCCTGTAGTTTCTCTTCCTGGTTACTTAATCATTTTTTTTTTCCGAAAATGCCTTGTTGCGTGGATTGGAGGATTCACTCATTTCCACCGAGCGCTTCCCCTTTATTTAAATTGGCACTCTATTGTTCCATGTCCTACAAGTAGCACCCAAAGTTCCACAATATACAAATTGACAGGAGGACATGCACACTGGCTGGCTCAACATTGCGCTTCTATTTTTCCGTGACCTCCAAACAACATTCGGAGCTCTGCGATATACAAATTGACACACAAGCTATAGGGTTAGCAAGCTCAATATTGCCATTGTTTATGGATGGAAAAGTGCTAAAACGAGCCATACCACATTTTCACCATAGAATCTATATTAAAGGGCGAATCATTTCCTCTATAGTTCCATGTCCTACAAACAAAACACATTGTTTCGCAGTATACAAATTGACAGTCAGACTTGCGGGCAGGATGGCTAAAAAAATGACTCAGAGTTCCGCGATATACAAATTGACAGATGCAACATACAACTAAAAACCAAGTAAACTTGCGGATCGTATTCCTAGTCCTTGTTTTCTGTGCCCGCCAACTTTGCACTTATTTCCAAGTATACATCTTCGTAGGAAAATGGGATATCTGTTACAGATGTGAATATATTGGTCCTTCTTTTCCATCTTATATACTTGGCCAAATATCCATTTCTCTTTTCCCTAAAATTTATCTTTCTCATCACTTATTCGTTTTTTTGAAAATGTATGGCTGCACGCGTCGACGGACTTGCGGGTTCACTCTTGCACTCGTGCTCTTATATCGCGACACCGATCGACCGCTTCCCCATTCCATACCCAGACACTTCTCTGACCACGGATTCCCGATAGGCGGGATCTAGATTGGACTTCTATTGTTCCATGACCTACGAACAATACCGTCACTTCCGCGATATACAAATTTGTTACAGATGTGAAATTCCATACCCAGACACTTCTCTGATCGCGGATTCCCGATAGGTGGGATCTAGATTGGACTTATATTATTCCATGACCTACGAATAGTACCCTCACTTCCACAATATACAAATTTACAACCAGACTCAGATCATACCCTCTTCCGTATTACAGTCTACCTATCATGCCCTTTTCCGTGGTATACATTTTGCACTGAAAACTTTCGAGAAATACAATTTAACCGTCGGGTCTTGATGTCTTCTGTGGAACTATTGTCACCCCATTTTGAACCCGGTTTGTTCTCTTTCCATACTTGCCATTTATTCAAATTTCTTTGGCGAATCATCGGTTTGGTGGGTTCAAGAAATAGTCAGTTCCTAGTCATTATTTCCTGTGCCCACGCCCCTTTGCAATTAGCAATTAGCTATTATATATAAGATCTTATCTCTAAGCATGAAATTAGCAAGCTCTAGTTTCAAACATCATGGAATGTCATTTGCGCGTCGTCGGGTTGGTCTGTTCACGAAAAATTCAATCCTTGCTTCCAAGAACGAGTCTGCCCAACCGTTTCCCTATTCCATACTTAGCCAATTTCCCGGAATTCCGAAAATATACAAACCGATCGTTGAACTGCCCCATCATGATCTCTTCTGTTTTACACATTTTGCAGTCAAAAATTTCGATACATAAAATTTGACCGTGAAACACTCGCCTCTCCTGAGTATCCCCGTAACCCTTTTTTGAATCCCATTTGACCGCTTTTCAAACCTTGCCATTCTTTCCTTTCTCTCCCCTATCTCCCTGACCTTCGCACTTGTCTATAATAAAAGAAAAAAAATTGTTATGTATATATATATATACATATCTTGTTTCTAAATATGCAATTACTGACATTTAGTTCTAACAGCTCATCATGTAGGAACCATATAGATTGTCTTTGATGGGAGAAAGGATCGAGGAGATATCCTATTAATGCACATTAAACCAAGATTTGCAGGGGGTTATATTATCCCTTCCGAGTGTTGATTTCAAAATCATGAGATGTCGTTCACACGGCGTCGCCTTGGCATGTTCACAAAACCTCCAATCCTTAATTGCTCTTCGCCGTACCCACCACCTTCACATTTATAAATATGAAATAAGTAAGCTTTACTGCTAATAGTTCATCATGCACCACCCATACAGATTGTCATTAATCAGCGAAAGGCTTGAGGATATTTCCCATTCATAAACATTTAACCAAGATTTAGCAGAGAGTTACATTATTGGCTCTAACTGTTCATTTCAACCATCATCTGGAGAAAACCAACTTTCTCATAAACCTATGGAATCAACTCGACAATAGTTCTATGGAGATACAGTGAACATCTTAGGGCGCGAGGACCAGAAATTCCAGTGGTCCAGGGCATATTCTTATTACTCAACCTCTTCTGTAGAGAACCAAGTAATTTGGACCTCTGGGATTGCTCGTGCAGGCTGTGTCCCTAAGGTTTTTGACTGTAAGGACTTGGTCTCTTGGTGCGCCGATGAATTTATTTCAGACAAAAGAATTATTCCACTGCGGGACCACTCTTCTGTTTCTTTGTCACCTCAGGTCTTCCGCCAGATGTTAAGATTGTCGAAGCCAACATTGACGTTCAGAGGAGAAGATTGCAAATAGTTCCTAGCAAAGCATAATAACAGGTTGGACCTCTTGCCCCATTTATTGGAAAACTTGCTTCTAGTTCCTAAAGATATTACAAGCTTGCAGGCTAGTTCATTTAGAAATCCATTTCACGAAATTGCCTGGCTATTTACAAGAATAACGAGACATGAGTCCACAACAATTATTTCCTGGATGGCTCTTTATATTTTGTATTTCAAAGTCAACGAACAAGCCATTTTTTATTTGGGCAAGTTATTTTCCCATGAAATCTGTTCCCAATTGTCAAGCTTCAAAAGGGAAAAGAAATTTTATATGTCGTCCTACTTAGTTTTTGCGATAGCGCATTCCTGTTGGTTTCCACAACTGTCTCCGTCCAAGAATGTCAACTAGGAATTCAACCCAGTAACGTTCTGGTGCCAGGCCTTGTGGAAGCACAAGGCTTCCCACTGTTTTTATGAGGTTTTTAATGGCTTCGTGTTTGTTTTCAAAGTTTTTTTGTTAGTAGAAGATGCTCCTCACATATCTGAACAGGCAACCAGTTTTTTGGACAGGAAAGGGACACTTGAACATTTGGATAATTACACTGTCATAAGAATTTTTGGCTCCACGAAAAAACTTGCTCTCCTTCCATGTCACATTACAGACATAATGTTTGTTGCATAAGTAGCATGACAATAGAACTATTGGTTTCATCTGTTGCAAAAGAAGAGAAAAAAATAGTTCATCCTCTTCCTTGGAAAGTAGGGGAGTTCGTGTTGAGAAACGCCAACAAAATTGAGGAATTTGCAGCGCATTCTAGCATCTCCAACCTAAGATATGCTGAAAGCATAAGAGGGTTCGACCCCTATAATATTTTTTGTAAACATTTACAAACACTTGGCCTCGAAAATTATTTTATCAAAAAACACCTACCCGAAAATAGAGACAGTGGCGACAACGCTCCTGCCTCTGATGCTGGCGACCTAGACACAGTGCAAAGATGCACTAAACTGTACACGCAATAGGGGAAAGGCCCCGGTGACAAGAGTGTTCAATCGACAAATAACACTCCAAAAAGTACAACATCCCGGAGCATCGCTCCAGCGACCCACCACAACAACAAAGAAACTTAGATTTCTTCAAATGGAGGAGGAGATAACGACCCTCCTCACTCTAAAATTGATAGTTCTCACAAGATTCTAGTAGACAAGAAGAGAAAAAAAAATGTGGGACAGGCGAAAGAGCTAGAAATTCAGAGTGAGAACATGGAACTTGACACTAATCTAGATAGCATGCTCTGCTACCTTGATCATCCTGGAGACACCATCCACCATAGTCGTCCAATGGACATATCCGTTATCGAAAATTTTGACGAAGATGAATCCTTCGTGTTCTAGAGAGTTGTTTTTGATAGCCAGTCCAAAAAATTGATAATTGAGGAAAAAGATGTAAAAAATAAGAAAGGAAAATCTCATTCAGAGGTTGAACTTGCCAACATGCGTCTGTCCCAAATATGTCAACTTCACAGTGCGAGCGAAGATGCAGTTCATAATTCCATTGGAGGCATTGAGGCCGAGAATGCCAGACTGAAGGACCGGGTCAAGGAATTGGAAGAGGATTTGATTCCTATGCCATTTCCTATCAATCCTTTGGCAATAGAAATGCTTGCCACCCCTGCAACTACCGTAAAAGCGTCCTCCACCTTCCTCACATCCTGTAGAGGATATGTGGAGAATAATATTAAGAAAAGAATGGAACTGGTTACCGATGCGTGGAAAACATCACAAACCATCACTTCCCTTGGAACCAGGGCACATAGTTTGCTCCAACATTTGTAGGCAGAGTTAAAAGATGAAGACAATTTATATTTAAAAACGATCCTTCCTTTTGGCACCATTATGAACAATATGAAAAAAACAAAAAGAAGAGAACAAGATCTTCCATCCAAAAACCGAATCAGTCAATTGAATGCATGTTGGAAAGAAAAAGTGAAGAACCTGCATCTCATTTTTCAGTCATGTGAACAAGCCATAACGAAGAAAGATAAATTATTCACAAGGCTGTCAAGAATAAACTTAGCCGGAAAAACCAATGACTTCCAAGACCCTGACTTAATAAAAAACTCCTTACCCTTAACTAGGCAAGAGTTTGATAAACATGTTGCTATGTTTAAGGCCTTGTCTCTGGAAAAGTTTTATAGCATCCTTCACTATGATGAAGCTCACGTCGACGATCGGCTAGTAAAATATTCAGTACAAAATGAGGAAATTCATCAGGCTCTGTGTAATGTTTCTATCGACTTAAGGGAATTAGAAAATGATATTTTCAACATAAAAATCTGGAATGAGATCAACGTTGCCCCAATCAGAAGCTACATTGAAGAATGGCTCGTAAGGGAATTGAAGCAGGCCGTCGACGAAAGGAAACATGCAGTTTCCAGGATTCCAACAACCGTCGACGACATCAATGAAACAACAGTTGTCAGCGACATCAATGAAATGAAAGCTGCAAGAAAATAGCCAAAGGGATCATATGTACCCTCACTGTAAGTCTACTGATTGCATCCTGCTTTGTTTATCAACCCAGTTATTCCATTTTTTTAAATAGAGATGTGTATGCAAACACTTATACCTTTCAATTTATTTTTTTGCAGGTATTGCACTCTATCTTCTTTCTACAATCCTGTTTCTTGTACATATTTCTCTAATGGTCTGTGGGAGCCCCAATCCCAGTCTACATGACAAACGCATTGAAATTTTCATTTATATGTAACAGACTTTTATTTTTTTATATATTTCAAAATTTTCAGTAGTATGTAACAAACTTTTATTTTTTGACATATTTCAAATAAAATTGTTTTCTTATCTCCTTTTAAATTTATGTCTTCATACATTTTTATATTTAACCAGTCTATATGACAAATGCATTTAAATTTTTATATGTAACATACTTTTATTTTTTTATATATTTCAAAATTTCGAGTAGTGTGTAACAAACTTTTATTTTTTTACACATTTCAAATAAAACTGTTTTCTTATCTCCTTTTAAATTTATGTAAAAAATAAATGGTGCTCTGCATGCCAAGCGTATACATGTTGCACACAACATTTCCGTGATATACATTTCAAAATTTCCAGTAATATGTAACAAACTTTTATTTTTTTACATATTTCAAATAAAACTGTTTTCTTATCTCCTTTTTTTTTTAACAGAAACGGTTATAGATTATATTAATGGGGTGGACTAACCACGGGTCTGATTACAAAATGACCTCGAATTTCTTCGGGTCTATCTTCCTGAACCATTCTACTTCTATAATTATAGACTAGTGAACTGAACGTCTTCTAAAAGAACTATTTCAGCATAAGACTCAGCACTGTTTCAGCATATGTCTCAGCACTATTTCGACATTTGTTACAGCGGTGTTTCAACATATGTCCCAGCACTGTTTCAACATATGTTCCAGCACTGTGTTTCAGCATTACAACACTGTTTCAGCATATGTTCCGGCGTTGTGTTTCAACATCTATTCCATCACTGTGTTTCAACATCTATTCCAGCACTGTGTTTCAACATCTGTTCCAACACTGTGTTTCAACATCTGTCCCAGCACTATGTTTCAGCATCTGTTCCAGCACTGAGTTTCAGCATCTGTTCCAGCACTGAGTTTCAACATCTGTTCTAGCACTGTGTTTCAGCATCTGTTCCAGCACTGTGTTTCGACATCTGTTCCAGCACTGTGTTTCAGCATTACAACACTGTTTCAGCTTATGTTCCACCACTGTGTTTCAACATCTATTCCAGCACCGTGTTTCAGCATCTATTTTAGCACTGTGTTTCATCATATATTCCAGCCCTCCTTTGCACAACCATCTACTATTTTACACGCTGCTGTCCTTTTCATGGGATACATATTTTTGTTGGATCTTCGTCATTTATGCATAGATCTCCTTGGGCCAGGAGGCAACCTCTATTGGCTAAAACATCTGCTTCTTTGTTTAAGTCCCTAAGTATATGGCAGCAGTTGAAGGAGGTGAAGTCCTGGAGGGTGTGTCTTAGTCTTTGCAGGTTCTTATTTAATCTAGCATCATTGAACTGTCCTCCCGAATGTATCATTTTGATCAGGATTTTGGAGTCTCCGAACACTTGTAGATTCCGATGGCCTCTTGCCTTGGCTATCTGGCACACTTTTATTAGACTCAAGATTTCTGCTTGGTTATTAGTTCGCTGTCCAAGTCCCCAACTGAAGGTTTCTAGCGTTATCCCTTCGTTAGAGTAAATGATTCCTCCAGCTCCTGCTCTGCCAGGGTTGCCCTTGGAGGCGCCGTCGAAGAAAGCTGTAGTTATTCCTTGCTTCTTCCACCATCTTTGGAAAGTGTCATTATTGTCTCTTAGCCTCCATTTTGTTTCGGAATAGGGTTTTTCAATACTTTGGGTCCTAGAAGTGAGCATAGGGTTACCGAGCCAATTCTTTTCTTCCTACTTCAACGAGATATATGTTTTGTGGGCTTGAGATCTCAGAGTTTCTAAGAGGAGTCCTTTTGCTTTCACTACTACCATGTTGGGGGTCCATGCGATGTTGTTGAAGATTTGCTCATTTCTTGCAAGCCATAGTTTCCAGCATACATACTTAGGGATGGAGATCCAGATTCTGGCCCATAGTGTTTTCATTGAGAGCGAGGGATAACGGTCCTTCTAGTTTGTGAAAAGGTCTACAACAGAGATGTTCGAGGGGACAAAAACATTGAGACCATGGAGGGTAAGGAACCAGACTTTGTTTCCAAATTGACAGTCTACAAACAAATGGTCATATGTTTCCATTGCTTCTTTGCATAGAGCACATCTGTGAGGGCCTGCGATATTTCTTTTCATTAAGTTTTCACCAGTCAGGACCTTTTTGTGCATTAGAGTCTAGAAGAAAAAGTTAACCTTGGGGAGCGCAGTAGAGTCCCAAACGTCCTTCCAGATTTTAGCTGGGGGTGGTCTGTCTTTCTGGCATTGAAGCATAGCATAGCCTTTGGCGGTAGAATAACTCCCTGTGGGCCCCCAGCCCCATTTGTCTTTTTCATTCATGTGCACTGGTGCAACGTCTCAGAGCTCTGCTTTGAGCGTTTCCAGCTGTTGAAGGAGACAATTTGGAACATTGCCGAAGTGCCAGTCTGACCAGGAGCCGTCCTCATTCCATTTTGAGATATCACTGATCCTCTGTATTCCTCTCTGAACAAGAAAAACATGAATTTCGTTCAGGCTGGCGTTTAAGGCAAGGGGCGGCCTCCCCATTACCCGATCTGTCCATAGGCGAGTCCGTCTGCCATTTCCAGGAATTCAGTACAGATCCTGGGTGAAGATTTGCGTTCCCTTGAGGCATAGTTTCCATAGCTGCGAGCTTTTCCTGTGGAAAGCATTTTGTAAATTTCTGATTTGAGCGCTGGGAATGTATTTGTGCAGGAGCGTTTTACTTACAGGATGAAAAGGCTCATTGTGCAACTTCCACAGGATTTTGCATCCAAGGCCAATGTTAACAAGTGCTGGATCTCTAATCTGGAGCCCGCCTTCTCTTATGGTTAGCTTTGCTGTTTCCCATCTGACCAAATGGAACTTGTGTTGGTTCCCTTTGCCACCATGCCACAGGAAATCTCTCAGGAACTTATTGATTTGCCTAGAAATTGATTTGGGTGCCAGGAGATAAGCTGCTTGGTAGATCGGTAGTGAGGAGAGAGCTTCCTTTATCAATGTTAATTTTCCTCCGTGTGTGAGCCAATGTCCTCCCTAGGCATCAATTTTCCCTTTAATTTTTGTTAGGACTCCTTCCCATAGGTTGACTTTATTGGTGCCCAAAATTAATGGCAGCCCAAGGTACTGTATCTTTTCCCAATCTGCGTACCCTTTGAACCCCAAGGTGCTGACAATACTTTGGATTTCATATTCTGTTGCATTCCAACTATAGACAACACTTTTCCTTTCGCTTATCAAGGCTCCTGACACATTGCAGTAGTTCTGAAGTATGCTCTTAAATACAGAAGCTACTCTATTTGAGGCTCCTCCTAGCATAAGAGAATCATCCGCAAACAGAGAGTGATTAATAGGCTTGAGGTCCTTCGTAATTCTCAGGCCTGGGAATACTCCTATTAACCTTTCCTGCTCCAGCTTCCTGCTGAGTGAATCCGCCATTAAAATGTACATAAAAGGGGAGAGAGGGAAGCCTTGCCTCAACCCCCTCGAAGATTTGAAGAACTTTGCTGGCCTCCCGTTTACCAAAGGTGCTATCCATAGGCTGTGTGTGCAGGCTTGTATCAGGTTTACAAACTCTTGCTCAAATCCAAATGAGAGTAGCACTTGATATAAAAAGGTCAGCTTTACTCTGTCGAAGGCGTTAGCCATGTATAACTTGATCAACATGCCCTTCTCTTTTCTGAGTTTGCTGGAATGCATAGCTTCCTGAACTAGGATCACATTGTCCAGGATATGTCTCCCTTTGATGAATCCTCCCTACGAATATGAAATAAGTTTTCCCAGCAGTGGTTTTATTCTGTTTGCAAGAAATTTTGCTATTATCTTATAAGAAGCGTTGCAGAGGGAGATTGGCCCGAATCTATCAAAGGAGGCGGGGTTTCTTTCTTTCGGGATTAGAGCGAGGAATGTTGAGTTAGTGGCACCTCCCAGTTTTTCTTTCTGTAGGAATCCTTTTATCATTCTCATGAGATCAGATTTGATTATATTCTAACATATCCTATAAAAATGAATAGTGAACCCGTCTAGCCCTGGAGCTTTGTTAGGGGCCATGGACCAGATGATTTTGCAGATTTCTTCTTCGTTGGTTTGGCTCAAAAGTCTTGTGTTGTCTTCTTTTGTAACCAAAGCCGAGATGTTCTTGAGGAATTCCTTGCTGCCTTCTTCGTTATCATCATTCTCTTCGCTGTAAAGATGGTGAAAGTGTGAGACAGCAACAACCTTTATTTGATCTATTCCTTTGCAAATCTTCCCATCATTGGTTGTGATTTCAGAGATGTGATTCCTGGAGAGCCGGGCTTTGAATTGGCGGTGGAAGTAAGATGTGTTTCTATCCCCGGATTCCAACCATAAGAAACGGGATTTTAATCTCCAATATTCTTCTTCGATTTTGAAGGAATGGTAAGTTTTACTTTGGATTGCTTGCTCCTTTTCCAGATCTGAGTTAACAATTTCTTTTATTTCCATTTCTCTTTGCAGCTTTCCCAACTGCTGCACTAGCTCCTTTCTTTGGCTATTGGGATTACTCTCCGGTCTTCTACTCCATTCCTTGAGGGCTGTTTTTGTTATTTTGAGTTTTTGTTCCCAGACAAAGTGGGGGGACCCAATTACTATGGTGGCCCATGCCATTCAAACTGTCTCATAGAAACCACTCTTTTCTTTCCACAAAGGGCTGAATCTGAATGGGATTGGGCCTAAAATTTCTTCCTCCTCTAGCGAAAGCAGAATGGGTTTGTGGTCCGAGGTAAGCTTGGGAAGGATGGCTGTGGAGATTAGCTTCCTTTCCAACAACAAAGTGCTTTGAACCAAGAATCTGTCCAGTCTGGCAGAAATGTGTTCCTCCCCTGTTCTATTATTGGTCCAGGTGTAGAGCCCTTTGCGTGGTTTAAAATCCATTAGGTCCCACTGCTGTATCATATCTTCCACTACATGAATCTGTTGGTCCTTGCTGATCCTTCCTCCCCTCTTTTCTTTTCCATTCATTACGAGGTTGAGGTCTCCAACAATGATTATATTGTTCGAGGAAATTATTTCTAAATACTCAATTAAAGTTTTCCAACAGTCTTTCTTTTCGGAGTGTAGAGTTGGTACATAAAGATTGAATAATGCAATGGTTAACTTACTTACTGTATGCTTCAGTTCATTATAGCTCCAATGCTGAGTGTTGAAGGAGTTGACGAGGCTGAACTGATCTTCCTTCCATAGTGTTGCTATTCCTCCGAAGGATCCCCTTGCACTGATTGCTTTCCCTGCATTCTTCTGCCATTTGTTTTTGCTGATCTCTAGAAGGGCTTCCCCTTCGATTTTTTTCTCTTGGAGCATGAGAATGTCTGCTGGTTCCATTTTCATCAAATCCTTAACTTCTTCAATTTTCCTCGAGTTCCCCAGACCTCTACAGTTCCAAGAGATGATTTTCATTACTTACTAGTGGGGGTGGACGGGCCTCCTCCTTTTTGAGACCTTATCCTTGTATTTCTGCCGATTGACATTTCTATGGTGGGTTGGCTTCCTTGGGTCTTTTGTCTTTCTGCCTCTTCCTCCCTAGCTTATTTACGGGACTTCCTTCCTGCTCTTTTGGCTGGTCTTTCTAAGATCTCATCCTCAGAGGAGCTTACTGGTTCCATTATTTTCTTTCTGGCTATGTCTGCATATGAGGGTGAGGGGGCTACCTCCAGTGATCCTACCGTTTTCCCTTGTTCCCCGATGTCTTTTCTTTTTGGGGGGGATTTTGGGTGTACCCTATTTTCCATAATTATATCTGGTTCTTCTGTTTCCTTACTGAGCTTTTTTGCTTGCGTTGCTGGTTGCGGCGTGGGATTGGGGTCCTCGCCAGGTTGCTCTTGTTCCAGTTTCCCATGGTTGTCACTCTTCGTTGTTCCTTTGTTTCTAGATCTTGCTGTCCCTATTTTCTGAACTGTGATCCACTGGTTTGTTTTTGCATTCTCACTCTCCTCTGCATTCTTTTTTTTGCAGTGCCTTGCGAAGTGGCCATATCCATGACAATGTCGACATTTGAAAGGTAACTGTTCATAGTATAGCTCCTGGATATGCGTCCAGTCTGCCACTGTAAGTTTGATTGCCTCTGGTAATCCCACTTCGAGATCCACCTCCACGTAGATCTGAGCGCATGAGTACCGATCTTTCCTTGGTGCTTGATCAATGTACCTTCCGAGCTTGTTGCCGATTGCATGCAATGATTTTTGGTTCCAGCAGTGCAAAGGAAGATGAGGTAGGCGAAACCACACTGGAACAACAGATGGCACATCCTGAGCTGGATCGAAATCCGGGGTCCATTTGTTCAGATATATCCCCCGGGGTCCCATGAAATATGGGTCGTTTCTGAAAATGAGGTTTTTGTCTTCAGGGTTTTCAAAGACGAACACAAAGTAACCTTTCCCTACGAAGTGGCTCTTTATCCCTTCTGAGATGAGCGGGCTCCAGTTCCTCTGCACCCAGGCTTCGACGAATTTGGGAGAGGGCCATAGCCCGGTAAATTGCCCGATAAGTCCTATGTCTGCCAGATTGACTGCCGACCTGCAAGTTTCTTCTAATGGCAGTTCTACGCTTGGGATGCATTCCAGTTTCTTGACGAACTTCTGTTGTGCTACTGACGACGGTCTTTTGGAAGCCTCGACCACCATTTTCCTGAAGGCATCAATATCTGGCAAAGGGGGAGAGGTGGGGACGGATCCCCCACCAGCGTCCATGGCTGGGGGACCCCTTCTCGCTGCTCGCTGTGCCACGCTCCACTCGCCCTCTCGCTCCTCACGCGTTTCTTTCCATTACCACTGGTAATTTCATCCACAAAGAATTTTTGCTTGGATCTAGGCAGATTTGAGCCAATGGCTCTGAGTTTCGACCTCCTCACAGATCTGATCGCGTGGCCCTTGTTGTAGATAGATCTGTGGTTGTAGGAATGGTTGTGGATTCTCACGACCCCCCAGCTGGAGTTGGTTTGAACAGGGGAGGTTGCGGCCTTGCTTCCTCTCCCTCTTGGCTACACTGTAAGTGATCTTACATTATTAATGCAATAAAGGAATTGTTTTCTTAAATCCTTTTAAATTTATATCTTCATACATTTTTATCTTTGACCAGTCTATATGACAAATGCATTTAAGTTTCCAAATTTTTTCTTTCACTGTGAACAAATTTGTAGTTTGTTATATACTTTCAAAAAAATAAATGGTGCTCTCCATGCCAAGCGTATACATGTTGCACACATGCATTTAAATTTCCAATTTTTTTCTTCCACTAAACAAATTTGTAGTTTGTTATATGCTTTCAAAAAATAAATGGTTCTCTACATGCCAAGCGTCATTTACTTATGCCCCATGTTTCGTGATATACATGTTGCACTCAACATTTCCGTGATATACATTTTGCACCAAACACTTTCGACATTTACAATTCAACCCCATTTTCCACAATTTTCTTTGTAACCTCGTTGGCAGGGACTATGCTGCCACACAACCTTGTTTATAGGGTAAACATAAATTAAGATTAATCGTATTATAATAATAAAAGATTCTTAAATATTATATAAATTTTAAAACGTGAAATGAAAAAAATCTTAAATTATAAATTTTATTTATATAATAAAGTCCTATTTTATTTGATATTGATAAATGATAATTAGATAATATTTATATAATAGTATCACAACTACTTCACAATAATATTAAAAAGGATTAACTTTTTTTATCAATTAACTTTCTTATAATATAATAAAAATATGTCATATATATATAAAGTTGGATATAATAAAAGATGAGCTTAACACATTACTTATGGGAATAGAACTTAAGTGGAAATTGTTAATACTTGGTATTTTTTTTGTGTTGTATAAAAGAAACCCCAAGGTAACTATTTTAATTAGCTTTAGATTGTATTTTGACCTGTACAATTAGAGAGGGTTCTCTCAAAAAATCAAAAGGCTTTCACACTTAAGAAATATACACGAATAACACTCAGTGGTCAGATTCTGATATAAGATAGGTTTTCTTTTGTTTTAAAGACATGGTAGGACAAGCAAGAGAGAAAGTACCATTGGGCAATGGAATCAATATTTGAAAATGAATGGAAACAATGATTGGTAGGTAGAACTTTCCAGAGGAACAAAGGATAAATTAGGTGATGAACTTTCAGTTTTGAGTTTGGTTGTGTAGGGTGGAAGTGGAAAAGAAACATATAACAGAATCAGAGCACCATGAAAGATGAATTTTGACCTAGTTAAGAAGAGAAACAAAGTTTAAATCACTTGAGTCTAAAGCACCATTAGATGAATTCTAGACCCTTTAATTATCCAATTTAAACATAATAAAATGAAGATGAAAGTAAGGAAACAAGAAGTACATACAAAGATAAGATTACATACTTCAGAACACCACCATTAGAATCTTTTTCATAAAAAATTTAGGACTTCTGCGTTTGTATTTCATTCAGATTCACAGAATATTACAATAAGGATCAAAATGATTATACTTTCTGCCAACCTCTCCCCTCTTTTCACCTTCAAAGTGCTCAAATATATAGATAAATATCATATTCTAGCCTAAGGAGGTCGAAATCCATCTTTGCCAAAAATAGAGAGTCGTTACAATAACTTAGAAAATAATATTTGCCAAAAATCTGTCCATATCCTACTATCTAGGGTTTGATTTTTAACCAGCTAAAAATGTGCCAAATGAAGAGAAAATCATGGGATATAATAGGTGATTATCCAAGATTCAATATCCATATCAATTTTGGATCCACTTGCTGAGTTGGAGGACCATCAAGTCGAAATTCAAAGATTCTAGAACTTTGTCAGCAAATCTGGCTTGGCGAAATTATAGAAAATAAGCCTCAAAGATCATTTCATATCTTCCAAATAATAAAACCTATTTAAAAACTAAAAGAGGTTTTTGTTATTGGTTCCGTTATTTAAAAAACCCTATTTTTGTTTTCAAAAATTATTCTCCATCTCCTCGTAATATGAACCCAAAGATGATGACTAAAACAGGAAAACATTAAATGCTAAAATCTGGAAAAATGGACCGTAAAGATTCATTTGAATCTCTGAAAATATGAAACCTGTGTAAAAAGAGAGAGAGGTTTTTGTTATTGATATCATGCTTGAAAAAAAAATCTCTGGGTTTCCCCAAAATCCTCTTCATTTATTCGAAATGTGATCTTGAAGTTGACTACAAAAACAATCATTCCCAGAATTTCCGTAGCGCACTTGATTTTTCTTGAAATCTGTGCAAGTTCTAGTGGTAGAAACTTACTGGAGACCTGTACTTATTTCAAAAATATATTCTCATCACCTCCCACTTTTCTTTCTAATAATGTGTGCCTACAACATTTTCATAGCAAATTTGGGCTACTACTGTGCAAGTGCTACCTACAACATTTGCGTAGAAAACTCCATCTTGTTATAACTCATGCAGATCCAGGTGGAAACAAATGATTGGGAACCCATATTTACCTCAAAAATCATATGCCTTTCACTTCATGCTGTTATTTTTAATCATATGAGTCTACAACATTTGCGTAGCGAAAAATTGCTACACAAATGTTGTGTATGACATTTTATCAGTCAGAACAACAATTGTGCCCAGAAAATGTTTTATGTTGTCACCCTTGTAAAACCATTATCTAACATCAAATGCATGCTTCCCACAACTTCTATGACATAAAAAAAAAACTTGGGATGACCTCTTACCCCTTTGATTCCTTTTCTTTCATGATGGTGTATTATGAAATAGACACAAAAACCTTTTAGACTCATACCTATGACTTGATTCTCATTTGACATGCATATTTCCATTTATTTGATCAATGACCTAAGGCATTTAAATCACCTTATGAAACAGAACACACTCACTGTGAATCATTTAGGAATGTCTTGGTCTTCCAAATACCAAGACATGACTCTGAAAACTCAGAAAAAACCTTTAACCCTACACCAAAAACAAAGACGCTAATATAAATGATAACACTCCATCCCAAAACCACTCAAACTAGACCCATTGACATTTTTATATTTTCAGTTGCATCATAATATTGCAGGATATTGTTGTCTCACATCTTAGTGGTGGAGTTGTTGGCTCTATTTTTCATATCAAGGTCCACTTAAGTGTCCAACAAAGATCTCATATAGTCTAGTGCCAACATTTTCAATCCCCGTGAAAGGAAGGTCTTACCCAAAACACGTATCAAGACTAAAAATAGGAAGGTAAGTTGTAGCTTGGGTATTTTACCATTCTATCTTAACATTCTTTCATAATAGAACTTACACTAGCGATCTACAAGTCCCTAACATACCTAGCATATTCAAGTTCATACCATATAAGATATATTCTAACATAAAGTAAATGGACCTTATCACGTACTAATCATCCATGTAAAAGATACGAGACACAATTTGAAAAATTAGGGGGCTTCCATTACTCCATTCTACCATAGAGATCCTATACATCATTACACTTGCAACAAAAATACAAGTTGATCATAACAATAGCACAAAACAAATTCCACAATAGTAAAACAATTCTATCAACACTTAACAAATAACCAATGAACGACTATGTAACCATTATTTGTTGTCTTAAGGGAATACATATGCAATTCAACCTTGTGGTCATTATTGATGTATAAGTTCTAGCTAATCTAACTAACTTATTCATCTTCATATAAATACAATTCATTACATGATATAATTATTGGTTGAACTAAGCCACAAAATAGGGGATCTTCCCAATCTTCTGCACAATGGAATTTCACTTCATGTGGTACAATTGGGATTGTCCAAGTGTTGCAATGTATTTCTTTTTGTCACTCTACCATATTCCAAAAATGAATGGGCGAACAATCCCCAACCACACCTATTGACTCACCCTCAAACAAATCCGCTACTCTATTGCACCTTGCTCTTGTTTATTCCCGTCAAACAAAAGGGCCAACTTAGGTACCAATGTTAAGATGCAAGCTAGGAATTAGTTGGCGATGTCCAAAACTATCGTCCATTTACTCAATACAATTGAATCCCTGGTAATGAAGTATTAGTTCTTCTCTCTATCTAGCTCAGAAGGTTACATCTTCAAAACAACTTGGCCCTTGGTGCCATTTGCAACTTCACCCACAAAAGTCATTTTTAGGGGTAAAGATGTTTTTTTCAATCCAAAGTCTTATTATGATAAGAAGGGAATTGATATATGTATATCTTTGATCTAAAATTATAAAGTAAAGGATTGATAGATTTATTGTATAAGTGGTGACAAGCTCATATTTGTGTTTACAAGTGGAACTACCCAAGATACTCATTGTTGCATGGAAAGCATGTAGAGAATTGGTCATTCCTGATAGCCACATTTGTAGTTCCATGTGAAATTCAAATGACATGATCCTCTCTCTCTCTCTCTCTATCTCTCTCTCTCTCTCTCTCTATATATATATATATATATATATATTGTTTTTATTATATATTTTGTGTGTGTAAAGAGTGCTTACATATATATAAGCACTCTTTACACACACACAATATATATATATATATATATATATATATATATATATATATATATATAT
>ML792842.1:292503-324721 GCA_009831015.1 Picea engelmannii | reverse complement strand
ATGGAAAGGAAGACCAACAAATGTGAAGCACTTCAGAGTTTTTGGAAGCAAATGCTACATCAAAAGAGAAGATGGAAGAATGAGAAAGTTTGACTCTCGTGTGGACAAAGGAATACTTGTTGGTTACTCAAGTACAAGGAAAGTATACACGTGTTACAATCTGATATTGAACAAAGTTGTGGAAAGCATCAACGTAACAATTGATGAAACATGAACACCATAATCAAAGGAAGAAGAAAACAAATCAATGGAACAACTTTTCGAAGAAGAAGATGAAAAAGAAGTAGAAGAGGAAGATGAAGATGAAGAGAATCCGACAGAAGAAGAAGAGAAAGTTCAGAAAGTATCTCCAAAGACACCTAGCAAATGAGTACAGAAGAATCACCCTTCAGATCAGATTATTGGAAACAAAGATGCAGAAGTTGATACTAGAAGAAAAGTCCGTTCACGAGAACAAACACACCTAGCATTCTTATCTACAATTGAACCAAACTGTTTTGAAGAAGCTAGCAAGGATGAATTTTGGAATAAGGCCATGGATGAAGAATTGGATCAAATAGAGAAAAATGACACTTGGGAATTGGTTCTAGGACCAAAGAATAAAAATTTGATCGTCACAAAATGGGTTTTCAGGAATAAATTGAATGAAGATGGACAGGTTACAAGGAACAAAGCTAGATTGGTATGTAAAGGATATGCACAGATTGAAGGAATCAACTTTGAAGAGACATTTTCCCCAGTTGCTAGAATGGAAGCAATCCGTTTACTTTTAGCTTATGCATGCTCAAAAAATGTTAAAGTATATCAGATGGATGTAAAATCAGATTTTCTGAATGGGGAACTTGAAGAAGAAGTCTATATTGAACAACCAGAAGGATTTCAATTGTCAGAGAACACAAACTATGTATGTAAATTAAAAAAGGACTTGTATGGTCTAAAAGAGGCTCCTAGAGCATGGTACTATAGACTGGTAAGTATCTACAACAGACAGGGTTCAGAAAATGAAGTGCAGACAACAACCTCTACATCCAGGTAAGTCAAGGTAATATTTTATTAATTGAAATTTATGTTGATGATATTAATTTTGGTAGTGATGGTGACAGGTTAAGCCAAAAAATTGCAAAAGATATGCAGAATGAATTTGAAATGTCATTACTTAGAGAACTATCCTTCTTTTTGGGAATTCAGATACATCAAAGCAACCAAGGAATTTTTATTTCTCAAACCAAGTATATTAGAGAAATGCTAAAGAGGTTCAGAATGGAATATTGCAAACTAGTTATCACTCCCATGCAAACCAGTTGTAAGTTGAGCAAAAATGATGATTCAAAGTCTATAGATCAGAGGTAATAGATGTCAATGATTGACAACCTACTATATGTGACAACATCCATACCATATGTAATGCAAGCAGTTGGACAGGTGGCACGATTTCAAGAAACACCAAAGGAATCACATGTATTAGCAGTAACGAGGATTTTCAGATATCTCAAACGAACATAAGAGTTTGGATTATGGTATCCAAAAGGAAAATATCTATCACTTATTTCCTACATAGATGAAGATTGGGTAGGTTGTATTGATGACCGAGGAATCACCAGTGGATCAACGTTCTACTTAGGTGAGTGTTTAGTATCATGGCTAAGCAAGAAACAATCATCAATATCTCCATCTACAGCCAAGGCAGAGTATATTGCAGCAACAACATGTTGTACACAAGTTCTTTGGATGAAACAAACTTTGACAAATATATAGGTTGAGTATGATGAGCCCATTCCAATATATTGTGATAATACAAGTGCCATCAGTATCTCAAAAAACCCAGTGATGCACTCCAAGACGAGACAAATTCCAATCAAGTATCACTTTCTACGGGAACAAGTTGCAGAAAAGAACATCAGAGTTGAGTATGTGGGCACAAAAGAACAAGTGGCAGACATCTTTACAAAACCACTTCCATGGGAATCCTTTGAATATCTTCGCCAAATACTTGGAGTTATTTCTACTCCAAAATGAATGCTTTTTGAATGATTTTTCAATGCTTATCTTATATGTCTTAGATGTACATGAGGAAGCACCATAAGAGGAAAATTCAGTCAGGGGGAGCAACCCCGGATGGAAAGATACCTTTTCCATTGATGACAAAGGGGGAGAGATTTATTAGATGCAGAGGACAGAGGCATGGTTCCAAGGGGAGCAGATTTATTAGATGCAGAGGACATAAGCAAATTTATCAGTTACAGAGGACAGAGGCATGGTTCCAGGGGGAGCATGAGTGATATGATTTCAGTATTGCATTAGAGTGTTTCCATCAATGCCAAAGGGGGAGATTGTTGATTAAGGTTGGTTGTCACTGATGTCAACCCTTGAAGAAAGCCTCGCAACACAAAGGTTTGGGTAATGGACCCAAGATTGTTTGATGTAAATATGACTCATTATTGTCTTGTCATGGTTGATAAGAAGTAAAGATGGATGAACTCCAAAGTGGCCCCCTTATGGTGAAGCCCTCATGGGAAGACGTTTTTCGGAGTAACAGAACCCATGCTTAATTGTGGAATAATGAGATGAAGGACAATGAATTTTTCAGGTAAAATATCCTAGATGGATAGTGCTTGTCATTCCATTTCTGGTGGTATGTGGAACGTCACATAACTCACAGTTAGAGAGTTATGGCCATGAGAAGTTGGAGACCCCAGGTTTGGGTAATGGACCCAAGTTTGTTTGGTGGATAACAATATGAGTTATGATATATTTTCAGATAATACTATTCTATATGGATAGTACATGTCATTCCATTTCTGGTGGTATGTGGAACGTCACATATCTCCTCATGGTTTGAGAGTTATGGCTTTACGAAGTTGGAGGACCCTCATATGTCATCTAGAAGCCCCAAAAGGTCAAAGTAGTCAAAGTGGTTTAAGAGATTTTAAAAGGTAAATAATAAAGTGAAGTAATGAGTGTATTATAATTCAAAGTGAATACAAAATAAATTATTTCAATAATATTTTTAATGGAGAAATTAGAAGTGGGTTAACCCTAAAATAAGGAAAGTGGGGCCAAGTGACCTAGAAGATGTTTTTAAGGAAGCTACTTGGAGAGTATAAATAAAAGGCAAGGCTCTCTCATTTTAGTCACACTTGAGAATATTGAATATCTATAGGTTTCTGAGGTAACCAATGATATCTAAGCCGAAATGTTGAGGGAAGGTGAAGAAAAGAAGGCTAAAATGCAAGGAAGGATAAATTCTTTTGATGGTGCTTTCTAAGGTATGTTATTTACAGGTCATCTCATCATTTTCGCTATAAATTTTTTTCTATAATGATTCAGACCATGAAATTGCTATGCAATTGAGAAGACATATCCAATTATCGTTGGTAAAAAAATCATCTTGTGGGTCATTATATTTGTGGAGTTACACTCTGTGGAAATTAGGGTTTGTGGCTAGTCTTGAAACTAGTCAAAAACAGGTGTTTCGGGTAAAAACGTCATAAGTTCTTCATATCAGATCCAATTTCAGTGAAACCAAATGTGTTGGTTAGGTTACATTATTTAGTATTCGGTGTAATAGTTTCATATCAATTCAACAAATATTCCATCTGGGGAACGCTCTACAAGGTCGCTCTCTCGAATAAGCCAAAATTCAGCAAGGTATGCCATTTTTACTATAACTCATTTTCTGAGAGGTTCCAAGTAGTGACACCTGGAGGAATTGCATAAAACACACTGAAGAAAATTGTGTATCAGTTTTAGATATTTATGCATAACAGGTACAAAGTTATGATTACTTCAAGTTAGCGTTATTGACTAATCCAAAACTAGGCATGTGAGACTAAATAAAAGTTTGATGAAAATGCTAGTCTCTTGTTGTTGAAGTTAAGGAAGGTTTGTAGGAATGTGATCATATACACCAGTTCTATTACAGAGCTACAAATCAGATTTGGATGATGAAATTGATGAGGGCTTTTGGTTGAGGTACATGTTGAGTACATGGTTGAGACAAGTAGTTGTTGAGTTGGCACATAGATGAGGTGTATAGTTGATGATGTTGGTACATATTGATGAGTCATAGTTGATGAGTAGTTGACCCATGATTGGTACATGGTTGGATGCACTTGTTTATGGTACAGGTTGATTACAGGTTATTTGGTACAGGTTGGTGCATGGTTGATGCACTTGTTTATGGTACAAGTTGATTACAGGTTGAGGTACAGGTTGATGCATGGTTCAGATTTATTGGTACATATTTAAAATGATATATCTCACAGTGACAAGTTGACAGTGGTTCCATTATTCTACTGCTACTTCAGGTTGGCAGGACGGGGCACGGGTAGGTGGTTGTAGCCACCTTCCGGTTGTAGTCGGAGAACATAGGGGGTTGTAGCCTCCTTTTGGTTGTAGCCAGAGAATTGGGGAGTTGGAGCTTCCCTCAGGTTGTAGCCTGAGAAACTAGGGGGTTGGAGCCTCCTTCTAGTTGTAGCTGGAAAAAAAGGAAGTTGGTGCTTCCAATGAATGTAATTCTTAAAGACATATAAGAAAAAACATTCCGTGGTTTTCTCCCGATTTGGATTTCCATGTAAAACACTGGTGTACTGTGTATGTGTATGTTTGTTCATTTGTTCATTGCTTATTTACTCTGTAGTTATTGGATGATAATGCTTCATTGATATAACACTTGGATTATATGATTAAAAAGGATTAAATTTCTCTATTACTGATTCACCCCCCCCCACTCAGTAATCCAACACATTTTAAGGGCCCTTGAAGTGGGGAAGCCTTGTATTAAATTCCCAAATGATCATTTTTCCATTCAAATCTTGTGGGGTAGGGGGCGCCCCCAAAATCCATGCCCTAAAAATAATGTTCTTCGATTGTAAACCAAATATCATTTTGATTCAAGAAATGATGTGCCCAGGTGCTAAGGAAATAAAAGTTTTCATAGATTGGTCATTCTATGATAGTGATGTTATAGATTTTTCGGGTGGGCTCATCACTATGTTGGGACCTAATTTTAAATCCATATATTCTTTGGTTTCCCTGTTTGGTATTATTTTGGACGTGGAATATGCCTCCCTAGGGGTTCCCTTTGGAATTATCAACATTTAAGGCCCTTACATAGATAAAAATATATTATGGGATTCCTTAAGTAGCTTTGGTCTTCTAGGAACTCAAAATGTCATCATGGGAGGGTACCTAAAATTTACTTTATCCCTTAAATAAGTCTGGGAGAGGCATCCCCGTAATGACCCGCTTGAAGGATTCTTTTGCCATTGGATATCCTCCCATAAGTTGGTAGATTTGGAACCTCCAAAAATCTCTCAAACGTGGCAGAACTATAGGAAATGAGTTTATCTGGTAGCTAATAGGTTGGATAGGAACTTGGTGTTGGAATCTATGTTTTCAAACTCGTGGATAATCCAATCTTCGGTGATGGTAGGGGGGATTTCAAATCATATGCAAATCAATTTGAATATTTCAAAAGGGGAAATAAAACCCCCTTCTCCTCTAAAATTCAATCAACATTGGTTAAAGTAAAGTGACTATATAAAGTTCATTGTTGATGAGTGGAATCATTTAAAGGAGGATCTAGGATGCTCGTCTATGCAGAAAATGGTGACAAATTTGCAAAAGGTCAATAAAATTTCTAGAATTTGGTATCAAAATTTCAACTAGAAAAGAAACACCCTCGTTAGGGCGGTTGAGGATAGGATAGAAGATTTTATAATAAAAAAATTATGGATTCCCTCTCTAAGGAGGAAGAGATGGAGCTTGGAACCCTCCTTATCAAGAAGAATGAGTTTTTGGCTTAGAAGAATCAAAATGGAGACTGAAAAGTCAAGCAGTCTGTATCCAAGAAGGTGATAGTAATTAAAATTTTATTCATAATTATTCCAACAATCGCAAGAACCTAAACTCGATTTCAGAAATCAGAAAATCAGAAGTTCAGTTGGTGTCCTCCTTTCCCAAAATTGCAAAGGCAGGGGTAGTTTATTTTTCTAATCATTTCTCTGCTCCTTCAGGTTGTCCAATCAAGGAAATTTTAGAGGTGGTGGAGCTCTTTGCAAGATCCATCACTAAAGAGATGGATGAGTCCCTTCAAAAATAAATTCAAAAGGGCGATATCCTTTCTACTTTGGAAGGATTTCAAAAAATCAAAAGTTCGAGCCTCGATGGTTTCTTTGTAGAATTTTTCTTGGTTTTTATGACCTCCTAAAAGACTATTTACTCAAGGTAATGCAAGAATCACAAAAATTTGGTAAAGTCCATGGTTCCAAAATAAGACTTTTCTGGCGTTGATACCAAAAAAAGAGATGTCCTCTTTCAAGGAATTTAGACCCATTGTAACCTTATATACAAATTAATTGCAAATATTTTGGCCGACAGACTTAAAATGATTCCAAGCTCTATAATCTATGAGGAACAATTTGGGTTCCTTTTCAAAAGACAGATACACAATGTTGTGTCATTATCTCAAGAACCCTTTCACACCATAAAAACCAAAAATCTCCCTTCCTTCGTGATAAAATTGGACTTGTCAAAGGCTTATGACAAAGCTAATTGGACCTTCTTGAGATTGTCCTTGATTCATATGGGAATGAATTTTCCCATTGTAAATTGGATTATGAGTTGCGTTGAATCTGCGACCTTTTTTGTGTTGATTAATGGATCTATGTCCTTTTATTTTAGCTCATCCAGGGGTATACGATAGGGCTTCTCATTGTCCATGTTCCTCTTTATCATATTGGCAGAGGACCTTAGCAAACTCACTAAAAAATAAAAAAAGGAATGGTCTTCTCAAAGGAATTAAAATGGCTCCGGAGGCTTTTCTAACACGTTTATTATTTGTTGATGATATAATGATGTTTGGTGCAAAAAATATGCATAAGATAAAAATGATAAAATTCATCATGGACTTGTTCAACACATATACATGAATCCAAATTAATATGGAAAAATCTACCCTTTTAACTTCCTCTCTTGAGAATTCGATCATGGCTTAGTTAGCAGTTTGGTTGTCTTTCAAGAAAAAGGCCATTGATGAGGGTACCAAATATTTGGGATTTGATTTAAAACCCAACGGATATAGGATACATAATTGGCTTTGGTTGCCAAAGAAAATTAAGGAGAGGGTGACAAATTGGACTTTCAAAACTCTCTCTAAAGGAGGGAGATTTGTTTTAATAAACTTTGTTCTAAGTAACATTGATGTCTACTAGGCCTCTATTGAAAATATTCCAAAATGAATCCTCTCAAAGATCATAAAAATAGTGTTCCAATTCCTTTGGTAAGGTAAAAAGGATTCTTCAGGCATCCATTTAGTCAAGTGGTTGCAGATTGCAATGCCTAAAAGGTATGGTGGATGGGGAGTAAAAAACATCTTCTGGTTCAATAAGGAAATGGTTGCAAATAGTCTCTAGATAATTTCTCATAGCTCTATGTTATGGGGTAGGGTGATGGCAACAAAATATTTTCCTAGAAGATCAATGGTTGAATTATTTTGAGACCTGGCTAAATCGACAACCAATGGATCTATCAGTTGGAAGGATATGGTGGATACATTTTCTCTAGTTGGGATTTGTCATCATAGACAATTCTCAACGAGAAGAAAGTTCGAATTGGCGAAGATCCTTGGAAAGGGGCGAACAATTCTTTCAAAATTTCAGATGAGCTCATTTCATATCTCCAAAACTTAGGAATTTTTTCTATTTGGGATGCAAAACAGGAAATCAATGATGAGTTGGGGCGCTCTCTATGGAACTCCTAGGATGATTTGTTCTTGGAAGGGGAAAAATCCATTGAATGGGAAGCATTTGTGGAGTCTCTAAAATAAAATTTTATTACTTTAATTGAATATGGAAAATACTCTCTGGTTTGGGCTAATAATTTTATAAATGGGATGTACATGATGAAACTCGGCTACTTCACGCTGGAAAAATCATCCTTTCAGGATCTTTTCTACTGGTGGCAGGAAGAAGTCTATAAAATAAATTCCCATGTCAAAGTTATCATGGTTTATTGGCTGGCACTGAATAAAAATATGCTCACATGGGAGGTGGGCATCAAGAGAGGTTGGATGGGGACAAGCAGATGCACCCTATGAAAATTAGATGAGGAATTGACATCACACTTGTTTTTGGAATTACAGTTCACTCGCAAGGTATGAATTATAATATGTGAGTTATTAAAATTTAACTTTCAGTTGATTGCAAGATCATTCGAGGAGTGGCTATTTGAATGGAAAAAAATGCAGAGTGCTTAGGTTTTTGGATCTTCCCCAGGTTTGTTTGTATATTTCATATGGTGGGCTAGAAACTTGTCCATTTTGTAGAATTTGGATATTCTATCCAAGGTGGTTTCCAGTCTTATTTCTAAAATGGCATCCGAGTTTAAAAACAAGCTAAATAAAATCAAGGTAAGACGCCCCATCATGCCTAATCTAAAAGAAGGAATCTCATGGGGATTTTTTTATGGGGCATGTCAGGGAAACACCTCTCTATGTGGAGTGGGGTTCATCCTCTACATTTCCAAGGAAAAGTTCTTCAAAATACGTTACTCCCCAAGAAAAGGTAAAAATATGAAAGCAGAGCTCTCCGCCATGTGGACTCTGTTCTACTATGAAAAAACATGCTCAATTTGAGAAAGGTACATGTCTTTGGTGACTCTCAGGTTGTCATTGATTTAGCCAACAACAAAGTCAAAATCCAAGTGGTGAAGCTTCAACCCCTTTTAAACCACATTTGAAATGCCATGAATGAAATTGAATGGAAATCCTTTACAAATGCCTACAAGGAACTAAATGAGATTGTTGATGGATTATTGAAGGACACTCTGGAGTTGGAACCTGGTTCATTCATAGTGCAAGAATATTTTGAGGAAAAAATATGTGATGACAATATTTTATGTTGTATGGTTCTCTGATTTCTTTTGTAGGCTTGTAGGCCTCTTATTCTGAATTTTGAAGAATGGACATAAATGTATGAGATAGTCAGTTTGTTTTTGTAAAGGGTATGAAAGAGTTAGAAATATAGGAAGGATGGAAAGAAACTTTTTAAAGTTTTCTATGTATGAAACTGTCAATCCCTAAATTGACCACAACATGTATACTCATTTCTATAAGAATATAAGTTTTTCCTTTCCGTGAAAAAAAATTGCTCCAAGCGGTCACGTTTGGCTAGGGCCATGGATGTTTCCCCACAAGGGTTTTACCACGTAAAAACATCGGTGTGTTTATATTTGATCTACTGTGTGAATTTTTACTGAAGGTGTTAGTCCTATGTTGGAATACCTGTGTTTTAGAACATGGTATCAGAACTTATTTGAAGACCTGCTCCCACTGTAAATTGAGATCTTGAAGCCGTGTTGTTGCATCTCTATTTTCTTCCATTTTTGTGTTGAAAGGACTATTCCATTGCATCCAAAGTGCTTCTTTCAGCTAGAAACACTTTTCATTTCACTAGAAAAGGTTTACTTTTTCTAAAGATACGACCATTTTAGTGAGATCCAGAGGTATAAAGCCTGAATACACCCTTCTAAATTTTTACAGAGATAATATTTTGGTTTTATTTCGATTTTATGTTTTTTATTTCCAATTTGCTGCTCTTTTCGATCTATGTATGATCTTTTCCATGTGCTCTATGTGATCTTGAAAAATCAGAAACATAGCGGAAATGATTTTCTTGTCTGCATATGTTCTTTGTCATGTGCTTTGTGCGATCTCGGTAAATCAGAAACAAAGGGAAACATTTCATTTTCCGAGTAAGGTAACTGAGATCTAACCATCATTGTTTTTGATAAGCAATTTTTTTGTGTGCGTGAATATATTAAATTATTTTTTTATTAGGCATGCACTCCAAGGTCAACTTCCACAACAACAACAACAACAACAACTCCAATCCTCCTTAAGACTATAATGTGTTTTACACTAGCTCACTTGGTTGAAAGTTACTTTACTTAGTAAGATGTCTTTTTTTGTTACTTTTTTTTTTAAGTTCATGCATTCATTCTATAGTGAATTTTTTTACAAGCAACTTTGATTTACAAAGTAACTTCATTGTAAAAGTGATTCCCATTTATTCTATAAAAATGGGTCACTTCATAAGTAACATTTTTAAAAGTGAGCTTATAGACATAGTTAGGAGGAGCATCACCATGTTGACCAACTTCTACTTTCCACGTGGCTCTTTGGTTACCATTTATGCATTTTTTCAAAAGGGCATAGCTTTCACATCCAAAGTCTGTTTTCAATGTCATTGTTTTTTAAACAACCTATTTTTTCAGGAAATTTCCATCCAGACCATCAATTTGAACCTTTAAGTCCATATTCTCTACATATTTTAATATCAATTCTCCTTGTGATCTTTTTCTTACCAGCACCAACTACTTCTCATGGAAATCCCATATGGATAATGTACTAAGAAGTAAAGGATTGTACTAGATTACCTTGGGAAAAGAACTAGAACCCATTGATGATAAAAATACATTCAAAAGGGCTAATAAGAGTGATGAATCACGTGGAATAATCAGAATGTCCATCTCTCCTGATTTAAGGTTTCACCTTCAAGTAATTGATGGCCTAGATAAAGCTTGGGAAAATTTTGAAGCTATGTTTGATAAACATAATATTATTCGAGCCGAACATATAGAAAATCAGTTAATGACTTTAAGTCCCAATGATTTTCCTTGCATTGAAGATTATTTATCTAAGTTCAAAATACTTAGACTGTTATGTAGAGACTGCAAAATAGATTTGAAGGAAGACCAACATTTATATTATTATTTCTAAGCTTGGTAGTACATATTATGTGTTTTTATCTACCTTTTATACTTCCAGAGAATCTCTAGAGAGTGCTTAGCAAAATCCCTCTCTCGAGTATTTTTGTGGTGCTTTGATTAGAGAGAAAGATAGACTTTTGCAACTTGGAGTGATCAGCATTGAAGTTACCTCCAAGAAAGCCTTACTGGCTCAGCAGAAAAATAAATCCAAGAATCCCAAGGAGCAACATCCTTGCCACAAAAACAAGAAAAAGAAGGGTCCCAAACCCTCTTAGCCAGATTCCGCTCCTCATGGTGACAAAGGAGAAAAATCTAAAAGTAAGAAGACTAACAGACATTGCAACTTTTTTGGGAAAGATGGTCATGTGGAGTCCAAATGTTTTAAGAAGATGGAAGATTTATAAGAAATGATGAAGAAGCACAACATCAATATTGATTCTTATTATTCTAACTCTCCTTCTCATGGACATGCACTTTCTACTTTTGGTTTCTCCTTCAATGCAAATTCTACTTCTTTTGATGAGTGGCTTATTGATTATGGATCATATTATCATATGGCTAAGGAAAAAGGCATATTTTCTTCTCTAAATGAATGCATCACTAAGAAAATATGTGTTGGTGATGATAGATCTCTTAGTGTTGTATGGTATGGAATAGTTTAGGTAGATAATGGTCATGTCAATATTATGTATTTCAATTCCTTCATGCAACCTTCTATCAATATATCAAATCACTCATTCAGGTGAAGGTAAAATCGTAGAGTTTTCACCTCACCCAATTGTAGGCAAGGATTTAAAAGATCCCAAGCATGTCCTCACAAATGGAATTGTTTATGATATTACCAGGTTATACAAGGTTGACAACTTTAGGTCATCATATTTTCCATTTGTTGTTGATCATAGATATGAACTGAGCAAAATTTGGCTTGAGAATTTTGGTCATCTAAACTATTTTTCATTGCAACAATTATGTAATCAATAGATGGTGATTGCTCTTCCTCTTGTTTCTTGCAGATATGGTGTTTGTGTCAGTTGTGTTCTCCGCAAACATCATTAGACCAATTTTGGTAAATGTGCCTCTTGGCATGCCTCAACTACTTTGCAGCTTGTTCACAGTGACTTCTGTGGTCCTCTTTCTTCTCCTTCTTTTTATGGATTCACATATTTCTTATCTTTCATTGGTGACTTCTCCATACGCACTTGGGTTTACTTATTAAAACTTAAGAGTGAAGTGTTTGACAAGTTTTTGGCCTACAAGGCTCTTGTAGAAAAACAATTTGGACATCAACTTCAAAGGTTAAGAAAAAATAATGGAGGTGAATATGTGAAAAACAATTTTACAAGTTATTGCACTACATAGGGCATCCAAATGCAACACATTGTTCCATATACACCAAAAAAAAATGGTGTTGACGAGAGAAAGGATCTCACATTAAAGGAAATGGATAATTGTATGATCCAATCTAAAGGATTAAGTCTTCATTATTGGATGGAAGCCATCGACTATGAAAATTACATAGTAAATCACACTCCCACAAAGGATCTAAAAATTATAAAATTGGAAGAAGCATGGACTAACATTAATCTAAATGTAATCCACTTCCATGTATTTGGTAGTGTAGCATGGGCTCACATTCCTTAGGAGAAAATGAAATATTTATAGCCTAAAAGTGAGAAGTGTATTTTTGTTGGATATTCTAGAGATGTCAAAGGTTACATACTCTTCAACCTCATTCCGATGAAATAATTATAAGAATAGATGTTCAATTTGATGAAAATTTATTGGCTTGCGAGCATAATTTCATGTTTGTGTCATCGATGGCCTACAATCCATCTTTGACATTTGGGCCATATTTTGTTCCTATTATGGTTTCTTCTTCAGATGATGACAATGAGGATGAAAATACACCTATGCCTTCTCACCTTCCTCCAGATAAGTCCATTGAACATGTACCTACACCAATACCATTTCTTCCTAGATGGGTTTCGTTCAACTTGAGAAGTAGTTGGTGATATTGATGGTGATCCTTCAAATCAAAATCAAACACATTCATAGTTCCAACAAGACTCTTCTCTTTTGGCCCAAGTTTCAGAGACTCATGATCCAAAGATATTTGTAGAAGCTTCGGGTCATCCAGATTGGGATACAACAATGAATGAAGAGTATCACTCTTTAATGGTGAACGATACTTGGGATCTTGCACCTCTTTTGAAAGGAAGAAAACTTGTCAGATGTAAATGGGTCTACATAAATAATTATGCATAAGATGGAAGTGTTGAAAGAAATTAGGCCTGGTTAGTTTCCAAAGGAATATCTCAAGTTGAAGGCATTCACTATAATGAGACCTTTGCACCTGTAGCCAAAATGAATTCCATATACCTCATTCACGCCCTCACTTCCTCGCATAAATGGGAGGTCCATAAGATGGATGATAAATTTTCCTTCTTGCGTGGGGATTTTCAAGAAGAAATATACATGGAACAACCTCCTTACTATGTCCAAGATGAATCTAACCTTGCTTGTCTCCTTAAGAAATTTCTTTATGGTACTAAGCAAGCTCCCTTATCTTGGTATGCCAAAATGGACAACCTTCTTCTTAACACTGGATTTTCTATATGCCATTGTGCCCCTAATGTCTATACCAAGAAAGTAGGAATCCATCTCACAATACTTGTTCTTTATTTTGATGACCTTACCCTCATTGGTAGTGACCCTAACATTTTAAACTATGTGAAAACCAACCTTAAGAATAAATTTGAAATGACTGACTTAGGCTACTTGTACTATTTCCTTGGCCTCCAAGTTTTGCAAACAAAGGAAGGAATTTTTCTTTCCCAATCTAAGTATGCATGTGACCTTCTTCATTTATTTCACATGGAATATTCTAAACCATCCCTTTCTCCCTTCAAGTATGGAGTCAAACTTGTTGCAACCTATACTTCCCTTGAAGTTGATGTCACTTTGTACCATTAATTAATTGGTAGCCTCTTATATTTGACTCATACCCATCCCAATATTTCCTTTGATGTTGGTCTTGTTTCCCGGTATATGCAAACACCCCATGAAATCCTTTGAAAATGTAGTGTCCCCACTACGTAACCCATAAAAGAAATTTGATACCCATAAACTAAATATATGTAACACTATTTAAACATGAATGAAACTCATTTATCATTAAAAAATAATCATATAAATTGCTATAAACTCAGATTTCATGCACAACAATAAAAACCCATGAATTAAATTGATATAAAAAGATAAAATCACTTATATTTTAATAGAAAATGAGCAACTAAGTACAGGGGACAAACATTCCTCCCAAACATAGATTTGTTTCTCCAAATCTCATCAAAAAATCACCCCCAAGCTAGGGATATGATTCTACAAAAGAGGGTTCTCTCTCACAACCCAATTCACTCTTGCAGCCAACTAGTTTTCTAACAACTATCCCAATCCTCCAACTCTCTTCCCCTTAACCTATCAAACCCAAGGAATTGGGATCCCCTTTCATTGCACACAATCCCTCAATCCTTTCCTCTTCCCTCTAGGGATCCAACACAAGGTTGGATAATAATATATATTTTTGGGGACTCCAGGGATGATAGCTTCCCCAAGAAAACTAATAAAAACAACCCATTGTTCAAGGGAAATATTTCACACAGAAAATATCCCTCTCTACAGGCATAACAATATGTTTCTTCATGCAAAAGAAACTCCAACAAGCTTCCCACAACATCTACTATAACTACCCTTAAGCTCCAATGCTCTCCACTCCCTTGTTGCTCCAAAAATTGCATGAAAAGACTTCCCACAATGGCCAATCGAATTTCACTTTTACCCATGAAAGTTGACTCACATTCCCCAAGGTTTATTATACTTAGCCCCCATGCTCTAATAAATATGGGATGTGACTTTTCCCACCAACCCCTCTTACACGTGTTTAATGATTGGGCTCTCATGCACTCAAAAGGAAATTAGAAAGGTTCACTCAAAGTAATAATTTTAGGAAAGTGGGTTGGAATTAATACCCATGAATAATTACTCAGTTTGTGTCCAACCACAACCAACATAACATTTATTTTATTATTTCAATCATATACAATGTTTACAAATTACATATTCGGGCCCGCAACCATACATCATATTTAATTACACATTGCTAAAACGGGGATTATAAGTGAGGGTGTTACAAGAAAGAAACTAAAAGGATACTTCGATATGTCTGGGGTACAATTTAGTTTGAGATACATTACAACTTGGGGGGGGACTCCTTTATTGGTTTGTTTCAATGATTCAGATTGGGCAGACGACCCTGATGATCGAAATTCTACGGCGGGTTATGTTTTCAGCCTTGGTTCAGGACCTGTCACTTGGGCTTGTAAGAAACAACAGGCTATTGCTCTTTCTTCAACAAAAGAAGAGTATTGTTGGAGAATGACATTTTGGGTAAGTTTTTGGAATCGCACAGGAGAAAAGCACACAATAAGTTGGCTAGGAGAAGCATGTGCACGAAAGAAGGCAGAGTATTTGGTCAGCGTGCAAAATGCATAAATTAGTTAGGAGTTTTGGGACATTTTGTCCACATTGTAACAGGGTAAACCCTAATGTATGTGTATAAATATGTAATGGGTTTTTGGGTAGGAGTGGATTGATGAGGCATGATTTAAGGAGTTAGTGTTGTGTTTTTGGTAAGAGTTTGGTGAGTAATCAGAGAATAGTTCATTTTGAGGCAAGGAGGTATGAAGTAATGGTGAGGCAAAATGAGCTAAGTGTGCATTGCAACGTAAAACAACATGGGCATGTTTGATTTTTACTGAATATTATTGTATGAGAACAATGTGTATTTTTGTAACGAAGACTATGAATGAATAATATAAGAAGTCAATCATTGTGGATGTAGCCCATTTTGGGGTGAACCGCGTTAAATATTTGTGTCATGATGTATGCTATGTGTTTCTTTTATGTTTTGTTTATGGTGCACATGTGATGAATGGTTAATATGAATGTGTTATGTTCTCTGATGATTCGGTGCACATGATATTTGGTATAATGAATAAATGTTAAGGATAATGAATATGAAGGATGTCTCCCATTCCCCCATGATTGCATAAACCTAGTTCATGTAGTCTCCATATGTACCTTGGGTGAGACTTCACCTACTTGCGGGTGATACTGAAAGGGTCGACATATTTAGGGTTTTGTTGGTGATTTAATGTTGAACCTCGGGTCTACCCACTACGTGCCAACAAACGGTTCCATTTATGGGACCAAGATCTACAAATGAGGGGCATGTGGAGACCTACTGAGGAGGAAAATGGACAGTGGATGAATATGAAGGAGATTGAGTTTGTAGTAAATCAGAATAACAATCCGAGGATCAGTGCAGAAGAATGGATACAAAGGTATGTTTTTACATATTTGCATGAAATTCTCTTTATTGATTTACCGAATATTTTAGCAGAGTGGATCCAGAGATTAATTGAACAGAATGAAAGATACCACATTGCGGTTATGAGAAACTGGACTCCTAAGTTGATCTGGGAAGTTAATGCTATAAGCAATCGGGTATCACGTGCAATCGAATACTGGTTGGATAATATATTGGGAGGTTACATCACTTAATTTTCTATAGATTGTACTCATTTGTATAGTACTACTGAAAGGGATTTCTTTAAGGGTCCACACAGAAGATAATTGAAGTCACTATCTACTTGGATGAAGATGTTATTGTGTGATAAGGGAGTCGTGAATATGGAATCTGATTGTTTTAGCAACTAAGCGCCTTCGCGCATATGGGGGGTTGGGGGCTAACCAGGGAATGGTATGAATGTCATGGGGAAGAATGAATGAGGAACAAATGAGTTGATGATGTTGAGAGAGGAAGAAGGTCTGATAGAAGAAGAGGTTGGGGTATTGTTCAATGGAAATATATTTTGATATAGTAGGATGAGGATTGTGGCTGAGAGAGAATAGAAGCACAACGAGTTTGAAGAAAGAGACACTAGCATAATATTCCAGATCATACCGCACACAGAAGATCATCTTAGTCCTCTAGAATAATATCCCACTCAGGCCAGACTCTTCGTCGAACCCATGACCCCTTGTCTATCTCCAAGGTCTGAAGAATATTTGTTGATTGTAGTTATTCATAAAAGTAAGGGTAGTAGTCAAGGTAGTCAAAATAATGAAAGTTGTACATTAAGTCAGCTTCAGATAGTGTCACCAAGAAGGAATATCACACAAAATATGATGGCGGGAGTATATCCCACCTTAATAATGCCTATATTCCATGGGGAAGGGTCAAAGGATGTAGAATAGCATTTTTTTTATTTGTGAAACAATATGGACTGTGAAGAATGTCCAAGACGATGATGTGAAGATTGCGTAGTTAGTAACAACCTTCAGAGAACGCATGTTATTATGGTATATGAAGTATTAGAATACCACACCTGCAGGAAAAACTAGAACATTGGTAGAGGTAAGACAAGATTTATTGAAAGAGTTCTAGAAGCCTAAGGCCAAGTCACAGTGCATTATAGAGCTGAAGGAAATCAAGAAGATAGTGAATGAATCTGTGTGGGATTATGATCAAATGTTTAAGATATTGAAGGATTGGTTAACATTCCAAATTTTAGATGAACAACATGGACAATGGTTTATTGCAGGATTGTTACCATATATATGCTTCCCGTTGATGCAACAGAAGATCGTGTCACAGTCAGAAACCCTAGAAATTGCTATGAAATTAGAAGCATCCCCTATACGAAAATAGTGCGGGGATGGATCACGTTTAATCATAGTTGCAATCAATGACTATTTAGTTACAGGAAATTGCTAAGGGAAAAGAAAATCATGAGGAGGTCCGGTGCATCACATGTAGAAAAAAAGGTCATCATGAGAATGAATGTACAACTTTTCAACAATATCTGAATACAGGAGCTCTGAATCCATTAGGGCCATGGTGTGATATTTGCAAGATGATGGGACACCACTCTAATAACTATCCATTGATGCATAAATATCAAAGAACTACTAGAAACATGTTTTGCAACTTTTGTAAGTCAATAGGAGATGAAGAGAAGGATTGTCATGCATTTGATCTAATGAGAGAGTGCACTGCAGACACATACCAAGTCTAAGGTGAAGAATCAGAAGGAGGAGCTCTATAGTATAATACTCCCAGAGGTTATAATCAAGGAGGAATAGGAGGGTTTAGAGGTCATGAAAGAGGACAATTCGGTAGAGGTAGAGGACCAATTATATGTTATAATTGTAATCATCCTGGAAATTTTGGTGTGAGACAGTTCGAATCACTGCATGACATGCATATATTCTAGAACACTAGAACATGTGACAGAGGATTGCCCACAATTGATTGCAAAGTGGTAAGAAAAGAGGAATCCAAATGTACAATTTATAGAAACATAGGCACACAATGAGAAACCTAAGATAACAATGATTACACGTGGAGGAACAAGAAACAGAGATGATGCAACAGATCAAGGGAATAGAATTCACCAGTGGGTTAGGAAAATGTTGGCAACAATAATGTAATTTCTATTGTTTATAAGTTGCCTCCACAGGGTCTTTAAATTTTCATTACTCGTCATGAGCAACGACACTTATTATTTGTCACCTTTTACATACCTTCCTTTCAATTTTAGTTTTCGTGACTATAAGCATGAAAACTTGTAGCTGGAATTCACACTTGGTTTCAATTTTTGATCAAAGGATAACTGTTCATATGGTCTATTGTCGAATTGTCGTATTTTGTTATGAACATGATTTTTTTCCTTGTTTATAACCCCTTGGTATTAAACATGCCTTGGTTACATAGGTAAAAAAAAAAAAACTCCCACTCATCAATATTCGAATAATATTAATGGGGTTTGATTCATAAAATTCTTTTAACACAATGTTTATTTGATACATTTACCTTGTAATCAAGTCATGAGTGTGCTTTCTATGGCACTCAAGTGCTTACATCCTTACACTACCCATATCCCAAGGTATCATATGAGGTACAACGTGATATTATTTCTCTGTATGGCCTCAGGCCTCACAATCTCATTCCCACGCATGGTGATTAACGCCTCTGCCTACCATTTTGAACTGTCACAACATTGTTTTGTTCAGGGATATGGCTCTGTGTTTTTTCTACCAAACCCTACCTCCATTTCCGTGTTAATTCCCTTCTGTTAGCCATGGCTCCAGTGGTTAGGATTGATCCCAATGGCATCCAAACCTTATTATCGTTTGACAACGTCAGAGACGACTTAGAAAGGAACGACTGGGGTTTGTTTATTGAAAAGTTTGAGGGTTTCAATATGAGAGTTGCCCAAGAGTTCGCATTAAATTTCGATGGTTGCAGAGCTAAGATAGGTGATGTGCAGCTTGAGGTAAATGAAGACTTTTTAAGCCAATCTACGGGCTTACCAGCTGTCGGCCCAAAGTGGTTCAAGAACACAAAAGTCGAAGAGGTCCCCTGGTCATTGTTGTTCACCTCAAGGAAAATTACCAGTTGCGACCGAGGTATGCATGTCTCGTCTTTAAAACCTAGATGGCATGATCTGTTAGCTATTGTGAAACAATTTATTACATGTGAAGGGCGATTTGTGTTGGTTTTCTTGTATCACCTGCGATTTATTATGAGATTCATTGATTTCCCGTTGAACATGGCCTACTTTCTACTTAGAAGTTTGTACAAGAATGAAAAGCGGTCTAGAAGGAAGAAGTCTGATTCTAGTTTATTCCATCATGGTTTAATCAAAATTATCATTATGCATCAGTTGAAATTAAACAACGATTGTTGGGATGCTTTTGTGTTACGAAATGGCTTTGATAATAGTGAGTTGGGACATGTTGACAAGCTTGTTATCATAGAAACCCTTGTAAAACCTACCACCTCTCTTCCACCGCTCCTGCCCTGTGATCCTGTCTCTAATTTGGAACCCTCGACCTACCCTGATGCTGCTCAGCCTGACACTCAACCAGATTCGTATCCTAAGAGTTGTACCAAGACTATTAAAAAACCCACAGGGAAAAAGCTTAAGGGAAACGTCGATGTTAATTATAAGAGTAAAAGGGCCGTTCGTTGGGTTTCACGATGTGCTCGAAACAAACCCAAACCCTGTGCAAACACAAAAATACAATTGAGGTAAGTGAGGATTTGAATTCGGAGATTGAAAGGTTCTCGGCCGAAGAGTATCCATATTCATATGGACTTTTCCTTGATAGACCCTACGATTATGTTACCAACCTGCCACCGTGTCTAAAGGACAATCCTGATTTTCCTGGTATCAAACTCTGTGATGAACCTACATGTCAAATGGAATATTCTCCAGTTGTTAATACTATCAGTGCCAATACACAGTTTCTACAGCCGCACTGTAATGAATGTCGATCCTGAATCAACAGGTATTACAAGGATGTGCCTTTACTACAGTCTCAGCTTAAATCCTTGAAAGACCAGGTGGATTCATTGGAAAACGAGAACAATAGGCTCCAATCCATAGCTTAAGCCAAATACAAACGCTAAAAAACTACAGGATCTATCATTTTTAAGAATGTGGAAGCAGCGACAACAATAGTAAACTCCAAGATTGCTTGATTTGTTTGAATCCCTTGATTTGAGGTATAATCTTTTTCAAAGTTTAGTATGATTTTGTCTTTCTCAATTTAAGATACACGATTTGTTTGCATAGATTACTATTTAGTTTGTTTTGTTTGATTGAATAAAATATGATTCTAGTTATAATTATAACTAGCTACATAATTGTGAGATTCTGTAGCTAGTTAGAAAAAATTCGAATTGCTTATTTTGATAATTGAAAATACATCTAAAATCTTCTTATTTTTATTTGTTTTCACGAACTCATGGTTTTCAAAGAGATATGAAGCACTGCTGGGATCTCCCAACCATACCATCTTTATGTTTTTAGTAAATAGATTAGGCTGTTAGCTTTTTGATATCAAGTAAAATCTGGGAGGTTGCATCCCCCACATTTTTGAACAGATTTGATGTTATCAACATGAAACATTTTGTTCCTGGAACCTATATAAGCATGTTATTTTGTAAACTTAAACCATCTCTGCCTGGGGCAAAAACTATGGATTTCTGATTTACAAACTTGAATAGAATATGATATTTGTCACAGCTTTAGCTTCTCCATATCATGTTTTTATTCAAGTCATGATTATTTCGATTTGTAATTAAATTATGATTGCTTTCGCTGTTGTGGTTTACTATAGATTGATATGATATAAGTTTATATATATTATCCATGTTTATGTTCCAGATTTAACACACAGTAATCATTTTGTTTAAACCTGGGATTAAGAGATTTATCTTCATCATTGGTTGAACATTCATGCACAAGTTTTCACAGCAGGATTTATCTTAATGTGGTTTCTTGTGAAATGAAAATATTGCTATGATTATATCTCTTATATGTTCTATCATTCGAATTCAATCATTATTGATTCACATTTATGAGAAGCAATTGCAGGGTTTGTTGCGGGTTTACCTCATCAAACAACGAGATTGGATCCTACACACTGAACAAATATGGGACGCGATAACAGGTCAGTTTGCTAGTTTAATTTCATTAGTTTAATGAATACAGAAACTTCCTATAGCTAAAACATTTTCTATTATCTGTGATTTATGTTTTCAATTAAACAATTTGATATTTCCATTTCTCAGTTATTAATATTATAAGGAAATAAATAAAAAAAGATTAAATAGTTTTACTGTTGTTTAAGAAATCAATTGATAATTCGATTTTCGTGGATTTAGATTAAAATTTGTATTGTGTACATATTATATATATATTAGTAATAGAATCATTTGTATATATTGTATATATAATAACTAGAGTTATTTTATAAATATTAGTTAGTCAAACTATAAATACATATTAGAATTATATATAGTTTTCAGCGATTGTTATTCATCAAGTTATTTTATTTTTCTGTAGTTTTTTTTTTTCGCTTTCTTTAGGACTTAGATTGGCCAACAGAGCCACTAGATCTATCGGAGTGGATCAATCCAAACGGCTTGGGTTAATTAGACAACCCCGAACCGGATTCACTCCTCCAGTTGACGAGCGTTCAATTTCACCCATCAACAAATGACGCTAGAAGGAGGGCCTGAAAACTATTAATGGCACGAGGAGGTCATAAGACTCCTCCACCACCTACCCACTCACCTATAGTGACTAGAATTCGTTCAGACGACAACATTGTCCCTCAAACAACAACCACATCAAACGACGATCTACGGATCACATTTGAACCAGTAACTCCAAATTCTACGGGTGGTGACATACAAGAGATTGTTCGCCAATCTGTCATAAGAATGCACAGTGCCTTAGCTCGTATAAGACAACCAAACCAACCTATAAACCAACCATTAGAATTCTCTGATATCAGAGAACAACTTGGAGGCACTGACCTTACTTTAAACCCTACAGATCCAACCTTCACTCCTGCAGCAGGAGGATCTGCTATACCACCATCACCACCTCCTTCATCTCCTTCTTCTTTTGGAGAAGAATCTTCTGACGAAGGCAGTTCCTCATCTCAGCCTTCGACACCACCCACACCTATGGCCAACCTGAACAATCCTGCCAGACCCTGGCTCGACCAAGATCCAGTGACCATACCTGGGCCTCAACATCCTTTACCAAAGCACCCGGAGAAATGGCTCCCTAAATTTGACTTGGACTCCAAACAGATCGCTGAAGATCACATCAAAAAGTTTATGTTAGCCATTAGACTCCGTAGTGTCAAGCATGAAAACGTAGTCTATAGATTGTTTCCCTACACCTTTGAGGGCAATGCCTCTACCTGGTATTTTTCCCAACAACCCCACACCATCGTGTCATGGGAGAAATTTGAATCATGTTTTCTTGAGAAGTTTGGGGACGAAAAATCTCCTGAAGTTATAGTCATGGAGCTTTCTTGTTTAATAATGAACTCCAAAGAAAAGATCAAAGACTTTAATCAAAGTTTCTTGACACTAAAGAACCGAATCCCCATAGATTCGATGCCTGCCGAGAATCTTATTATCACATATTATACGAAAGCCTTACATCAAAGCATAGCCATTTGGGTAAAGAGATCCAAGAAAGCTACGTTGTTAGAAGCCTTCGAAGAGGCTAGTTAGATCGAGAAATACATCCTTAGTTTACAATACACTACTAGCAACGAGACAGAGACTAGTTCATCATCCAAAAAGAAAATTGAAATCCTCCCTAGACCTTCCCAAAACAAAGCTCAACCTAAATGCTCATATTTAGAAAACTTACAGAAAGTCGTTCAAAAACTGTCCAATCAAGTTATAGATTTGAAAAGGACGGCTGAAGAAGCTTCTTCAAGAAAAGGGCCTTACAAACCCCCTTTTAGGAATCCTTTTCCCACCAACCGACCTAATTCAAATACTGAAGGCCTAAATCTAGAAAGCCTGTAATTTTCTATTCAAACGATTCTAGAAGCACATAATAACTTGATGCCTCCTAATATCCCTGAAGAAGTAGCTGAACAAGAGACAATAGAAGAAGATGAATCCTCTCCGAACATTTTTGGACATTTTTCGGATAGCATCTTTCAAGCTAATTTCAAAACAATGCATCCTTACAATACTAGGAGCAAGACACCCGATAAGCCTTCTTCTGAAATCACTACGACTTTGCCTCCAAAATAGTCTAATTCGATTGAGACTAAACAGAATTCAGTAAACCCAAGTTTAGATTATGATTTGGTTGAATATCTAAAGAAACTTAGGGCTAACATTTCTGTTTATGAATTATTAAAATTCCCTTTTCTTCTACAAAAAATGCTGCAAAATTTTGCAGAGAATAGAAAAAACAACAATCTGAATAGCAGCAAAGGTGTTCAAAACAACCCCAAAACTCCTCAGAAGGCCTCCGCCAAAACCACATCCGAGCCTCATGATAAAAGAGACTTTCTTGTAAATAATGTAACAAATGTATATAAACCAGTTTTAGAGGCTGTGAGTAAAAAGCAACAAGCTTCCACTATTAATACTCGCAGAAATGTCCCTCCATTTTTGTTAACTTTTGAAATTTTCAATAGGAACGTACACAACTGCATGGTAGATTTAGGTGCGTCATCTAACGTAATGCCTTGGTCTGTTTTTCAAAATATTAATGTCGAAGTTCAACCATCCATCTTGATCGAACTAGTGTTAAAGTGATAGGCGAATTAAGAAATGTGCTTATAAGATTGTCGTATAACCCTAAAGTTCATCAAGTGATTGATATTATTGTTGTAGATATCCCAGAAGTTTATGGTATCTTTTTAAGCAGAGACTGGTCATAAAAACTACACGACTATTTTGCGACGGATTGGTCTCACCTGTGGCTACCCGAGAATGGAAATCCCAACAGAATCAAGGTAAATCGTGAACGTTATCTGAAGCTCACGGTGACTGATTTAAATGATCGCAATGAACCATTCACCCCTTCTTCTGATTCGCCCGAAATACAGGGGATGGATACTTTTTTCGGTAATTTCATGGCCAAAAATTCCACCATCACTAACCTGGAACAACAGTATGAAATTTTGACATATACGCAACCAACAACTTCTTCTCAGTGGACACATGCAATCGACAAAAATCAAATATGGTCTGTGTACTTTGATGGGTCAAAATCCAAGGAAGGAGCTGATGCTGGTTGCATGCTTATCGATCCAGCAGGTAACAAGACTCTGATTGCTTGCAAGTTAGAATTCGAATGTACAAACAATACAGCCGAATATGAGGCACTCCCGCAAGGCCTCAGAAAAGCATTAGATATGAACATTCAAAATTTGACTATCTTTGGTGATTCAGAAATCGTGGTTAGACAGGTAAAAAATGCTATCCACTGTTTATCTCCGCACCTTAAAAGCTACCAAACTGAGGTATGTAATTTAATGAACAAATTCTCTGCATTTAACATAAATTATATTCCTAGATTGAATAATTCAGAAGTTGATTTGTTAGCTAACGTCGCTTCAAAACTTTTTCCAACAGAAGGCTTATCTCCAAATGCATTCTCCATCAAACTGTTGTTCAGGCCATCCATCCTAGACAACATCACGAATTGGAGAGTCTTCGATGATGATCAATAGATTATAAGTTTTCTGCATATGGAAGAAACTTTCCAGGGCGCGGTGATCGACGACGGTATCCATGACGAAAATCTTCGTGACTTTATGGTAATACCAAATCCAAGATATCCAGAATCTTCATCAGACATGGTAAACTCCATCCCAAAATCTGTAGTTAGATTAGAAAATTTTTATGATCTTCACGACAAGTTCAGAAAATCAGTGAACTGTAAAACGAATAGTTCCTCTTTGACACATGAAAAGGTAAATTTGGGAACTAAAGAAAATCCACAGTGCATTAATTTAGGGGTGGGGTGTTCTGAGCAAGAAAAAGTAGCATTTATTAAGTTGTTTAAGGAATTCAAAGATGTTTTTTCTTGGACGTATGACGACCTAAAAACCTTTGATCCTAACATCATACAACACGTTATTCCTAGGAAACCCCAAACCCAACCTTTTCAACAAAATTTAAGGAAAATGCATCCAAAACTCAAACCAATAGTCAAGAAGGAATTAAATAAACTCTTGAACGCTAAGATAATCTTCCCAGTTACACACACACAATGGGTCTCTCATCTTGTCCCTGTCCGAAAGAAGAGTGGTGAAATCCGACTATGTGTCGATTTCCGAAATTTTAATTGAGCGTCTGATAAAGACAACTACCTTGTCCCTCCCATGGAACAGATCCTTCAACAGGTATCTGGCTCTGAAAGATTATCCTTGTTGGATGGTTTTTCAGGGTATAACCAAGTCCTGATGTCCCCCCCAGACCAACTCAAAACTACCTTCCGCACTCCATGGGGCACCTATGCTTATAAAAAGATGCCCTTCAGACTCATAAATGTCGGTGCCACTTTCCAGAGAGCGATGAACATCGCTTTCCGAGGCTTAATCAATCAATTTGTCATAGTTTACCTGGATGATGTCACTGTCTTCTCAAAAAATAAAGAAGATCATCTAGCTCATTTAAGATCCATTCTACAGCAATGTCGTAAGTATGACATTTCTTTAAATCCTAAAAAATCTATCTTCGCAGTAGAACAAGGTAAACTCCTTGGATTCATTGTATCGAGCGAAGGGATGATTAATTACCCTGAAAGAACTCAAGTCATTTCAAAACTGCCTCCCCCCTCATAAAAAAAGTCCATGCAATCTTTCTTAGGTCAGATAAATTTTGTTAGGAGATTCGTCCCCAGCTTTTCATAAATGGTGAGACCATTACAAAACCTGATAAAAAAGGATGTACAGTACCATTGGGGACCTTTAGAAAGCCAAGCTTTTGATTCAATAAAAAAGGCCATAATAGACACTCCTTCTCTAATGAGCCCCAACTTTTCCCAAGACTTCACCCTCTATACGTTTTCCTCTGACCGTTCATACGCTACTGTCCTAACTCAAAAGAACACTGAAAACAACGAAGTCCCAATCACCTTTATGAGCTCAGACTTCAAGGGGGAGAAACTTAATTACCCAACAGTAGATCAGCAAGCCTATGCTGTTTTCAAAGTAGTAAATCACTTCCGATCTTATCTTTTGAAATCTAGGATGAAAATCATTGTCCCTTACCCGACTGTCAGAAATCTGTTAGTACAGAAAGAACTAGGCGAAAAAAGGGCAAACTGGGCCACATCCTTGCAAGAGTATGACATAGAAATCATCGCAGCACAATTAGTAAGAGGCCAAGGTTTATGAAAGTTGGTCGCTGATTCAGTTGTAGGACAACAAGAGGAAAATGACATGTTAAATCCAGGACAACACTATCAAAGTCAAATCTGTTGTGCACAAAACCCTGTTAGTCTCTGGTATGATGATATAAAATTTTGTCTTATGCACGGATCAACTCCCCGTCACCTGGATCCCACAAAAAGGAGAGCACTAAGATTAAATTCTGCTTCTTTTCAACTAATTAATGATATTCTGTTTCGTCAAAATTTTGATGGAATACTAATGCACTGTCTTGAGAAAGATGAAGTAGAAAAGGTCTTATTGGAATTGCATGCAGGAGGAGCTGGTGGGCATTTTGGCGGATATACCACTGCCCATAAAGTATTAAGAGAAGGTTACTACTGGCCTACCCTTTTTAAAGACGCTCATGCTTTATGTCGCACATGTGTGATTTGTCAAAAAGCATCCGGACAGATACAAAAACCAACTTTCCCTCTGCAACCAGTTTCAGTAGACTCCCCTTTTCAGCAGTGGGGTCTAGATATTATAGGCCCAATCAATCCACCATCCTCACAACATCATAAGTATATCATAAAAACCACATATTACTTCACCAGGTGGTCTGAAGCTGCCCCATTAAAAGCTGTAAATACCAGCCAGGTAATATCTTTCTTGAATTCAAATATTATTACTTGTTTCAGTATCCCTGAATGCCTGGTATTTGATAATGCTTCTTATTTTTTTGTCTCTTGAGATGAGTGATTTCGCTCTAGAAATATGAATTAAATTAAAGTATTCTTCCAGCTATTACCCCCAAGGCAACGATTTGGCAGAATCGACTAATAAAAATCTGATCAAAATTATCAAGAGAACGGTCTCTGAAAACCATAAAAATTGGCATAACGCACTGTTAAACGCAATCTGGGCTGATAGAGTAACTCCTAAAACTGCTGTAGGTAACTCACCTTTCTTTCTCGTTTACGGCAGAGAGGCGATTCTTCCACCACATGTCCTCCTTTCATCTCTGTAGCTATCGCAGAAAGTACAGGAAGAGGACTGTCCCCCTTTGGAGAATCGAATTAACGCTTTGTTAAAATTAGAAGAAGTGAGGGCTCAAGCAAAACGGAAAGTGGATCAACATCAAATCATTGTTAAAAACTGGTTTGATTCCAATTCTGCCTCTGACAAAAATTTTGAGGTAGGTGACCTTGTCCTAAAATGGGACAAACCTCATGAGGGAAAATGAGAGCATACGAAGTTTCAGAACTTGTGGCTAGGACCATTTTTAATTGCTGAGAAATTGGGTCTCAGTTCTTTCCGATTACAGAATTTAGAGGGACAACCAGACACGTTTCCGGTGAATGGCCAAGCTCTAAAAAAGTACTTTGCTTGATGACACTCCCATGTACACTGTGTAAATATTTTCTGTTTTGTTTGCTATTGGTTTTTCTTTGCTGGTTTGTTTTGATTTTTCCTTTATGCATATTAGGATTTATTTTTGAAGAACACATGCCTTCATCATGGGCTAGTTCAGACAAAGAGAACAGAAAAATCTCCACTTTAAAATGACTACTGAAAGTTGTTTAAACATCAACTATGATATTTTTCTGAGTTTGCAGCCATGCTAAAGATCGCTTGTTGTTTGAAAAACGTTTCTTGATTTCAATCTGCAACTGAAGGGACTCACAATCATCCATAAAAATTCTTTTTACATTGTCCCTGTTCCTTAAGAGAACAACTCAAATATGTCTCCCTTCTCTTGAAAGTCGGTTTTATTAACAAACTGCTTCTAGATCTTAATGAAGGACATCTAAGAAATTTCTTCAAGGTCTGTAATTTACTAAGATGTGTCCAAAACCAGGATTTTCAGCGTCAGCCCACTCTATTAAATATATTTAAAACTAAATAAACTTTCAAAGAGCTGTGGGAAGTGCTTGTAAACCCGCCGGGATACTGAATAGGTCTGCTGGCAGTGGGTAAATTCATGCATGACGCCAAGATAAATTCGTCGGGGTACTGAAAAGCAATGTCAGGTATATGAAAATTCTCAGATATGGATTCTTTTTTACCTTAAATGTCCTTCGTTCTGATCTAGAACTTCTTTGTAGGATACAGATACCAGAGTGGGATAATTGACATCCCTGTCGAGGCTATGGATGCCTACTGGCAGCAACGGCCCTGTCAACAGTATTGAAGATTTTAACTTTAATATGGTGACTCTCTTCTGTTAAGATTGTTGTCAGTTTTCGTTTCTTTAAAATAACAGTAATCTGAAACTGGAATGCATTATGATTGTTTACGATTTTCAAACAACTTTTTGGTTGTTTTCAATTTGAATTTTTCTCTGATTATCCTAATCTGGACTCGTTCATTTGGCAAAGATAACTGCTTCTCCTAGCGTGTCGCCATTGTTGTCAGCAATAATGTAAATTCTATTGTTTATAAGCTGCCTCCACAGGGTCTCTAAATTTTCATTACTCGTCATGAGAAACGACACATATTATTTGTTGCCTTTTACATACCTTCCTTTCGATTTTAGTTTTCATGACTGTAAGCATGAAAACTTGCAGTTGGAATTCACACTTGGTTTCGATTATTGATCAAAGGATAACTGTTCACATGGTCTATTGTCGAGTTGTCGTATTTTGTTATGAACATGATTTTTTTCCTTGTTTATAACCCCTTGGTCTTAAACATTCCTTGGTTACATAAGTAAAAAAAAAAAAAACTCCCACTCATCAATATTCGATTAATATTAATGGGGTTTGATTCATAAAATTATTTTAACAAAATGTTTATTTGATACATTTACCTTGTAATCAAGTCATGAGTGTGCGTTCTATGGTATTCAAGAGATTACATCCTTACACTACCCATATACCAAGGTATCATATGAGGTACAACGTGATATTATTTCTCTGTATGGCCTCGGGCCTCATGATCTCATACCCACGCATGGTGATTAATGCCTCTGCCTACTATTTCGAACTGTCACAACATTGTTTTGTTCGGGGCTATGACTCTGTGTTTTTTCTACCAAACCCTACCTCCATTTTCATGTTAATTCCCTTATGTTAGCCATGGCTCCAGTGGTTAGGATTGAGCCCAATGGCATCCAAACCTTGTTATCGTTTGACAACGCCAGAGACGACTTAGAAAGGAACGACTGGCATTTGTTTATTGAAAAGTTTGAGGGTTTCAATCTGAGAGTTTCCCAAGAGTTCGCATTAACTTTCGATGGTTGCAGAGCTAAGATAAGTGATGTGCAGATTTAGGTAAATGAATTCTTTTTAAGCCAAGCTATGGGCTTACCAGCTATTGGCCCAAAGTGGTTCAAGAATGCAAAATTCGAAGAGGTCCCTTGGTCATTGTTGTTCACCTTAAGGAAAATTACTAGTTGCGACCGAGGTATGCCTGTCTCGTCTTTAAAACCTAGATGGCATGATCTGTTAGCTATTGTGAAACAATTTATTACATGTGAAGGGCGATTTGGGTTGGTTTTCTTGTATCACCTGCGATTGCTTATGAGATTCATTGATTTCCCATTGAACATGACCTACTTTCTGCTTAGAAGTTTGTACAATATGGGAAAGCGATTTAGAAGGCATAAGTCTGATTCTAGTTTATTCCATCATGGTTTAATCAAAATTATCATTATGCATCAGTTGAAATTAAACAACGATTGTTGGGATGCTTTTGTGTTATGAAATGGCTTTGGTAATAGCGAGTTGGGACAGGTTGACAAGCCTGCTATCACAGAAACCCTTGTAAAACCTACCACCTCTCCTCCACCGCTCCTGCCCTGTGATCCTGTCTCTAATTTGGAACCCTCGGCCTACCCTGATGCTGCTCAACCCGACACCCAATCGGATTCGTATCCTAAGAGTTGTACCAAGACTATTAAAAAACCCACAGGGAAAAATCTTAAGGGCAACGTCGATGTTAATTATAAGAGTAAAAGGGTCGCACGTTGGGTTTCACGATGTGCTCGAAACAAACCCAAATCCTATCCAGACACAAAAAATACAATTGATGTAAGTGAGGATTCAGATTCGGAGATTGAAAGGTTCTTGGCCGAAGAGTATCCATATTCATATGGACTTTTCCCTGAGAGACCCTACGATTATGTTACCAACCTGTCATCGTGTCTAAAGGACGATCCTGATTTTCCTAGTATCAAACTTCGTGATGAACCTACATGTCAAATGGGCGATTCTCCAGCTGTTAATACTATCAGTGCCAATACACAGTCTCTAGAGCCGCACTGTAATGAATGTCGATCCTAGATCGACAGGTATTACAAGGATGTGCCTTTACTACAGTCTCAACTTAAATCCTTGAAAGACCAGATGGATTCGTTGGCAAATGAGAATAGTAGGCTCCAATCCATAGCTGAAGCCAAAGACAAACGCCAAAAAACTACAGGATCTGTCATTTTTAAGAATGTGGAAGAAGCGACAACAATAGTAAACTCCAAGATTACTTGATTTGTTTGAATCCCTTGATTTGAGGTATAATATTTTTCAAAGTTTAGTATGATTCTGTCTTTCTCAATTTAGGATACATGATTTGTTTGCATAGATTACTGTTTAGTTTGTTTTGTTTGATTGAATAAAATATGATTCTAGTTATAATTATAACTAGCTACAAAATCGTGAGATTCTGTAGCTAGTTAGAAAAAATTCGAATTGCTTGTTTTGATAATTGAAAATACATCTAAAATCTTCTTATTTTTATTTGTTTTCATGAACTCATGGTTTTCAAAGAGATATGAAGCACTGTTGGGATCTCCCAGCCATACCATCTTTATGTTTTTAGTAAATAGATTAGGCTGTTAGCTTTTTGATATCAAGTAAAATATGGGAGGTTGCATCCCCCACATTTTTGAACAGATTTGATGTTATCAACATGAAACATTTTGTTCCTGGAACCTATATAAGCATGTTATTTTGTAAACTTTAAACCATCTCTACCTGGGGAAAAAACTATGGATTTTTGATTTACAAACTTGAATAGAATATGATATTTGTCACAGCTTTAGCTTCTCCATATCGTGTTTTTATTCAAGTCATGATTATTTCGATTTGTAATTAAATTATGATTGCTTTCACTGTTGTGGTTTACTACAGATTGATATGATATAATTTTATATATATTATCCATGTTTATGTTCCATATTTAACACACAGTAATCATTTTTTTTAAATCTGGGATTAAGAGATTTATCTTCATCATTGGTTGAACATTCATGCACAAGTTTTCACAGCAGGATTTATCTTAATCTGGCTTCTTGTGAAATGACAAGATTGCTGTGATTATATCTCTTATATGTTCTATCATTCAAATTCAATCATTATTGCTTCACATTTATGAGAAGCAATTGCAGGGTCTGTTGTGGGTTTACCTCATTAGACAACAAGATTGGATGCTACACACTGAACAAATATGGGATGCGATAACAGGTCAGTTTGCTAGTTTAATTTCATTAGTTTAATGAATACATAAACTTCCTATAGCTAAAACATTTTCTATTATTTGTGATTTCTGTTTTCAATTAAACAGTTTGATATTTCCATTTCTCAGTTATTAATATTATAAGGAAATAAATAAAAAAATATTAAATAGTTTTATTGTTGTTTAAGAAATCAATTGATAATTCGATTTT
>ML792842.1:257739-292430 GCA_009831015.1 Picea engelmannii | reverse complement strand
TATATATATATTAGTAATAGAATCATTTATATATATTGTATATATAATAAGTAGAGTTATTTTATAAATATTAGTTAGTCAAACTTTAAATACATATTAGAAATATATATAGTTTTCAGCGATTGCTATTCATCAAGTTATTTTATTTTTCTTTCGTTTTGTTTTTTTTCTTTCTTTAGGACTTAGATCAGCCAACGGAGTTGCTAAACCCGTCGGAGTGGATAAATCCAAACAACTTGGGTTAATTAGACAACCCCAGACCAGATTCACTCCTCCATTTGACGAGCGTTCAATTTCGCCCGTCAACAGAAAGCAACAAAGAATCTTTTGTTGTTTGATCCTAGAAAAGAGAAAGAGACCTACAAGAAAGTAAGAAAATAAGTGGTAGGAGAAGAATGGATAGAATCGACTTTGACCGCACCACCTTTGTATGACAGGTCATTGATGTATGATCTTCCTCCAACTTATGACCATTTAGAAAGGAAAGTTTAAAAGGTAAGCACTTTGAAAGATGTCTTAAGAAGTTGTTTAGATTTAATTAAGGATGACTCTGCTTTGAGTATGTTGTGTAGAATGAACGGCCATTGCACACAAGAGAAAGAGATACATGTCGCACATCAAGCAGTTAACCAGGTGCATCATAAGAAGATGACAAATAGGGAGTTTTGACTCAATGCGCAGATAGGAGATTACAACATGGACAATATTATGTTGTAAGATTTAGTATTGATGGAGTGTGCAGTTTAGAAGATTTTGAAGTGATTGAAATAGTGGATGGTAGTAACCCTTATCCAACACTACTAGGACTTGATTGGGCCTTTGATAATCAGACTATCATTGATCTGAAGAAGAGATAGAAGGTATTTTAATTGGAAAACTTGAAGGTTAATGCGCCATTGGACCCGACTGAAGGGAGAAGGTATGTAGAACTAGTAAAGGGAAAAGAGATCGATAACCTGTATAATATGACTGCGCGGATGGATTATTATGTGAAACCTACAACTGAAGGTGTACTTATTTGGAGAAGTATCATTTCATGTGCATTGGATTCAGAAGAATCTTTGGAGAATTGGCAGTAGAGATTGCATGAAGTGTCTACAAGGAAATGTGCTCGGATTACCTGTGTGTTGCGATGGATCAGAACTGAAATATGTGAACCTCCAAGGTATGATAGACTACCTGATGTAGCTTATTTTATAAGATAATTTGAATTGAAAATATCATATCAGTAGAGGTTATTAGATTTATATGTTGTGCTAAAAGTGACTCCAACATGATGGTGGGTTGCACATAAAGATGGAATAAGAGATTCGTAGTAGTGCAGAAAGTTATTACAGATCAGATTTGGAATAGAGAATGAATATGCTATGCAGAAATTTACTGGATTGAGTCTCCCTACAAACCATATTGTGTAGTGCACAATGATGTGTAAATCAATGCCTAAGCAAGAGTGGACACATTCGTTTGTACATACTCTGGACACGATCCCGAAGAATTGGTACATAGAACTAGAAGTGCACATAGGGACTGCATATTGGGAAGAACTAAATCGGAATTTCAAGGTAACTTTTAGGTTTGAAGATGATGCACCTTTAATTGACTTAGCCTTGCAGGTTATCAAGCACAATATTTTTACTATAGACAACTCGATGGGATTAGTACCATTGTATAGTGCACCTAGATTTACTACGAAAAATGAAGAAGTTTTTCACTGTTATAATGTTGTTGAAGAAGACCAAGGAGAGGACAATCCAAGAAAATTGCAAATACCAAAAACTAAAGGAGAACACACAATAGAAGGTCCAGAGCTTGAATCAGTTGTGTATGCAAAACCTTTAAGAACACGTAAAGTAAATATTGGAACAAAAGATAAGCCCAAGTTTGTGAACATAGGAGACTACTGGAGTGAGGAAACAATTGAGAAAAATGTAGACTTACTACACAAGTATCAGGACCTATTTCTGACTACTTTTTCATGGATGAAAGGGATTGTTGGGGAGTTAGGAGACAACAACCATACATATTGAATCTAGTGTATAAAAAGAAGGTGAAAGAAAATATAGATAGGATGCTAGAAGCATGAATTATTGAACCCGATGAAGAATCAAAGTGGATCAGTCCCATGGTAGTGCAAGTTAAGAAGACCAGAGGAATCAGAATTTGTGTAGATTTGAGGAGACTGGATGATGCTTTATTGAATGATCTATTTCTGACTATGTTTACAGATGAAGTGTTGGAGAATGTAGGGAGACAATAAGCGTATTCATTCACTGATGGATTTTCAGGGTATCATCAAATAAAGATTTTGCAAAAAGATAAGCATAAGACCATGTTTGCGATAGGATGAGGAAGCTATCAATACATAGTTATGCCTTTTGGGTTGAAGAATGCACCAACAATATTTTCTAGAGTAATTGTAGAAACCTTCAAAGATTTTATTCATAATTTCGTAGAAGTGTACTTAGAAGATTGGACAATGTTTGGTCTATCGAAAAACCATGTTGAGACTTTGCGCTTAATGTTGGATAGGTGCAGGAAATTCTAGATCTAATTGAATTTGAAAAAATATATTTTTTGTGCACCTTTTGGAATCTTGTTGGGACATGTGGTGTGTAAAAAAATATTGTTAGTTGATCCTATGAATACATTTGCAGTGATTTTTGATTTTCCACCACCAACTTCAGTGCAACAATTGAGAGCCACTTTGGGTCATACAAGATACTATAGAAAATTTATCAAAGGATATGCGTAGATCACGGCCCCATTGGAGAAGTTGTTGAAGAAGGAAGTTAAATTTTAGTGGAATGAGGAATGCCAAAAGAGTTTGAATACATTGAAGAAGAAGCTGGTCACCGTGCCAAATTTTTTTTTTTTTTCGAACCGGATGAAGGAATTTCATGTTCATGTTCATGTTTCATCTATAGAATTAGGCAGATTTCTATCACAGCCTAGAGAATGAAATTTAGACCATCTGATTTAATTTGCATGCAAGAAGTTATCATCTACAAAACATACCTATACTACGACATAATGAGAAGGTTTGGTAATGGTATACGCCTCGCAGAAGTTTAGACATTACTTGTTGGGATCTCACTTTAAGATGTATAGAGACCAATATGTGTTGAGATACCTAGTTAACAAGCCAGTGTTGGGGGGGGAGAATATGAAAATGGCTATTATTGTTTTAGGAATATGACTTTGAGGTGATCATGAAACCAAGGAAATTCAATCCAGGACCGGATCACTTATCACACATACTATCAGGAGAAGATGCAGGAAACTTGGATAATAGCCTACCATACACACTTATTTGCAATACAGATGGTTGATGGCTATTTTGCAAACATAGTCCAGTTCTTGAGTACATGAGTAGCCCCATATGAGTTTTCAGTTGCACAGAAGAAGAAGTTAGTAGTGAAGGAAAAAGACTATCAGCTAATAGCAGGAAATTGGTAAAAGTTAGGCGTAGATGGTATCATGTGGCACTGCATATTGGAGCATGAAATATATATGATATTGTTAGAGGAGAATGAAGGGGTTGCAAGAGGTCACTATGCAGGGAAGACAACAACTCAAAATATTTTACACGCAGTATTATGGTGGCCTACCCTTCATAAAGATGCTAAGGAATTATGTCAGAGTTGTGATGTTTGTTAAATACTTGGGAAGCCATCCATGAGGGATGAGGTGCCATTAGTACCACAAATAACGTGACAATCCTTTGATAAATGGGTAGTTGACATTGTTGGTCCAATAAATCCACCAGCAAAGAGGTCAGGATCTAGATAAATTATTATTGCGACATATTACTTAACCAAATGGGTCGAGGCTAAACCAGTTAGAGATTGAAACACAAAGAAACTTGCATGAGTTTTGTTTGAAAATGTGGTTACAAGGTTTAGATTCCCAAGGATACTTACGAGTGATAAGGGAACTCATTTTATGAATAATATAATTGGTGCATTGACATAGGAGTTTCATATTCATCATCAAAAGTGCACACTGTATCACCCTTAGGAAAATGGAATAGTGGAAGCATTTGATAAAATCTTAGAACAGACATTGACGAAGGTTTGCAATGTAAGTCGAGATGACTAGGACTTGAGGATTCTAGCAGTATTATGAGAATATAGGACTACAAGTAAGAAGTTGACGGGACAAACTCCATTTAGACTAGTGTATGGTCAATAAGTTTTTATGCCCGTGGAATTCATAGTACCGAGCTTACGCATTGTTGTGTTGACAAAGCTTACAAATTCAAGTGTAATAGAGAGAAGAATGACAAAGTTAATGGAATTGAAAGAAGACCTATTTTCCGCAGTTTTCCATCAACAAGTACAGAAAGAGAGTGAAAAGCATGACATGATAGACACATTAAACAAAATAAGTTTCAAATAGGATACTTAGTGTTACTCTATGACAACAAGTTTTTGTAGCACCCCGGGAAGTTCCAAATGCACTGGTTGGGCCCATATGTGATAAGGTTTGTAATAGAGGCACATGATGTGTAGTTGGAGAAATTGAATGGATAACTTATGGAAGGATTGGTTAACAGTTGTCGTCTGAAACTATATAGGGATAGTCATACTTCTACACACTAGTTTGAGCACATAGAATGTGTACCATAGTACTTGTATTATAGAAACAAAAATAAAATAATAAAAACAATAACATAAATTGAAGGTTGAAGTTATGCAGGAAAAGACGAATAATAAAATGTCGCAAACAAGAAAGAGGAAGGTACACTGCGCAGAAAGGAGAAAGAGAGTACGAAGAAAGAAGGAAAGGTTGGAGATCCACTCAGATGACGGTTGAAGGCATTAAAAATCAAACATGGTGGGACAAGCATTAAAGAGTGATCATGATGGAAAATTAGTGGAGACACGTAGTCATAAATGGAAAGCGATGATGATATTGTGACAGACTAGCAAGATCTAGACCATGATCCATAGAATAATATGAATTCATTGTAGAGTATGGAAAGAATTGAATGTGAGTACAGTTGGATTGGATAGAAGGTTTGGGCATGAAGAAAAAAATAACAGTTGGTAGAAGATGATAAAATCAGTTGAAGGGTTGACAAAAATAAGTTATTGTATTTGAGTTTTCATAGATATCAACAAGATCAGAGAGTCGAGTGAACGTAGACAAAGTCGAAGGAGTTAGTTTCCAAGAGAAGTGTGTTGCAGAGAATTATGGTGCCACCTAATGGAGTAGCATCAACATCAGGGATGAAGAAACAATGCACTAAGCCACTGGTAATACCATTACAAGAAGAGACCCCATGAGCATTTGTGCCAGAGCCGAGTTTGGTCAATTTTACGAAGGATTACATACCACCCAGAAAGTCAATAACGAAGTCAGTCAAGTTACACAAGGAAGCGAAGTATGAGATTATGGAGCTAGAAATTCCACCAGGTGTAATAGTTGAAGGAGATATGTTAGGCACGGTACCAAGTTTGAAGTTTGCAGATCAAGACCTATCATATGAGAATAATTTCTCGAATTTAGCACCGAGGAAATACCTGAAAACATTCATTTTCCCCGAGACATTGTTTATTAGGTTTGATCCAAATCCTTTGGCAGAAGGGTTGGCGAAAGCAGGGATTCTGAACTTGTTATAAATCCCTCACTTTGGTAGGAGTGTTGAGATTAATGAATGTGTTAAGATGTTGTTAATTTGTATCCATGGAGTATTTCTATGGTCAAACAGGCCGGTGTCAATTGACACTGAGTTAATTGCACAGATAATAGGATTACCTACACAAGGCAAGGATCCATTACCACTATTTACAAACAAGTTGAATAAGAAATATTGGTCAGAGAGGATGAAAGATAAGTTTGATACATTTAGAGGATAGCGTGGGCTCGATGTAGCGATTACTAATGATGAGTGCGTCAATTTTATGACACAAGTATTGGCGTGCAAATTACTAAGGAAGTGTCACAATGATCAAGTGTTGGTAGGTGCAATAAAAATGATGGAGAAGTGCGTATAAGGCATATAGATGAAATGGGAAACGTTCTTAGTCAACCAGTTCTTGATAGATTGCAAGGAAGTTCAAGACAAGGGAACAGAGTTCCATTATGCATGGTTGTTAATATTGATCGCATAAGTGGCTTGGAGGGATCCAAAAGACTCACAGTTTTTGTTAGCAACAAACAAAATATGTTTAGCCACGATATACACTAACTTGTGGCATATCGTGCACAAGGAGAGACAATTGGATAACAACATTGTGTTCTACATCTAAAAGGAGGTAATTTTGGAAAACATTCAAAATACATCGCGCATATTACCGCAGGTGGTAGAAGCATATAAGGAAGTTGTGTGCTTCAAGGAAGGATTCCATCATATGTACATTCAAGCGAGGAAGGACCTGAATCAACGATGGTTGACCATGAGATACAGGGTGACTGAAGAATAAATGGGACATATCATGGAATATTGGGATGTTGAGTGGAAGATCCCACTGACAGAAACAAAGCATCTAGAGAAACAACACCCATAAGTAGAAGAGATAGGAGACGATGAAGACAAAGAAGGATAGGGAAACCAAGGAAATGGTGAAGGTAACACACAGAAGATAGTACTACGTCTGGGTGAAAAGAGGAAAGACACAGACAAGGGGAAAACAGTCCAGCAATGCAAAAAGAGGAAATTTGAGAGGGGAACGACCAATCAAGAACTAGCAAATGATGACTTAAAAAAGATCATGAATCAAGTGAAGGAGGTTATTGATGAAGCTTTTGATCGGGCGACGTAGAAGAAAGAATAAATGCACTCGAAAGTGCAAGCGCAGAGTGTCACACTATGATAGATTTTGGAGACAACTAGGATCGCGCCAATTAGAACATGTGAACAAGAGAAGGTGGAGAGTCTGACACATATGATAGAGGTTCAACCGATGAAATCTCTCCTATCTACAACATTAGGAGAGAATCGGGTGATGAAGATAGTAACATGAGATTTAGAGTTCCATATGACAGAGTTATAGGAGCATGCAAAGGCACTTAATCATACCGACTTGGTGTTGTCTCAGTTTCCCGTATAAGTATTACATAGTTTGCAGACGAGCATCATGCGGGAAATTCAAGTGTGCGCAGTGTCAACGTCGTCAAAATTAACTAAGGTAGTTACAGATAACGATGTGCTATAGGTAGAATGCCATAGACTTATGCAGGAGAGGGATGAGGTTGTGCAGAGGACAAAGAGATTGAAACAAGTAGTACAAGGGGTCTATAGTACCATTCCAAAAGTGTTTATGAAGGAAGACACCCCTTTAGAATAACAAGTCATGAAGATTGGCGAAGCCATTCATGGATTTCGCACGAAGATTGATGATTTGGAAGCACACCAGATACCAAGTACGCCACCAGAAGAAAGAAAGAAAATATAGAAGACAAATATGATGACGGTCGAAAGCATCAAGAGCATGGAGGAGGAGTGTACCAAATTGTATGACAAAAGAACAAAAGTGTGGATGCAATTAACAGAAGACGCAGAGTTGCAAGGAATTGGGAAGAAGTTGTAGGTTGTAGAAGATAAGGCATAAAAGTTAAAGGAAACCATGAGCAATCTACCACCAGAAGAAATTATGACCGCAATCACCGAGAATAGGCAGGCATACTTAGAGATGAGCCAATTGAGAGCAGAATAGTAGGCTTGTGCACAAAAGATAGAGACGTTGCAGGAGGAAGCATTTCGTGTATAAAGGGAACTTGTAGCTACTCAAGGAATCATGAAGAAGGAAGCACAAGAGAGTAAAGAGAAGCTGAAAACCCACATTATAATAGAGATAGCAGAGGAAATCTTGCAGCAAGAAACATAAGTCAAAGAAAATGTCACAACTACACGAGAAACATTTCACAAGTTCATGGTGATGTAGAAGCAGGATTAAAGTGGCTCAGAACAAGCCACATGCGAGTGTTGGGGGCCTATTGGAGAAGGAAATTTTTGGAATCACACAGGATCAAACTACATGACAAGTTGACTAGGATCAGTGCACACGGTAGAAGGAAAAGCAGTTGGTCAGTGTGCAAAAGGAGGAAATTAGTTAGGAGTTTTGGGACATTTTGACCACATTATAACAGGCTAAGCCCTAATGTATGTGTATAAATATGTAATGGGTTTTTGGGTAGGAGTGGATTGATAAGGCATGCGTTAAGGGGTTAGTCTTGTGTTTTTGGTAAGATTTTGGTGAGTAATCAGAGAGTATTTCAATATGAGGAAAGGAGGTATGAAGTAATGGTGAGGTAGAATGAGCTAAGTGTGCACTGAAGCATAGAATGACATGGGAAGGTTTGAGTTTTACTTAAGATTATTGTATGAGCATAGTGTGCACTATTGTAACAAAGAATATGAATGAATAATATAAGAATCCAGTCATTATGGACATAGCCCAGTTTGGGTTGAACCACATTAAATCTTTGTGCCATGATGTATGTTGTGTGTTTCTTTTTTGTTTTGATTATGGCGCACATGTGATGAATGGTTAATATGAATGTGTTAGATGCTTTGATGATTCCACGCACAAGATATTTGGTATAATGAATGAATTTTAAGGATAATTGATATGATGAATGTCCCCCATTCCCCCATGACTGCGGAAACTTGGTTCATGTAGTCCCCTTAGGTACCTCGGGTGAGACTTCACTTGTTTGTAGGTGATGCCAAAAGGTTTGATCTTTAGGATTTTGTTGGTGATTTAATGTTGAAACCCAGGTCTGCCCACTACGTGCCAACAAGTACCAAGCAAAAATTAATGAAATTCAAGAATCCTTGTGGCTTTGACAGATCCTTTCATAGTTTGGATTCCAATAGCAACATCCAATAACCCTCTGGTGCGACAATCAGAGTGCCAACAAGCTCGCCAAAGACCTAGTTCAACATCAACCCAACAAACACATTGAGATACACATGCACTTCATCAGAAAAATCATTCATGATCGAGTTATTTAAGTGCTCTTTTCCCCTACAAAAGAACAAATTGCAGACATTTTCACAAAGTCTCTTACAAAAGAATTTTTTTCAAAACTTTGATCTATGTTAGGAGTACACGAAGTTGTCATTAAGGGGGGATATGATCTAATACCTCCTTCCTTATCCTATCGTGTCACCTTTATAAATCCTTCAATCCTATCCCAAGTTATTCTTAAGGGGGGATGTTAGGATATTTAGACACTTAGAAGTTAGTTAATATCAATTTGGTCTAGTCCCGGAGGTGTAGGATAGTCGGTGATAGAGTGTGTTGTTAAGGCACTCCGTGATGTTAAAGTCATTGATTCGAAACCTACAAGGACAACAAATCTAGCCATGTTAAGGTTTGGTGTGGCTTAGGCTGGGTGCGATCCCCGAGTTATTTTGACTAATTAGATGCCCCTGAGTCGTGGTTTCTCAGCCACAGGCTAGTACCATAGGTCACGGACAAACTAGCAAAAAAAAAAAAAGATCAACTTGGTCTAATGTGTCGTTAGGTAAAAGTGTGTTTCTTTAGTATGCATTTGTAGTTAGGTAATTCGACGGTCACAATATGTTCCTGACATAGAGTGATATGACGACTCATATTTTCCTCAATCTTGATCTCCATTTAAAGAGCATGGAGGGTCATTTGTCGATGATCGATTGTGAGAAGATTTCTTGTAACTCTCTTGTAATTGTTTTCTTTTTCATTAATAAATTGCTTCGAGTGGCCATGGTTGGAGCCATGGATGTTTCCCCATAGGGGTTGTACCATGTAAAAACATCAGTGTGTTGATATTTGATCTGGTTGTGTGAGTGGTTATTGAAGTTGTCCGTCCTATGTTGGAATACTTGTGTTGTTAAACAAAAGAAATAGAAAAAATGTATTTGTATCCCATATTATCCATTTGAAGGGAATTTGTCTTCCAATGTTCACCTAGCAACAATTTGGTTGAGTGGAAGAAATTACAAGATTTTGGAATGAGGACATCGAAGATTATATAAGAAAATAATCTATGCACAAGAACCATTAGACAATGCACATGTTGGAATAACAATTTGTATGGAATACAAGAGTTGAAATACTCATGATGTGTGTTCCATTGTTTTCTATTGGAGTTGTTCAATACGTGGGAGGAATAACATAGATGAAAAGTGATTTATTGAAGGAGACATACCTCAACCAAATGTTCATAAAATGTGAACAAGTATTGTGATATTTGTGAAACAAAAGACCGCCATTTAATAGAACATGATTACAATTTAAAAGAGAGAGGACAAAGAAGTCTATTTATCACAAGAAGCCAAAATACCACTACATAAGAGGAAACAAGTAGGTGGTTGAGGAAAAACTAATCTGGAAGTAACAAGAAAGGAGCCAAATTAATTTAAGACCATTTGTGGAATGTAGTAAATGCAATAAATGGGGCAATTTTCATGAGTCTAGTGGGCAAAAGAAAAATAAAGGTAGTTAAGACATATTTTATGTATGAGGCCACACGAGAACTAGGGCAGGAATCATAAAGGAATTCCAAAATGTTGTGCGTGTTGGCCCTACCAAACACATTTAAGGACATAGGAAGGACAAGCTGAATCTCGAGCCACCAAGGGGAAAGAGATGAGAGATAAATGGGCCGAGGTATCAGTTATCCAAGATATGATTAAGGATGTTGTAGTATATCTCATAAATACGGATAAGCAAACACACATCGAAGTGTGAATTTGGTCATTAGAGTTTATTCCTAAGGGCTCTAACTATGTCCAATGTTATGTTGTCCAACTCATGGAAAGAAAGGGATATGATTTGGAGCTGCGCCATTACTATTGAAATTCGATAACTTCTTGGAGCGTCTCCTATCCCTAAAGAATGCAACAATTCTAACATATTTTATTGAAAGAGTTGTAAAAATGATAAGATGTTGAAACAAAATGACATATACTTGTGAAAGAAAGGTAATTTGACACCGACACCGACCCTGACCCCGACGCGGACCCCATCCAATGTTTGTGTTATTACATATAAATTTTCTGTTAAGTGGAGATGGACACTTTCACAGCAATGAAAATGGGGTAAAGCTAAGGAGACAATGTTAATAGTAGAAGTAGAGTAACTTATATGGTAAATAAATGGGGGAGGGCTATTTACATTAAAAAAATTGAGGGGTGAGGTAAGGTTTATGTTAGGGAAGAGAATGAATTTATTAATACAATAAAAGAAATATTACTATAGTTTTGAGGAGGAGAGAATATTTAAGTATGCGTAGAAAGTATTTGAATGGATAGATTTCCATTTGAATTTGAATAAGTGGTGTGGTGTATGGAATTATGAATGGGAGTGGGCAGAACAAAAAAAAGTGGGAGGACAATTCGATTCGCGAAGGAAGAAGAATGGAATCGATCGAGAATAAGAGAATGGAATTAAACAATAGAATCACATGAGAGGCAAAAATAGTAATAATAATCCCACATGCGTTGAGGAAAGAAATGAAGAAGCGATATATAACAAGGTATATAAGAAGGGTCGTAGACATTGATGAAGCCCAACCTTACTTGAACATGATCTGTTCTATAGGTTGTACGTCTTAGTCTGCGTAGATCCCTATTCAGACAAACACACAAATCCGAAAGATGAACTATGGCTCTCGGGCCAGAGCACGAATACTGTGATGGTTGGGGGTGGCTTCTCACTTCCACCCTTCTCTCGATGAACCTCCCATCTGTGACATTTTCAGTTCCACACGGTGAAGGCCTGAGAGTGTTCTGACGGATCCATCCTTTTATCATCTATCACACACAAAATTCCTTTTATTAATTATTTGCAATCTCTCTCACACACAGTTCAATTCCTTTTATTAATTATTTGCAATCTCTCTCACACACAATTCAGTTCTTTTTATTAATTATTTGCAATCTCTCTCGCACACACTTAATTCATTCATTTTTATTAATGGTTTATTAATTATTTGAAATCTCTCTGTTAATTCATTTTTATTAATGGTTTATTAATTATTTCAATCTCTCTGTTAATTCATTTTTATTAATGGTTTATTAATTATTTGAAATAGGATTTGAAAAATGGAACAAAGCCTTGTGGATTACGATTGGGAAAGCTAGTTCAAAATTGTCCAAGAAAAGACATAAAACGGAAATAGTTGTTTTTTTGAATTTGTGGATTGATTCAGAATATACTTGCAGAACGAAATGAATACAGATTATTATCGAAATATGCTTAGCAAAGAATAACAAATATACAGTCAAACTGGTTTCTATTCAATAAGGAAATAAGTTGAAACTGTAAAATGCGGCGGAAACGAGCTTGCTAGAATGGTGGTGGCTTATTTCTGAGAAGAGATGTCACAGCTGTGCTCATTCACAAGAAGATCATTACAATGAGGCTTTGAAGACCATTTTACAATAAACAGGAGTGTCAAAAATCCTAGACATCCAAAAAACCTAACCCGAGGAGATGAAACGCCAAAAGTCACGTGGGCTCTGTTTGGGTAAGTTAGCACATCAACTTCCCGTGGTCGCAACTTTTGCATACGATCTCTGTTTTAGGTGCACGATATCCCGTTGGAAAGGTATATCCAGGGATTACACATTTTGCTGCTACCTATCCAAGGATCTATTCTATAGGTTGTACGTCTTAGTCTGCGTAGATTCCTATTCAGACAAGCACACAAATCTGGAAGATGAATTATGGCTCTCAGGCTAGACCGTGAATACTGTGATGGTTGGGGGTGGCTTCTCACTTCCACCCTTCTTTCGATGAATGTCCCGTCTGTGACATTTATAGTTCCACACGGTGAAGGCCTGAGAATGTTCTGACGGATCCAGTTTTTTATTGTTTTTTTAAGGCTTTCGATTCCATAAAGATGAGATTGGATCAAAGAGTAAAACTTACAAAATTTGGTGAAGTAGTAAAACTTGTCAATTGACAAAAAAAATGACCTTCGAATTGCCAATGAACTATGTCATTGGAAATGACTTGAAGACCAGGTATTGGAGAGGTTTAAAGAAAAAGGGGAATTCGTAAAATTGATGGAAGATTTTCGATGAAAAGGTCTGTGAGAATTCAAAATTGACCAAGTGTCACAAAACTTAGGAAATAATATTTAAAAATAACCATTAAGCAGTGTCAATAAAAAAACATGCTAAGAATTCATACAATAGGAAATAATAATTAAAAATAATCATTAAACAGTATCAATCAAAAACATGCTAAGAATTCATAAGAAATAGAATAAAAAAATTGACAAAGTCTGGAAACTAAAATAAACATTAGAAGTGACCATTGGAAATTAGTCATAAATAATTTTAGAAAACATGCTAAGAATTCATAAGAAATAGATTAAAAAATTGACAAAGTCTGGAAACTAAAATAAACATTAGAAGTGACCATCAGAAATTAGTCATTAGAGAGTTGAGAATTTTGATGAGTAAAAAAGATGAATGGTTTTCAAGAAAGTTTACAAATTCAATTATGTAATGGCTATTACAAGTCAATTATTGGGAAACCATCAAAATTTATCATAGGGAAACCTAAGGGATTAGAATATTTCCCAAATATTTGAGGGAAAATGACCATAAAACCAAAAGTTCAAAACTTTCCCTGAGGAGGAGGACTACTCCATCATAGAAAGCTCATCGGAAGAGACCAATGTATAAATTGTTACACATTTTCATTGATATACATTCCATTCAATTTTCAATTACATAGAAGAATTTGAAAGTTGGCTAAGTGTCGAAAAGAAAAAATGGTCATCGATAAGATTCATTAGGAAGACTCATTGGGGAAACATAAAAAGAAACCATCGCCAAAGTTGGGATCCTGTGAAGGATTAGAATCCGTCATACAATTTCTGAGTGAGAAAGACAAAAAAATACACTTGATGGGACCTTGAATTCCTCTCTTGATCAAATTATCTCTAGTGAATATTTTTCCATGTACCATTGCCCAACAAAATATCTTTATCTTCTTCAATCCATTCAAATGCCAAATGTACTTCCAAAAGCACGTTCTTTGCATATGGGGTTTTGATTGGAGTAGATGATGATATCCTTTTTTAACGATGTAATCCCTTGTTCCCAAACCTCGATGATCAGAAGAAGATAGATTTTTGGGCACATTTCCTTTAAGATTGTTAAGCAAAAGATGGAAAACAAGGATAAGATGAGATGGGGAATTGTTAATTTTTCACTTTAATCATTGTCCTAAAGATTCTTCCCAAAGAGAGATATTAAAAAGAGTTTTTAGATTTTTCCCTTCCATCGAGTTTCTAAGCGTTGCCAATTCTGCTATATTTTCTAGTGGTCCATTACCTAGGATATTATCCATACATATTGAGATGAGCTTCTCATTCGCCAACACCCACATTATTTTGTATGGAATCAATAGAGCCATAGATTTAAACAATTTTAGGATATGGAAGCCTTTCTTTTTCTCTATGTTTTCCTATATGCATCGTAATATGCTTACTGAAAGTACTTTTTATGAAGCACTTCTTTCCACCAATTATAGGTTCCAGATATCAACCTTCAAACAATTTTTGGATCCAAGGCTAGATTTACCAAGGAAGCTTCTCTAATACCCAAACCTCCATACTCCTAAGGAGATTAACAATATTCTAGTTTATGAGATGAAACGCCTTCATGTTTGATCCCCACCTTACCAAAAGAATTTTCAAATTTCCTGAGAAACCTGCTACATCACTCCCTTTGGGGCTAGCATTGTTGAACACTGGAAAATAGGAAATGTTGATAATACTAATTTTACTAAAACCACTTACCCTCCAGGGTTTAGTCAGTGCGTTCCTCATTGGGAAAATTTACCTCTAATTTTTTCCAATATATTTTTCCAAGAGTTGATGGTCTTGATAAACAAATTGGCATGATGGGGCATTTAAAGGAATTCTGTTTTTCTAGATGTAGGAAGGAAAGAATTCTAGAAATTTGTTGGAGAGTGTGTTGATTCAAATTCCAACCATACATTTGAAATTTGTTGTTATTGATTTCTCCCTTGGAGGATTCTATAACATATCAAGAATGAATTTAAAACTCCTTTCCATTATAGTTGAGGCACCACCTAAGAGTAGAATATCATTCACAAATTGTGAATGATTAATACTTGTTTCTCCCCTAACTATCTTGATTCTTAGAAGATTTCCAAATATTATTTTAGCTTATGAATTTTCTACTAAGTGACTCTACTATAATTGGTATCCTAGTTTGAGGCCTCGTGTCCTTTTGAAAAAACATGTTGGTCTCCCATTGATTGGAGGGGAAATCCATGAAGTTCCAATGCATGAGCATATCCAATGGATAAACAAGGGACTAAAAGCAAATAGGCAAAGAGAATTAGAAGAAAATAATGTATGACTCAATCGAAGGTGTTAGTTGTGTCTGTATTTATAATCATACCTTTGTCTTTGTTAGATCGGTTGGTGTGAATGGCTTCCTAGACAAGAATGACATTATCCATTATTTGCCTTCCTTCCATAAATCCCCCTTAATTTTCTGAGATTATTTTGGGGAGGAGCTTCTTCAATCTATTGGCTATGATTTTAGACAAAAAAATTGTATGATGCATTATAGAGAGAAATGAATTAAAATCTGGACCAAGCTGAAGGATTTTCTTCTTTCAGGATAAGGTCTAGGAAAGTTAAGTTTTTGTTACCTCCCATTTTCCTATATTTGTGTACATATTGTAACATTGTCTTAAGATCACGTTATCCCCAATTTCTAGGGATAACTAAGGAGAGTATGTCTCGAGGCCCTCAGGTTGCATACGTGGAGTATTGAGATACAGAATGCTGACATCCTCCACTCACACGGACAGAGGTCTGCCTCACCACCATAGATCCCAGACTCATCACAATGGTATCTGCCACATAAAATTGCTTCCAGAACACATTGGGTCTTTCTCCATGAGGTACAAACCAAGTATTATGGTGAGTGTCATTTCAATATTTGAGGCATTTGAGTGTGTTTCATTTAAGACTGCTTATGCTTATGTAACGCCTGCTTGGAAGTTATGCTCTTTTCCTTGTTTCACCTTGGTGGTTGACATTGCACCCTAGTAAGTGGGCATCCTTAGGGATGGGTTTGCTAATATAAGGTCCCCTTGACAAGTCATCGTGCTATTCTCGATCATACTTACCACTTACTTATTGTCCCTCATTTCATGGGAAGAAGGGGATAAAGGCCTAGAGGGAATGTAGCTAGAAAAAGATAAAATCCAAATTATAACCTTCTAGATGCCTACCCAAAGAGGTCTTGAGAACAATGAAATGTTTCTCCTAAAAAATTCAAAGACCTGCAAAAGAAAACACACATATATAAATGTCCCACTTGTTGAGGGATCTACACAAGTGTGTTACAAGCTAGACTTTACCCCCATGGCACTATGTGTACCTCTCCCTTCAAGTGACACTATGGTACTACCCCCCAAGCTATATGTTACCCCATAGGGAGTACCCAGTTGTTTTGGACCTTAAATAATTAGTGACATTAAATGGGTTTGGAAAAAGGATGCATTGAAAACAAAGGTGCAACATACCCTCTACAAAGGCACCCATAAATGAGACACTATGATCCCTTGTATTTCATGAACCCCATGCCCAAAATTCTCGCCTCCATCCACTTCATATTCTCCACATGGCTTAGAAGGGGGTCTGCCTGGGAAACACTCCTTGACTTAGGGAATGATTCACCCAATAGGTCACTTTGTCAACCCTCCCATACCTAAACTTGGAAAGTTGCATAGGGTCTTTGAGGATTTGTTTAATTTGATGAGATGGTTTTTTATGCATGCTTAGGTGACTCTTTTATTGACTTGATTTACTCATCATGATCTGTTTGACTTGAGATCCTTGGAGGGTGTATTAATTGTCTTTGCAGGACCTTGTTTGGTGTATAATTTTGGAGGAACAAGCTCAACTTGGGCCTTCATTGGGGAAAGAAGCCCACATGTTGGATGTCATAACCCACACCTTGGGGAAAGAAGGAAGATGAGTGTTTCCTTTGGAGGCAAAGGAAGACACCATGGATGACCTCACCTAGCCCCTACAAGCCCAATAATTTTCCTTTGGAGGCCAAAACGTCACATTTGGAGGGTTTGACGTCACCCTAGGGATAAGGTTTTGGTGGTGGTGGTGTTGACTTGATTGACACTTGGAATTTGGATGGAGAGAAGCCTTGGATTGATGGAGGAAACCCTAGCGCATGAGAGGGAGGCCATTGGAGGCCCAACATTTCACCTCCAAGCTCAAATGACTTGCTAGAAATGTCAAACCGTCACCCTAGAGAGGGTCAACATCATCTTTAGGGTCTCTTATGTGCAACTTTAAAGTTAAATTTGAATTTAATATTGTAAAGGGGAAAAATAAATGGAAATGTCTTCTTTATTTTTTGGTTTACCCTAACTTAAGTGGACAAACACCTTTTTAAATTTTTTGTATAAATAAGGATCATTTCCTTTTCATTTTATCATAACTCTCCCATCTTGGAGAGGATTCTTGGCTGAAATTTGCGCCCCTCTTGGGAAAATTCATTCTCTCTCTCTTTTTCTATGGTTTATCTCTTGTCTTGTGGATTGAAGTGGTTTTCTAGAACTTGGAGGCTCTTTCTCTTGATTTGGTGATGAAAAATACTTGGTAACTAGGGTTTGTCTTGGCATGGTTTTTGAGATTGGTAAGAAAAATATGCATATTGTTAGTTTTATTTCTTGTTCCATGGTTATTATTGGCTATATCCTTGTAGGATTATAAGGGCATACACCCTCCACCAAGTTTTTTCATTATAGTTTGTGGAAAAATCTATTGCAAAGGTTGATAGGAGGAGTAAAAGGGCTTACACCCTCCTAGATCTACCTTGTTAGGTTTTACTTGCCCTAGGGAGTGAAAGGGTTTACACACCTAGGGAGGTAGTAGATATAACCTATTACAAGAGACTCCATTAACCTAATTTATAAGGAACTAATATTTTATTTGCATTGGAGAAATAAAATTCTTGCATTGAAATGCATGATTTTATGAGATATTGAATTTGTCTTAAATGGAATCAATTCATTGCCTTAAAGCTTCTTATTCCCTAAGGGAATCCTATTTTGTCCAAGGAATTTTTTGGTTTCATAAATATAATGCTACATCCATTAGGGCTGCAGAAAACATCTTTCTTTCACTCATTACTCACTTGCCAACCACCAAAATTGCTTGTAAAACTTGTACTTTTGTTTAGTTGCTCATTATCTATCATCTTGACAGTTTACTTGTGGATTTTTGGGGTTGGAATTTTCTGTTGTAGCGAACCTTTTCTACAGCCATAAGGATGTTGTTATAAAATTTGAAAACATCTCTTCGCATCCCTAAATTGTCATCAAAGGTTGTGGCACTTGAGTGTTGGATAATTGCTTACCTGTTTAGTGCTTCATTGTCTAATAAATCTTTGATGCTTTTGATGGTTAATTATGAATTTGTTATAAATTTATTATTGCTGATATAAATATGATATATATTGCATTTATGGGACAACAATCTTATCTTGTTGATTCCCCTTAGGTTTTGAGGCTTATGATGCAACATATTGTCTTGTTTTTTGTGTTCTAACATTTATTTGCAGGGATACAACCTTGGAAACCATCTCCCACCTTCCAAGACCTCTTTTATGAGCCTCAAAGCCTCTCCTACCTTTGAAAATAGGGTTGTTCTTCTCATTTCTTCATGGTCTCATTGAAATCCCCCTAGGGTCACCCAGGATTCCCCCCATTGTGTGGGATTTATCCTTCACTAAAGAGAGGGGAGGGTTTATCTAAGGTGACAATGGGTAGACTCTCCCACTGTTATCGCCATCTCATGGATTGGGTCGGTATTTTCCCAACCTATAGTTTGTGCGATAACAGATACCTTTTGATGACATTCCAACAAAATCAATAAAAATGTATATTAAATCTTTCTGGTCCAGGGGCCTTGTTTGGTTCTAATCCCCAAATTGCATGAATGATCTCCTACTCTAAAATAATTTTGACTAGCTCATCATTCTCTTCTTTAGAAATCAGAGAGGCAGTGTTTTCTAGCATGGTTTTTGTGGTTTCAGGCTCTGCCCCATCTTTTTCTGAATAGAGCCTATCAAAATGTTATTTTGTTTCCTGCTTGATCTATTGAAATCTACTTAGCACTACTTTGTCCTATTTTTTTTTTCATTTGAATTATTCTTGTGTTGCCTTGTCTTTGCTTGTTTATGGGAGAATGAATTATTCTTGTGTCTCAAACTTAGCTAAAGACTTTGGGATTTTAATCCCCACATTTCCTCCTCCTGTTTGAGATCTTGCTAATACTTTTGAAAAGTTTTGGTGTCTTCAAAAATGAGTTCCCTTGAGACATTTTCATGCTCCATATTGCCTTGAATTTTCTCCAACTAGATTTCTAGATCCTCTTTTTCTTTACTTGAGGGATAAAATTTTCTCTTCACCCAATATTTTAGTGCCAACTTGAATGCCTTAAGTTTCTATTCCCATATAAAAATGGGGGATATTGTTACAAAAAAAAATTCCTCACTCCATGAAACTTGCTTGGATGGTCTTCCATTTCCCTCTGCAGAATTGAAGTCCCCTTTTTTCCCACTCTAGAGCCAAAATGCACATTATTTTACATATACGCGCTCTATCTGTTACATAACAAATGTATACGTAGGTTGCTCCACTACAACCCTCGTATATCAGGTTTGGTGCTTAAAAATTAAAAATTATGTTGGGTTTACATGCCATGTCACAAGCTCCATGATCATTGACCTTCCATATATTGGAAACTCTCCAACTCGACCCTTCAGTTCCATTTGAAGGCTATAAATTGAGCCATATCCAAGCCTTAGACAATCGACAATTCAACTTTGAGAGCAAAGACACTCTGGAGAAATTTCACTTCATATTGAGTATGCATCCCTTTGTCCTTGAAAGTCTGAACTTCTTGTGTTCATCCCCCAAGCTCTTCCTACTTTGTGATGGAGAACCTCATTGACTCCTACATATGAGCTTGATTTTGTGGAGGATTGAAGTGGTGGAGGCCCAGCTGGAGGGACTTAGTTTCTCGGTTCTGATATGTATCGTTACAGAATTTTGTCACCTATGTAATTATGTTGATTATTTTAATATAAATACTCTTTTCTCGTCCAATTGATATCTTGCAAATATTTGAATTACCATTCCATGGGTGTATTTGTCATGTATGTTAATGGATTATTCTAATTTATATTCCGACATCATATATTATCACCATATGCTTACATATATTGGTTGTTGAGGACAAGTTGCAGGTATAAAGCTTCAGGTCGCGTGCTCAATAGTGGTCTTCTTCGAATGTCTGGACGAGGTAGGATTTTAGCCTTGTCTTGTTAGTATTTCATTTATATGGCATACTTGAGATTAAAGTTGATTTCTGGGTGTCGTTCCATATGTTGTGGTTTTCCCCTAGCCATAGAGAGATTTTCCTCATAACAAAATTGGCGACTCTGCTAGGGAGATCTCCTTTTTTGGGGTATTGAGTGTTTTTCTCCTTATTTTTCTTTCTGTTTGCTTGAGTTTTCTTGTCTGTTGTTTCTTGATAGCCTGTATTTTTCCTTGCATTTGAGTTTCTTGGCTTAACTCTTTCCTTGGCAGTGTTTTTCTTGGTATACATGGTTTTTCCTTTGACAGACACATACATACAGGAGTTGTCTTCCTTTAGGGAGCATATATACATGCTTGTTTCTCAAATAGACGTGTGCATCATCTCTTAAGTCTTGTTGACTAAGTTTGGTGTTTTCTAGGTGAGTTTTGCTAGTTGTTGAGTCTTCTTGGGTCCCTATTTTGACTGTTAAGTGCCTATAGAGTGATAAGAAGCCTTGTTATTGTTGAATTTTTTGGTGAACTTTCTTGTCATCGTTTTCATTGGTTTTCCTTGCATATTGGTCTAAGTAGTCTCTTCTTGGAATACTTCTTGTCTTGTCTCTTTTTTCTTGCAGTAGGGCCTACCTGTGAGGTTGTTATTCAGTTCTTGCATGTTCTTTACATTATATCGAAAATACAAAAATATTTTCTTACTTGCATTGTGCTTATGGAATTTTCACTTTTGATTACTTTGCATTGATTTTGATGCATTTGGAAAGATTGCACTTCATTGAAATTGTAGAGATTGCATTGGAAAAATTGCATTTAGAAGTATAACATCTCTTTGAAATTCAAGACTAGTACTTAGCAGTGTTTTTATATTTGCTTATTTTATATGTTGAGTCATAATACCATTAGTTTCACGACTGCACCACTTCAGTAAGCATAAGCCATTAAAATTAACATTGATTAATTAAAATTGATTAGAAATGATTTTAATTTTCAGAGTACACAAACAAGTATAGGACCTAGGGCCTTGGAATATTATTTTGTGAGTAAACTTCTCCAAGGCTATAAAACTCAACGTATGCATCTAACCGGGGAGTGGTGAAACCCATTTTGTAATCGGTGATGTCAGGAGGCTCCACTCACACTGGAGTTAAGCATGAGTTCGTGCAAAGTTGGTTGTAGAGATAGCCCTCTAATAACTTCCTACCATCAAATATATTTCTGGGGGTCTTGATAGTACCTTTACCTCTATGAGAGGCGATGCTTTCGATATTTCGGGCTTTTCTACCCTACCCATATTGTGGATCAGACTTGTGACTGCTCGCATGTGCATTGGTTATATCATGGTGACTCTAGTTTCTTGACATAGGTAGCCACATAGGTTACTTGCAGGGGTTATTCTACAGGTACCCTGAGTTAGATAAGGGTCAAACAACACACAACCTTTATGGAGGATTACCTCTCTGGGGGGGTCTGACCGACTGTGTTGTTAAGCCTACGAGGGATCTTATAACTAATTATGATACCTCCACTCTATTGTTGTGGAGTCTCAGGCCCCTCTTGGGCAAGGCATACCTACTTTAGTTCGGGAGGCCTTTTTATTTACTTATGAGTGTGCTCTATGATTATTAGTTGGCCTTAGTTGAATTGTGTCCTTAGTTTTGACTGCTATGGTTAGTGGAGCCCCTGTGACTCCCTCAGTTAGAGCTACCCCACCCATGGTCTCTTCTCAGCCCATGGGAACAAACCCTTTCAAATTCCTTTTTGGTATGTCGAATCACGATTCTCAGTCAATACCTTCAACCTCTAATCCATTTTCTTTTGGTATGCCCAACTTGATGTCGTAACTCTCTTCCTTCGTTTCAACGACTAATATGAATCCTAGTTTTGGATCTAAGGGCACGACGCCTCCTTATGTTCCTTTATTGTTTGGCGGAGGTCATATTCCCCAAGTGAATCCTACAGTTGGAGGTTGGAATCCTCCTTCCTCTGGGCCTAATACTAGCTTCAGTGCTCTGGGATGGATTGCTCAAATGGGCAGTCAATTTACTTCCTATATTTCTTCATTCATTCCCTCTTCCTCCACGTCAATTCCTACAAACAATTTTCTCATGGAAAACCTCCCTTTGTCCTCTGGTGTTTCATCAGGAGGGAGTCATTATTATATTATGGTAAACCCCCTTCAAGGAGTTCCTTTGTTTGGGGGCGATCTATATCCTCACATGAGTAACATATGTCACGTCGCTTTCTCCTCGCAAGCGACTTCGTCAGTGATGATTCCCTTACAACATTTTATGAATCAGTTGGGAGGAGGATACTACCCTACTGAGAAGGGTCATGGTGTATACCAAAATCCTGCTTAGCTTGCGATCTCTAAAAACCAGTCTTTCGTAAGACCATGGTCTCTGATGCTGCAACCAACTGCTGTAAGTCATGCTGGAAGCACAAGTCGAGTCACTGCGATTCATACTGGAATTAATTCACCAACCTATGATATTCATGTTGAATACATGAAACCATCCACTTCAATTCATGATGGGGGAACAACTCTAATCAATGCCAGTCACATTGGACAAACATCACCAACCTCTGCAAGTCATGTTGAATATTTGTTGCTAGCCTTTGCAAGTCATGCTGGGAGTATGTCACTAGCCACTGCAAGTCATGTTGGGGGTATTAATATGATTGAGAAGCCTAGACATATAGGAATTAAGCCCAAGTTCCTTTGTATACTTTTCAAATGAGATCATCTAACTCATTTCTGCCTTGCTATTGCATTGGTACGAGAAGCATGGTCCTTTTCTAGTGGCCCTATAGGTTCTGAGTCATCTTTGGTTTCCCAACATTCTAGTCCTTCTTTGGTTGATAAAACGGTCATGTCAATGCAATCTTCTATCGATAACACTCCTTTTTGGGGGAGTGATGGGTCTCTTGACCATGTTGTCTCACATCATGTTCAACCAACGGTTATGCCGATGTAATCTTTAGCCGACACCACTCATGTTTTTGGGAGTGATGTGTATGTTGACCATGTTTTCTCGCATCCTATTGAACCAACGGTTGAAGAAGTGGTCGTGTCGATGAAATCTTCGATCGATCCCACTCATTTTTTGGAGAGTGACAAGTCTAAGGAAGTGACATTATCGATGCAATCTTCGGTCAATCCCACTCTTCTTTTGGGGGGTGATGCATCTTTCGACCATGTCCTTAGCATTTCTAGTTATGTACCTTCTAAACAATGGAGCATTCCACTCTCTTCAAGTACGCTCCCTCCAAGTCCTAGGGTGGTTTCCTTTGATTGGAATGATCTTGTAGAGCCTCGCCTTCCTTCTTCTACACCCTTCGGGATAATGGGTGTGCATCATTTTATTATAGATAAAGGATCCTCTGCAAGTATTCTATCCTCCTCGGCTTAAAAAGATTTGGGTTCTCCAGATCTTGTATCAACTACCAGTGATTTGTTGGATTTCGACAGAAGACATGCATGGGAGCCTTTTCCTACCCCATTATATGATTCTTAGAACAACATCCTTGATTCTTAGTTAAGATATTTTAAAACTCCAAAAAATGAAAATATTGTCGATTGAACTTGTTTCTTTCACACTCGTTAAATGGTTTTGAAAGGATGTCTATTTGGTATAAGTTTAACCCTTTTTTGGACCAAGTAGACTACTTATGAAAAATGAATACTCTAGTTGCCATTGGATAGAAAAGTTCTCCTGGGTTTTATTTTATACTTTTTTGGGCCTAGGGGACTAAATCTACGAAAAAAGGACATTTTTTAGTTAATTTGTAATTGCATTCCATCATCCTGCTTACATTGTTGAGTCTATTGTTGGTTATCTCTTTCTCGTTATAAGAATCTTGCCTCCGCAATTTTCATCACTATCCAAGTGGTTCCTTCCATATATCCTTTGCATTTTGACACCCTTTACCCTTAGAGGAAACATCCCCCCGAGTGTCCATGTTGTCCATGCACTTCCTTGCATTGAGCATAGGTATGTTCCACTACTTGGAACTAGTTTCTTACTCGTGACACTTGTTTCCTCTCTTGTATCATAGCATTTATTTTCCTATGAAAGCCAAAAAAAGACGAGCAAGAAAAGAATATTATCTTGTATCGGTAGCAGTCGTGTTGCCTTTGAATAGAGCACAAACTTTTGAGTCCATTTTCATCCAAACTTTGGGTTTAGCATGAACTTAGGAAGATGAGTTCATTACTTAGACTTTACTCCTCCGAATGGTTATTCTTCCATTCCCTATGGATAGTTTGTTGATGCCTCATGTGTCGCAAAATTTTTCCAATGATCATTATCAAGTCTATGTTGCCTGAGTTATCCTTATGTCTCATGCTCTTTTTCAAAGGAAGTTTAAAATATTGAGTCGGCCATTTCTCAGAAATATTGAATTTGCATGTCGGTCATACCCTCGATGTATCTTAGAATCACATGAATTTGTTGTCCTACCTTGCACCCTGGTCCTACTTTCATCATGGGTAGGTAACCTTGAACCCAACATATGACATTTCCTCATTGGTCATTGATTGGGGGTTTTCCCTTGTAATCGATGAAAATAAATATATTCACACATTGGGATTCATGCAGTGTCTTGGATTCCATTATCCCTATTGGTGGTTTCCTCATATTTGTCGGTAGGTTTTCTTAGTGGTTTCTATTCAGAGGGGTTCTTTCATGCACTACTTACATCTGGTGCATACAAGGGACACACATGGTCATTGGTTCATGAAAATCCAATTCGTTCGAGCTCCTCCTAATCATCAAGCTATTTATTTGTACCTCATGGTGGATGATGAGAGATTCCTTAATGATCTCCTTTCATCGAGTCTCCTTCCATTGACTTTTGCTCATCTATTCTGGAAGCAAGACCTAGATTCCTATGAGTACCTAGAGGCTTGTAGTCATCAATGGAAGGTTCTCCCACCATTGACATTTGGGAATACATCAATGTATCTTGATCGATGCATTATTCAAGTGTTCGACCTCAACACCCTTATTCACACTTGTGGAATGTATTCAATGCCTTGACACCTCCTTTCATTATCGATGGGTTGTCTTACATTTTTTAACGATATACCTTAATGACCGATAATCAAACAAAGTCTCATTGTGTTCAACCTAAAATCCTCTATTCGCATGATGTAGACTTGCACCTTTAGCGGATAGTGTAGAAGACCTTCAGCTTACAGTAGAAACATTCCTTATTTGTTGTTGTCTTTTATTGGACCAATACCTATATGACTTTAGTGATCATGGGAGATCAGATTGTACTCCATTGTATATAGATAACTTCATTTGATTGTGACTAGACTCCACTGTGTCTTGTTCATGACTATGATAGCCTATGAAATATGTCCACTTTTTATTTCCTATGCATGGCCATGAACAACTATTTGATATATTTCCACATGGATCTGCAGTGTAATTCAGATTGGCATCCATGTGTACAAAGTCATTATGGATTGTAATATTCTCATGAGTAACTAGTACTTCCAACCGAGTCTTCATTAATCCACTTCTAGGAATTATAATGTATTTCGGCCATCCCAAATAATCCTCTGACCTCACACATTAGGGGGCATCTGTTAAAACAAATTTTGCCTCACTCCATGCAACTTTCTTGGATGGACTTCCATTTCCCTCTGCAGACTTGAAGTCCCCTTTTTGTTCACTCCAGAGCCAAAAATGCACATTTTTACATATACATGCACTATCAATTACAAAACAAGTGTATATGAAGGTTTCTCCACTACATCCCATGTATATCGAGTTTGGTGCTCAAAAATTAAAAATGATGTCGGGTTTACATGCCATGTCACGAGATCCACGATCCTTGACCTTCCATATACTGGAAACACTTTGAATCGTCCCTTCAGTTCCATTTGAAGGCTATAAATTGAGCCATATCCAAGCCTTGGACAATAAAAAATTCAACTTTGAGAGAAAAGACACTCTGGAGAAATTTCACTTCATATTGAGTCTGCATCCCTTTGTTCTTGAAAGTCTGAAATTCTTGTGTTCATCCCCCAAGCTCTTCCTACTTTGTGATGGAGAACCTCATTGACTCCTATATATGAGTTTACCTTTGCAGAGGATTGAAGTGGTGGAGGCCCAACTAGAGGGACTTAGTTTCTCAATTCCGATATGTGTCGTTACAAAAGTTTGTCACCTATGTACTTCTATTGATTATTTTAATAGAAATACTCTTTTCTCGTCCAATTGATATCTCACAAATATTTGAATTACTATTCCGTGGGCATATTTGTCATGTATGTTAATGGATTATCCTAATGTATATGCTAACATCATATATTATCACCATATGCTTGCGTATCTTGGTTGTTGAGGACAAGTTATAGGTATAAAGCTTTGGGTCATGTGCTCAATGGTGGTCTTCTTTGAACGTCCGGACGAGGTATGATTTTATCCTTTTCTTGTTATCATTTCATTTATATAGAATAATTGATATTAGAGTTGATTTATGGGTGTTGTTTCATATGTTGTGGTTTTCCCCTAGCCATAGAGATATTTTACTCAAAACATAATTTTGAATTACTATTCCATGGGAATATTTTTCATGTATGTTAATGGATTATGCTGATTTATATGGTGACATGATATATTATCACCATGTGCTTGTGTATATTGGTTGTTGAGGACAAGTTGCATGTATAAAGCTTTAGGTCATGTGCTCAACATTGGTCTTCTTTGAACGTCTGGACGAGGTAGCATTTTAGCCTTGTTTTGTTATCATTTCCTTTATATAGCATACTTAAGATTAGAGTTGATTCTTGGGTGTCGTTCCATCTGTCGTGGCTTTCCCCTAGCCATAGAGAGATTTTTCGCGTAATAGATACATCTAACCATTTACTCCATCCTTTAGAAATCAAGTCCATTATCTCCTTTTGCTACAACCATTGAGGGTTAAATTTTAAGGGTATTGGACCATAGTTTGGAAAATATTCCATTACTAGAATGATAGGGTGATGATCTGAAGCCACCCAAGGAAATATCTTAGAACAAAATTAATGATTTGAGAGAAGAAGGACACTTTGAATGAGGAAGGAATCTAAATGAACTACTATAAGATCCAAATTGATTCTTTTATTTGACCAAGTGAACAAACCTCTACTTGGTTTAATGTCAACCATATCCCAAGAGGACATGAAATCTTCCATTTTTTCCTGAAAGGGGTCTTTCACTGAAATTCCACTTTCTTTTCTCTTTGATTTAAGCTTACATTGAAGTCTCCAACAACTATGATGTTATTAAAAAAAAAAAAAAATTTAAGATTTGTTAAGGACTTCCAACATTCTTCTTTTTCTTATAATTTATTGGCATATATACATTAAAAATATTGTAATTCTACTTGGATTGCTAGTGAATGAGACTCATTAGAAGTCAATGTTGATTTTTAAAAGAAAAATCTAACTTGAAGACTAGTATGTTCCAAATTGTGCAAATTCCTCCAGAAACTCCTCTGGAACTGACTACTTCTATTTCTCCTAATTTCCATTGGGTTTTTCCAAGTTGAATAACTTCTTTCTCCTACAATTTTTTCACTTGGATGAGGAGGATAGAGGAGTTTTCTTGGTTGACTAAGTCCCTTAAAGAATCTGATTTAATCCTACTACCCATACCTCTGTAGTTTTAGGAGACTAGATGCATTAATTATATATATTTTTAGGGCCCCTCCCTGAGAGGGATATGTCACTCTAATATTCTTGGGGACTTTAGATCCAAGGACAAAGGAGTTATATATTTATTGTTGTGTTCCCAACTCCCTTTATTTATTTTCTATCTCCTCTAGCCAATATTTTTCAGGTTTTCTTCATGTTCTCTTGACTTGATTTTTTTTTTAACCTATTTATCCTTAAACATATGCATCAAAATCCTTATGGGATGTTGATCTAGTTTTCATACCTGTAGTTTGATGTGTGTAATCTAATTGTTACTTGTTTGATTTTGGGCTTTCCAAATTTATCCTTTTTCATTGTTAAGTGGGTCTGATTCTTGCCAGATTGGAAATAGAATGGGTTGATTAGAGACTAAATCCACTTCTTCCATGATTGTGGATTGAAAGATTGGGGAAAAATGTTGGCACACTTTATTATACGGAGAGGGGCGTGAATCAATATAAGTATGTTTTTTATTTTCTTACAATATTTATCAATATGTTACTTTACCAACTATAAAAGTTAAAGATAAATCACAACCATGCAATCCACAATACACAGATATTTAACATGTAAACCTAAATGGGAGAAAATCACAAAATAATTCTTTCATATAATCATGTAGGCACTAACCTATTGTTACAATATTTGCAAGAACCAACCTGCATGAGAGACCAATCCCCTTAGTTGAGAACCAACTCAGCAGTTCATGTAGGCACTAACCTACAATTGTTATATTTGCATGAACCAACCTGCAGAAGACACCAATCCCATTAGTTGAGAACCAACTCAACAATACGTAGGTGCCAACCTACTGGTGACACCAATCTCCTCAATCTATCAATAATGTTAAATCTTTTGTTTCTCTCAATCCTTCACTTGCATAATGTTTTTCTATGTCTTTGTTATCACAACACCTTCCTTTAGTTCACAATCTACTTGACAACATAATTTCCTTAGACCTTGCACCTCCATGCCTCCCTTAGATGATTACATTATCTTCCTTTCATTTTTTGGCATCCTATGAACTCAAACCCTTAGATATTTTCTTCCACAATCCTTACTTACTCATATTCAACCACGTTGCTACATCAAAACAAATTCCGAAAATGATATTTATACACTTCATGCTTACATGGATTTGTCCACATACCAAAATTATGTCCATGGGTTCGGCTCCATATCTCTTTGAATCTTCCTCAAAACCAAGTAGAAACACTGCTTAGAAATCAATCTCAAATCCCATATTTTTCTCCAATGAATTGTTTATTGGTCCCTCTGTACAGGCATTAATGCGCAACCACCATAGGATCATCTTCTCAATTTAAATATCAGTTGTTGATCTTGTTCCTAGGCCATTAACATATGTAGCATGGCTTCAATGATCATTTCATGGACTAAATATCAACCGTAGATCTAATTTATGTCCATCAAAACACATAACATTGTTTTGACGAACAACAACCATCCGATCTGTATCTTTGTTTGATTGTAACCATCGATCTGCTTTGTGCCCACCACAATGAGAAACACAATATCAATGCTCATTAGCCATATGAGCTTTCCATGTTTTGATCTTGTCTGTCAATTTAATCTTAGCATATCGGGACCACATGAAACCACAATGCATAACCACCGTCCAATCATATTTTCAATTTAAATATCCATAATTGATCTCATTCATTACAGGTCTAAGCAATTTGCATTTAAAATTTCGTGGCATCCAGAATACACCCTTGAGTTTCACCACACTCATTTTTCACCCATACTTATTCAATTTCTGAAATCTCACCACGCTCTATGAGACATATTCGTTCTTCACTTGTTTATATCTATGACCTCATTCATCCAATCGATTCCTCATACTTAGTCAAATTCTCATAGTTCACCATGCTTCGTGAGACATCTTCATCCTTCACTTGTTGATACCATCCATTTGATTGATTCCTCATACTTATTCAATTTTTGAAGTCTCACCATGTCCAACCGATTCCTCATACTTGGTCATTTTTTGAAATCTCACCGCGTCCGACTAATTCCTCATACTTACCCAAGTTTTAACATCTCACCGCGGGTCCACGGATTTGTGCTCATTTCTTCACATACTTTTGATTCTTCGTCACTTCATTATCTCCACGATGTCCTGATACTTAGTCAATTTTCTAGATCTCAGATGTTGATGTTGAAGATGAGGTGGCTTCTTCATGGACCTCTTCATCATGTACTATATGAAATGACATTGATACGTGTCCTGGCATGTGGCACAACACGTGGTATCTCCAGAGCTTATTGTTATGGCATTGATGTGGACTCCTTCTGATGTGGAACTCATCTTCCTAGACATGTGGTGTTGATGAGGTTGCTATCATGGTACTGACATGGTTGAGTTGGCCTATTGGGTATCAGTCCCCAATCCTTTCATCTTAGTTGTTGATCTCCAAAGATCAATGGTCAATATTTAACAAATAAAAGTTAATCATTTGCACATGGTTCTGTAAGTTTCCCATTCTTATTCAAACAACTTAATGCCACGTTTTCATTATAAACCAATTGAATTTATTTTTCTTTATGAATGTGGGTTATATCAATTGATTCATTTGATCCATCAAAACCTTGTTCAAACTACCTGCGCATCCTTTGTGCTCTCATACTTCAGCTCTCATTCTTCAACCTATGTTTTAACTTGATATGCAGACACTTCATCAATAAGTATTCATTACGTTTGAATAAGACCTTTGAAAACTTGTCATGACATGTTTATGACTCAGTGCAATGTCTCGCAGAAAATCAACAACACACAAGGATGTTCTTTGTTTCCTCTGTCTGTCCATGGATTTGTGTTACTGGTTTTGGTTCGATCCTTGGACCTGTTATTTGTAGGTTCATTTCATTCCTCTTTCCTTCATTCACACAGAGGCATAGTCTCCCCCTATCTTTGACATTAATGACAACATTATTTCAAAAAAACTCCCCCTTTGTCATTGATGGAAACACTTATTTTGGTACTTCATATTTGTCTCTCTTTTTGGTATTTCATACTCATCTCTCATTTTGAAAATATCCCCCTTTGACATCAATGGAAAAGGGATTTTCTCCCCCCTTTCACAATACTCTTTATTATATGTTCTACAACCAGTCACCTTTGTCTCTTTTTGCAGCTCCCCCCGGGCTAGTGCTCTTCTTGTAGTGATTTAGTGATTGGATGGCATAGGGACCACCCCCAATTTCTATTTGAGATACTCAAATACTTCTCTACGAAGGGGTTTTTTGAAGATATCAACAACATGTTCCTTTATTCCAATATATTCCATTTTGACAATCTATTATGTGACTTTCTCTCTTAAGAAATGATACTTGATTGGAATGTGTTTTGTTTTTGAATGCATGACAAGATTCTTGGAGATATTGATTGCATGTATTGTCACACAGTATTGATATTGGTTGATTATACTCTAACTGAATGTCCTTTAACATTTGTTTCATCTTTTCTACAACATGTTGTTGCTGCAATGTATTTTGCTTATGTTGTGGATAGGGAAATTGATGATTGCTTCTTGTTGAACCAAGACGCTAGACAATTTCCCAGAAAGAATGCTCCCACTTGTGCTTTTTCTATCATCCAAACTACCTGCATAATATGCATATGTGTAAGCTATCAGAGTAAAAACATTTCCTATGGGATACCACAAACACAAGTCCAACATGCCTTTTAGATATCTGAATATTATTTTTACTGTATGCACATGTGTTTCCTTTGGTGCAACTTGAAACCTTCCAACTAACCCTATTGTTTGCATGATATATGATCTTGAAGTGTTGATGTATAGAAGGTTTTCTAACATTGATTTGTACAAGGTTTGATTTACTTCCTTTGATTCATATTCTTTACTTATCTTACAACTAGTGACCATGGGTGCGCTGACAGGTTTTCAGTCTTCCATTTCAAACTTCTGCAGCATCTCCTTGATGTATTTCATTTGAGAAATAAATATGTCTTTGCCAATTTGAGAACTATGCAACCCTAAGAAGAAGGTTGATTCTCCAAGCATAGACATCTCAAATTCTTTTTTCATTTCTTCTGCAATCTTTTGGCTCATTCTATCAACATTAGTTCCTAAAATGATATCATCCACATAAATGACAATGATTAGCATCTTTGCATTATCTATTTTGATGTAAAGATTGTTATTTGTTGTTCCTCTTTTGAAGCCTTGTTGCTACAAGTGTTGGTCAAGTCTTGAATACCATGCTCTGGGATCTTATTTTAATATATAAAGTGATTTATTCAATATGAAAACATAATCTTCATTTTCTAACAAAAGAATCCTTCAAGTTGTTCAATGTACACTTCTTCCTCTAAATCTCCATTCAAAAATGTTGACTTGACACCCATCTGATACACCTTAAAATTCTTGAATCTCGCAAATGCCAAAAACATTCTAATGGCTTCTAATCTTGCAACAGGAGCAAAGGTTTATTCAATGTAAATACCTTCTAGTTGAGCATACCCTTTACATACCAATATTGTTGTATTTCTTACTACTTGTACATCTTCATTTAACTTATTTCTGAATACCCACTTTGTACCAATTACATTTTTATCTTTGGGTCTCAGGACAAGTTCCTATGTCTGATTTTTCTCAATCTGGTTTAACTATTATTCCATAGCATTCCCCCAATTTTGATCATTACAAGCTTATACAAAGCATTTAGGCTCTATTTTGGACAATAAAGAGAGATTTACTTGTTCAGATTTTCTTGTCATTTTCCTCCTAGTTTGAGTCTTAACATTTTTATCACCAAGAATTAAGTTTTCTGGATGATTTTTTTGCACAAACCTTGATGGTGTTTGTGTATCTTCTTCTTCCTCTTATTTGTTGTAATCTATTTATTCTACTTCAATTTTTTTCTTGTGTGGTATTTATTCATCTATTCTGACATTAACACTTTCAACAATCTTCTGTAGTCTTTTATTGTAACATCTATAGGCTTTTCTTCTTAATGAGTATCCAAGAAAAATTCCTTCATTTTCTCTTGAGTAAAACTTGCCTAGATCTTCATCATTTCGTTTTATGTAACACTTGATTCCAAGGATTCTGAAGTGCTTGATAGATGTTGGTCAACATTGTCCATTGTTCTTGTCACTATTGACTTTGATTTTCCCTCTGTTTAGAATGTATACAACAGTGTAAATTTCTTCTCTCTAAAAGGTGTATGACTATTTTGCTTCACTTAACATTGTCCTGCTGATTTCTTGTACATGTATGTTTTTACTTTCAACTTTTTAGGCCCTTCATTTTGGAGGACGTTTAGTTTGCATAAGTATCATAGTTTTTTGGAAAAGTGTAGCAGGGAAGTAGAAGGCTAGAGGCAGAAGAAAGTAGCTACAATGAGCATAAAGCTAACTACAGGTATGCCAACTGTAGAAACAGTTCATGCGCCAATTGAACCAGAAAATGGAAATATTTAGAATCTGTTGTTCCTGAGTCTGTACTAAGGCTTTGAGTACAGTGTCAAGGCATCCGAAGGTAAGTAAAGGTGTATACAAAGATGAGTTACCTTCTGTATAGGAAACTAATGAAGGTGTCTACGTTCCCGACGTCTAGCTGCTAACTTCTCTTGAGCAGTTATGTCTCGCTCAATGGCTGTCCATGAACGTTCTAATTCTTCCCGGGTGTTGGCAGTTCTAAGGGTCGTGCTGAAAAGATTTAACGCGATATTAGTTTGATCATATATCCCGAGTTGAATATTAGGTTGAATTACTGTGGGTACAGTCATTGAGGAACAATTATTAATATGGAAATGGTTTTAACAAGAGATTTAGGTGCTGGTTCTATTCGATCAAAAATAAAGAGAAAGTTTTGCATGAGACAACAAAGTAAACATACAAAGTGAGGGCCCTTTCCCATAACTGTGTTATCTTGGTAAAGATATGAAATGGGAGAAAAACATTTAACTATAGATGACGAAAGATTTTATCAACAGACAACTAACGTATTCACAGAAGAAGAAATTTATATAATCACAATTGACATGACGTAAATAAACATAAAATTCTGTAAATGTAAATTGGTCTTACACCGACTGATAGTTGGTGCAGAGGAAAGTCAAGAAACAATTACAGAACATATGATATCATTTCACTATAGTCGTGGTCGTACGAATTTATAATGATGCACATCAATTATGTAGAGCAAAATGAAAAGAAACAATTAACACAATGAACACACTCATAACACGGTCGGGACGGAATCAAGAATCCTCAAATTTGCTTCTATTAGCTCCTTCATACAAAATCTCTATTTACAGTTGATGCCAAAAAGTCCAGCCTTTGGTTCTTCTTTCTCTCCTCTATTTATACAGAAGGGTGCCAGGCCTTCTCTTTACATGAGTTGGTGCGTATGATACACTTGTCCGTAAAATTAGATACAAGCTGTGGCGGTTCCATTCGACAGCTGTTAGGAGTGAAACCGCTCCATCTCTTCAACTCCGTTTTCAAAGTGCGCCAGGTGCTTGTCTCTGCAAAGACTCGGTGCATATCCTACATTTGTCCAGGAATTGGGATATGAGCTGTGATGGCTCTTCCTGACAACTGGCTTCAGCAAAATAGCAGTCTCGGGCTAACTGCGGAAGTTGATTTCCCATATATGCATCAATTATATCAAGGG
>ML792842.1:226791-239315 GCA_009831015.1 Picea engelmannii | reverse complement strand
ACCGTAGTTAATGCCTTGGGTGAAAAATTTGAAAGAGTGAGTTCGCAGTTTCGCGACTCGGGACTTGTAAATTCGAATATCTAAAACGTCCAACTGGCGACATCCCGAAATGAAACAAGAGAGCAACATTCTTGCGAAAAAACAAATTTTATTTGAAAGCACAAAAACACATCGCTATTCATGTGACAAACTTTGAAAGCTTTATGAGGTTCGGAAGGAGAAGAAAAACATCTTCAGATTTCAAGTATCAGACTTTGAAAATTCGTGCAGGGTGAAAGAACAGTGCGGATCCAACAGAATCTTCGAGCGCATGCATAATGTAAGTGGAATCAAGAAAAGATAATAGTGGACTCAAGAAGTCTAGAAGCACATGAGGAAAAGTCATAAATATGGGAATGTGTAATGGGAAAGGGTTGCTTAATTGTCGAGATGATAGGTTGCCTAGTTGTTGGGTCAATAAGTCAATTTTGATATATTGTGCTATTGTCGAGAGATAAAAAATGTTGTCAATAGATTCCTTGTCATTCTTCTTTTGTCATCAAGCTATCGCCATTATTGTCATTGAGTCTGATGTGATAAGCTACTGTAATGAATTATCGGGAATTAATTGTGTTTGCGCAAAAGTCTAAGATTCCATACTGAATATATGATTGTTGATTCTACTATATAAGTCATGATATGGATGAGAATCTTTTTCTATGTCGAGTTGTGATATGATAATAACATGATGGATTATTCAGGCACCAAAATTTGTCATTATGGGTATGAATATTTGACATTTGTGATGCACAATATTTCATGATCTATGTAATTGGTAATTGTGATATTGTCTACAAGTTCATGTGATTTATGCACTCATATTTATGTTATGCAATATGAATTATTGAATGCACATACATGTTTATAGTTCTAATAATATAATATTTCCACATTCAAGGATGGATCTATATTGTATTTCATTAGATATGATGGTGTGTCCTCACTAACTCACTTTATCACACATAAGTCTCGGTTTCACTTCGGGTGAGACAGCCTTCCTTACGGAAGGTTGAATATGCCAACGCTACTAGACTACAACGATATCTTTGTTGGTAACCTCTGAGAACCTCGGTCTCCACTTTTGCACCAACAAATGGTTATGTTGTTGGGATTGGGTTTTAAGTGAATCTTTAGAGGATGCAGCATCACATCTTTAAGTATGATATTGAGAATTGGTGGGAAAGAAGGTGTGACGAATTTATTCCGCGAGAAGCTAAGCTATGACATAAAATTTTGAGGGTAGTGAAGGATGTTGTATTTTATTCTGAACCTACGAGTGACCAGTACGAAATCTTCTAGATCCAATTTCAGGAAGAGTTCTTTCAGTGGCTCAAGTGGTAGCAAGAAGCACCAAAATTTAAATATCACATCAAGAAAATATTTGATTAGAACGTTAAGAAGCTAGCAAATCTGCATAATTTGGATCATCATATTTCTAGATCTATGGATTTATGGGTATAGACTACGCTGGAGGGATACATTATTGAATTTTCCACAGATAATCACCAATATTTCTCCAAGGCAGAAGCAATATTTTACGTGGGAGCCTGAGGAATATTGTTGCGAGAAATCCTATTGTGGATCAATATTTTGCTAGTGGAAAAGAGAGTTTTGTCTATTTCTTCGATTGAAATGGTAGCGTAAAACCCTTGCGCATAAGGGGTGGGTGATTCAGGTGAGGGTTCATGAGTTAGGATAAGAAAGTTATTGAGGTATGGGGGGTCATTGTGAGAAGAGTTCCAGAGACTAACAGGCTTAGAAAATGGTTGTGCAAATCGAAAAGAGGTGGAAAATTAGACGTGAAAGTTGATGAAGAGGCATGATCAATCACAGAAGGAGATCGAGTTCAAGAGTAGTCATAAAAGAGAGTTAGAGAAATTGAGGGAGTTTCATACACGTGGAAGGTTGGTTAGTCTATAATAATGTAATGGGCCAACATTGATCATAGTTTAGTTCAGTTTCCTAGGACTTCATCATTAGAGGAGTCCCTTTCATCGAGTGTTTTTTTTCCTCGGGTTATTAATTTGGCCTAACCAACCTTATTAATTTTCCTTGAGTTTTTCACTCCCACAATAAATCCTCCAAAGTGGTGAAATAAATTCTAATGGTCGATCCCTATGGTATCTAGTGTCTAGGAATATTGTAAATGACCATGCTATACATCTCCTAGAGTCTTGTGGAATTTCGTCGAGTCTAAGCNTACCCAGTTAATGGTAATTTTAATTTATTTTTGATGTAAAAAATGTAAATAATAGGCCCTTAGGGATTTTGATAGGGGTGTGAGTACTCAAAATAAATGTAATGAGACCCCCTACACCCTTGGACCAAGTTTCAGCTCAATTGGACAAGTTTTTCTAGGTCATTGTCCATGAGGAGTCTAAGTCAGTAAAACATCAACAAATAATTGGCTAAATTAAAAAAGCCAAAAATTGTAAAATGAACAAAAAGTCATGAGAGAGAGTGGGAAAGGTTTCCTAACATTTTTCCTAAGTTGGAAAAGTAATTTTACAGTTAAAATACCCCCCTTTTCTTAGCCAACAACTTAATGTGGTGTTCCCTAGCTAATTGACATGTGGGAATTAAAAAGTTCAAGTAAAAAAAACCACCTAAACTGTAATTATGCCCCCCTTGCTGTATAACCTCATGTTTGACCATAGAAAAATGTGTTTTCCCCATTTACACCGCACCACTCAAACCCTAACTCACTACTCAAACCCTAAAAGTGACTCTTCCTTGACTTTGTCTATTTCTCTTGGATGTCTGACACTTGTAACTCATCCAAGAGGGGTCTCTCTCCTCTCCCAAGTATAAAAGAATTCTCACCCCCCCATCATTACACATCTATTATTTCCCTATTGTTACCATGCCAAAATCTCTCATCTCCCACTCTTCTCTCTCTCTATTTCTTGTTCTCATTCTTTCTTCTCAAGTTTGTGGCAAGTATTTTCTCAAGCTTGCTTATATTCTAATAAAGGAAATCTTTGGAGGACATATGGTGTTGGGAGTCTTCTTGGTGCCATACTTTTCACGAGGTGATCTTGTTCTTTTTTATTCTTCTTTTTGCATGCATAGCTTTGAGATCTATAGTAGGAATATTAAGCAAAATATTTTTCTTGTGTAGGTTTATGATAGTATTGTCATAGATCTAGTGAGCATTTATTTAGTTATTTAAAAGTATTTTGATTTAATATCTAGATATACTCACTTCTTATTGTTTCTTGTAGCTTAGCATTGAATATTTGCAAGGTTGCCTAGGGTTTTAATAGAAGATTTTAGATCTGGAAATCTTCCATTTCATCCACATTTACCCTCTAAATTTTTTTGTTTCTTATTGTTGTTCATTTCCATAATATTTTGGTAGAATAACATGCTAGGATAGGTCATTTATATGCTTATAACTTGCTGAAATTTACACAGAAAATTTTTGGTTTTAATAACAAAAAATTCACAAGTTTTTGTCACATTTTGCAACATTTCCAGCAAGCTTTTGTTAATGATTTTTTGCAGGTTGGTGACATAAAGAGGGGCCTACAACCCATTTGGGGCATATACAAGCTAAGGATAAACCTCCAAAGTTGGGGTAAACATTACCTTTCTTCTTCTACTCTTTTTCTCATTGTAAGCAAGCCCAAGAGAGTCTCTAGGGCTTGCATTTCTCTAAAGTCTTGTAAATTTCTGCATTTTATTTTCCTTAGTTTGCCTACACCTAGCAAAGAGTTTGGCCATGCCAACCATGCTAAATCGTATGGCTAGTTCTTAGAATTAAGTTTCAGCATTAGTTTTACTTTACTTGTTTTCACCACTTGTCCTTAAGACAATGTTGTGTGGCTAGGATTAGTTTTATTTCCAAGTTTTTATTTCAAGTTATTATTTTCACCCACTTGTGCACAAAACCAGAAGGCTTTGTCCTCCACCTTGTGCACTTGTTGTGGTTGAAAGTAGTGTAGATTTGTTTTTCAAGTTAAATTTAATTCTTTATTTGTTTGCCTACACCTAGCATAGTGTTTGGCCAAGACAACCATGCTATAATGTAAGGCTAAGTAGATGTTGATGATTATTGTTTCTATTTTCTTATGTTTTATATCTTTAGATCTTAGAAGCTAATCATATAATACTTGCTTAATCCCATGGAGGCATAATAATTCACTTGTCTATTCTTTCTTTGCTTTCAAGTTCAAGCAGTTTATTTTCCTTTTACTTTCAAGCATTTTACTTTCCTTCAAAGCAATCTATTTTTACTTTCAAGTTATTGCAAGCTATTTCATTTTCAAGTACTTTACTCTTTCATGCAATTTACTTTCAAGTACTTCTAGTCTCTTGGAATTTACTTTCTTCAAGTACTTTTATTTCACTTGCAAGCACTCAATTTATCTTAACTTAAACAATTTTAAATCTCAATTTATCATTAGATATCTAGGGCCTCAATAAACTAGTTTAATTAGAGCACCCTTAATTGTCCCAACTTTGCTATCAAAAAAGGGACTTGAGGAAAGAACTTTGGGTGCTGTATCAGGGATGGTCTCACGACACTAGGTGTCCCCCTTGTTTGAAGTAATTGTGTTCCCTGGATTGACCTGTGGAACTAGGGTAAGGCCTTGTTTGCCTTAATTATTAAGCACCCAACAATCCTTTTGGTATAAGCGGGGAGTGTTTTAGGGAAGTCACATAGTTTAGGATTCACACTTCACTTAATGAACCTAATTAATCATTCTAATTCATGCAAGCAATTTCATTCAAGTTATTTCAAGCAATTTTATTGAGCATTGTGGATGGTTAACTAGTGAATTAAAAGTTGTGCATCTTTTGCCCCTGGAGGCTTCTTTCATGCTTTAATATTATCCATCTTGAGTTTCACATTATCCCTTGGAGGCTCTCTTTTGATATCTTTGTATATCTTGAAGTTGTATATTGGAGCCATTGAGTAACACCTTGAAGTTGTGCACCTTGTGGGGCACTTTGCTATTTGGGTTTGTTGAGTTGTTTGTGTTGTGATTATGGATGCTATCTTGAGTTATCTTTTCCTTCCCTGCATAATCAAATCAAGTTAGATTTAGTTAGTTCTTGTTTCTTTCTTTGTCAATAGTTGATTATTTTTGTATCATTTACTATTTGCTTACATTCTTATCTTTGTATCTATTTCAATTGTTACGTTTTGTAAAGAATTTACTTTGTATCTAATTGTAAGTTTTGTAAATTTGTTCTTTCTAATCTCTTGTTGTAACTTTAGTTGACCGCTTTACCCAACCTTAGGCACTACTCTTAGTTGTCCTAGGGAAAGGCTTGACTTTTCATTAAAATATTTGCACTTGCATTGTTTGCCTCTCATATAGGCTAGATTCCCCCCAACCTTTAACAATTAAAATTAACTCATAGAATTAATATTTTAACTCACATAATAACTAGGGTCTACCCCCATTAGCTTCCCTAGAAGTAATCCTAGATGGAATAAGTTCAAGTCGAGGTGACAATGGTCTTGAACTTAGGCATTGTGCCTCCAAGGACACACTAAGTGGATTGGACTTAGTCCACATTTGCAAGCGTGTATAGGGACGAAAACATACCCCACAGGACCTGATACAATATGACGTCCTAATGCGACCCCACAGGTTGAATAATCCTATCCTGAAGGCACATGAACCAATCTTGGATCGCCTAGTCCCTCAACACAATATACAAATATGTAAATTCTACACTAAATTCTCCCATAATTTTGGTCGTTTTTAATGATTCTAGTCCAACCAGTTTGACTGATAGCAGTAGTAGTAGTGTGGAAATTTCTTTAGTTATATCATGACGAGGGACCTCGGGATTTATTTAGATAGGATCCCCAAGTTCTCGAATGGCAACTCAACATGTAGGATCCCTCACCCGATACCCATAATTTTGGGGTAAAGGGTATGAGGATGTTGAACAACATTGGTTCCTTTGCAAGGCCATCTGGAGGTCTCTTGGAACTTTGGATGCTAATAAAATAGTCAATTTTTAGACCACCTTAAGAGGAAAATATTTAAAATGGTATATGAAATCCATTGAACTAGGCAATCCTAAAGGATAGGCTTTCACTCTTGCTCAAGTTAAACAATGGTTCATAGCATAATTTTGTTTACCCCAGTTAGAACAATGGGCCCTCTCTAAGTTATGGGAGATCAAACAAAGGGATGGTGAGTCTACCTGGGAGTATAACCAAATATTTAAATATGTTATATGGAAATTATCAAACCCCATCCATGAATACTACCAACGAGAATGGTTCATACATGGGCTTTTATGATTAACCCGAATCTAGTTAACCTATCATAGGATTTCCACTTTGGGGGAAGACTTAGAATAGGATATGAAAATCGAGAAGATGGAGGGATGTCTTGGCAGCTTGTGGGTGATAATACCACTTGATGACTATAATATTATGTAACTACAAGGCCAGATTTTGACTTTAACTGATAAGATTCAATAATTGACCATTCCTACAGCAGGTCTCCCATAGGTCTGGTGTATTGGTTGCTACATTAAGGGTTATAAAACAATGGAATGTCCCATATGTATGGATGCAGGACCCCATCCACAATCGATGGTGCCTCCGCCAGTAGGACCATCGGGAGGGATTGCGCAAGTTTTCGCTCCATATCATGGCCCCGTGTAGTACCATGCTTTCCCAAATCATCAAGGAGGCCAGAGTGGAGAATATCGTGAGATTTGTCAAAGTCATGGGAATTCCTCTAAACATTTCCCAATCCTATAAAAATATACACCTATTTTGAATATGGTATACTTTGAATTTTATGGGTCGCCCACTCACACCACCAAGTAATGTCGTGCCCTGGATGCTCTTGTGGACAGGTTGTACAGATCTTCATTTAGGAACAATGAAGTTCCTCTAGGGTTTGGAAGAGGATGCAGAGGTGGGGGAGGATTCCAAGGTGGCCAAAATAGTGGGAGAGGACTAGATCGCTATTAAAATTGCGATGAATAAAGACATCTCTCTAGAGATTGTCCTGTTACAAGAAGACTATGGTCTGCCCACTATAGAAACAACACTCATGACACCGAATGTTTTTGTGAATTGATCGAAAAGTGGGAGGATCGCACAAGGAAATGAGGAACCAATTTGATAAAGGCACCCAATATTATTGTTATTACTAGAGGAACAAGGATTGGTGTCGATGTTGATAAATTGACTCAAAGTAAGATCTACAAAGTAGTACCAGAAGATGTTAAATATGAACTCGTTGTACAGAAAAATTTTTTGAAGGATGATGTGGAGATGTTCTAATGGATTTCTAATTCTACATAACCGATGGTCGTGGAACTAATCTTTGCGCTGCAACCCAATCATGGGGAAAATTTGGTTATACAGAAGGATTATCTAACGATACCTCAAAAGACTATTGAATTGTGGCTCCATTTATTTTTTGACATTTTGGATGAGGGAAAACTCACAAGGAGTTGTGGAATATGCTAAAGGGGACCGTGGAGGCTTAAGGGAGCCTAGAGGAGCCAATTGTTGTTAATCTTTCGGAGATACATATAGGTAGAATACATAGGAGGAAGCATATATCTGGAAGAGAATTTAGAATAGATTCCCATATTGAAAACTATGAAATTAGCGATGTTATGATATATTTTGGATCTGACATCAACATACTACTAAAGAAAACCTAGGAAGCAATGGGTAAGCCTAATATTGTGTATTCACATATTCAATTGTGCATGGCCAATCAATATTTTATCTATCATGTTGGGAGGCTGCAAAATGTTGAAGTATATTTAACTGGAGTAAGGAAAATCAAATATTTTGAAGTCATAGAAATCATGGGAGAGAAGGATCCATATCCAACTCTATTGGGCATCAAATGGGATTATGAGAATTTCTTTGTCATAGAACTTAAGAAGGAAATCATGAATTTTGAAGAAGATGGTATGAAAGTAACCCAACCACTAGACCCTTACCAAGGCCCTTGATATATAGATCCGGTCGAGAAAATTATGGAAGAAGATGCCTTGGATAACCTCTACATTCTGACTGCAGGGAAGTGGACATACTATATTAATCCTACTACAGACAACTCGGTAAGTTGGTGGAGTATTCAATCTATAGGTGAATATTCATAGGTTTCTTTTGAAAAATGGAAATAGGGAAGATATGAGAACTTCTCACGTTGTTGTGTGACTATTAGATATTCTAGGTGGATTGGATTAGAGGTTAGGTAACACCTTGTTTACGATGGCACTTCATATTTACATATCTTTCTTGTTGAGCTGGAGGATAAAGTTGGGCCATAGCAAAGAATTATTGTACTTGATGTTGTGCTAAGATAATCTTCAGCTAGATGGTGGGCCACCCACAAGGGTAATTTAGACAATATTGCAGAGGTTTAATATGCAGGAATGTAAACCAATAAAGGTATTGATTCTTGTTGGTGTAAAGTTATTTGCAGATTAGTGTCCCAAGACACAGGAAGAGGAGGAGGACATGTCTCATCTTCCATATGCGAGTTCAATTAGAAGTTTGATGTATGCAATGGTATGTACTAGACCTGACATTGCACATGTAGTGGGAGATTTTAGCATGTACATGTCAAAACCAGGAAAGGAGCATTGGACAACAATAAAAAGAGTTTTCAGGTATTTACGTGGAACTGGTAGCTATGGATTGTGCTACCAAGAAAGACCAGGATTGGACAGAGTGTTGGATATACATGGATTTGTGGATGCATACGAGGTTGGAGATCTAGATCATAGGATATCTACAAGGGGGTATGTGTTTAACCTGTTTGGAGGAGAAATCAGTTAGATGAGCAAAAGATAGGTTGTAGTGACACTTTCAACTACAAAAGTTGAATACATGGAAGCCACTCATGCAAGTAAGGAAGCGGTATGGTTACAAAGATTGTGTTCAGGTATTGGGTTGGTATAACAAGACGTAAGGATAGATTGTGACTGTCAGAGTGCAATTTTTCTGGCGAAGAACTCGTCTTATCATTCAAAGACAAAGCATGTTGATATTCAATATCACTTTGTGAGAGACATGGTTGAAGAAAAGAAAGTGTTGTTGATGAAGGTGGACACTTTGAAGAATGTTGCAGATTCATTACAAAAATTTGTGAGCACTGAGAAGTTCTCTTGGTTGTAACAACCCTAGTTGAACAAATGTGAAGGATTATTAAGTAACAATTTAATTAGGGGATTAATCGTCTTAATATGATATTAATTAAACAAGATAGGTATAATAAAACTAATGAAATAATTATTGATTAATTAATGGTTGCAATTTGATTAATTAAACTAATTATTACATTTAAAAAAAAACATGAGTATTAAATAAATTAATAAGTTAAATAGTTAAATTGAAAGGTTACGTACACCACAAGGGATAACGTATTAATTGCGGAAGGATAAGATATTAAAGAAAGGGGATACGGGGCATTAACGAGAAAGGATAAGAGTAATAAATGGGTTAGGTAGGGAGTAAATGGGGGGGGATTCGGTGAAGGAGGGATAAGGAAGGGAAGGAGTTGGACGCGAGGTGATTCTAGGGGAGGTGATTCGACGGGAGGTTGGAGGGATGAATTTTGCGGAGCTCTAGATTTGCAGAGAGATAGAGAAGTGAAATTTTGGGAAGAGGATTGTATTAGTGCACCGGGGTTGCTGGAGGTTTTGGGCACGGGGGCCAGGGTATCCATTGATATCCTGGAGCTAGGGAGTTACCTAGTTGGCAGGGAGGAACGGTTTTGGGCAGTGTTTTGCAGAAGCGGTCAAGGAGGCAAGTGACGGAAAAATGAAGGTTATTAGCATCAGGTTCAGGTATTTAAGATTTTGCATTGCTTTTAAACTGTTATAAAAAATTTATTATGTGTTGATAAATTTATAAATGCTTAGGTGCTCAATTAAACGAATTATCCAATTTTGTTTACATAAATTCTATTCGGCCCCTTACATTGGTGTAGAGGATCCATGGGCATTGTTTCCCTGGATTATTGACTTTGTAACCCTATAAAACCCATGTATGCAAAGAAAAAAACAAGTGGGAGAATGTTGGGTATGTGTTATATTATACCCACGTCACTAAAGAAATCACCACTCAATATCCTAGTATATTTTCCAATACCCCACTCACCACTCCACCATCCCCTGGCCAGGCCAACCTTTATAATGTGGGGATTGCAACTAATGACCCCTTTTCTTCTACAGTGGGAAGTTTTGAACCCCAGTTGCCCATTTTTTCGCAAGTGTCACAAGTTAAAATTCCCCTTAACCTTACCCAACTCAACACAATTTTTCCAGAGACTACCAACCCCCTTGTTGTCCCTATTGGTCCTAACATTCCATTACCCTCCACTTCTCCCCAGGACTAGTAGGTTCAAATCCCCCTATACACACAACCCCAAATGGTCATCCATGTTGGGCCAAAGAAACATGTTCCAATGGACCAATATCTATCACCACAAGATCCCATGGACAACTACAATGATGCTCAATCATATCATAGCATGACTTCGGTCAAGGAAAAAATTTCACCCATGTTGTAGGACCCACAACAACGTCGTGAAATTTTATAATTGTGCTTGGAGCACATGTATGTGGTGACATAAATTCCTGTACATATTTAGGCTCATCTCATGTGCAGACTTTGCACTAGTTCCACCAGCCCTGACGGTGCTAGTATCCCCATCTTCTTAGAACGTTCAATTCCAAGTGGCCAGCCGCTTACTTCAAGAGTGCCCTTGGATCCCTATATATTCTTTGGGGATCTTTCCTCATGGGCCATGCCACATATCTTACACCTAGTACGCACCTCTACTCACCAATTAGAATAGCATATTACTACAATTTAGCAATCTAATGATGAGCTCCAACAACAAGCATAAAAATTGAGAGAGGTCATCACTACAATTGCTTCTACTATGGAATTAGATAATGGCTTGTGTTTGCAGACCGAATCCACAGTTGCATTTTTCACAGAAAATTTTGAGCAAGTCTAGCCTTCTTTCCACCAGATCATTCTTGAGCTTCCCAAATATATCACTCTAGTTGCACCACCAAAAAGAGTTGATATCATTATTGGCACATGGTTACAATTGGCTATAAAAGTAGATACCCTGCAATAGGAGTTAGTTGTGTTCAAATTGAATGAAAAGGAGAAACCCAAAGAGATTCTCCAAAAGATTACACAAGCAGTTGAGGAGGGAAATATTATTAAGTCCTCTCTTCATGTCTGGGATGAGGAATGTCGCCGTCTCTTTGACATGGTCAATGACTAAGTTGGATTGATATAATGTCGCAACAAACCTATTGAGGAATTGTGCACCCAACTAAACAAAATGAATGCAGAATCCCAAGCAATCAACGATCCATTCGAGCAGATAGCCAACTTTGCAACAATCCAAATTTAGGATGAACAAATCAATACCCTAGATGAATCTACTCGTGCCACCAAGAAAAATATTTGTAGTTTCCAACCTACCCTACAAGCCAAGTATGTCCAGCTGCAACACATTGATAAAATTTCTAACACTAAATGGATGACCCTATTGGCTACTAAGCCTAAGGAACCCAGTGTGTGTTACACGTCAAAATTACTCAGATGGATAAAGTGTCGCATTGTCCCTATCAGTCGTCGCAAGTGTCGCATCTTCCCTACAACTTTCGCAAGTGTCGCAAGTTGATTATTAGTGTTGCAAACGATGTTCAGACATGATGCCATGATAATGACACTAAGGAGACACTTATAACATCTCACATGACTGTTTTGAATGAGGAGAACTGATCTACTGAAGTCAAACAACCTTTTTCCATCTGAAAGCACCCAAAAAACTGAGTTTTGGAGAGGAGCGCTCCCCCTTACACTATCTCGAAGCGCTGGCGCTCCCCAATACACTGTCAGGGAGCGTTATAACGCTCCCCTGGCCCTTTTGAGGGAGCGCTATATATTTAGAGAGCGTTGGCGCCCCCTAAATCCTACCAGGGAGCGCTACAATGCTCTGATGGCCCTTTTGAGAGAGCGCTACCTATTCTGGGCGGTTGTTAAGCTGTTGAGATGAATGGGGGAAGCATATTTTCATTCTTGGAAGGCAGTTGGATTCGAATCCCTGGTCCAGCCATAATCCTAGGGCAGATCCTCAACTGAAGGAGGAAAATCATCACCTTCCCCAAGGATATCTCAAGATTGTTGAGCCTCTCCAAGGATATATAAGCAAACTTTCTAATGGTGAAAGAAGGAACAGAAAGAGAGAATCATACCAAACTTATGATCTCATGAGTGGTATGGACTGCAGAATAGAGAATTACACCAAACTTATGATCTCATAAGTGGTGCAGGAAGGGAAGAAATGAACATATGAAACCTATGATCTTGGAGGAAACTGACAGTCAGCCAAAGAGAAGTGATCAGTGAAGCTGCTGTTATCCAGGTTGTGGATCTTTCAGGCAAGGGTTGGACGAAGAGGACTTGACGAAGCTGTCGCATTCGCATCTACGATTGTAAGTAC
>ML792842.1:157049-226741 GCA_009831015.1 Picea engelmannii | reverse complement strand
CTTTCAGGCAAGGGTTGGACGAAGAGGACTTGACGAAGCTGTCGCATTCGCATCTACGATTGTAAGTACTGTTGTCGTCATTCTCATTAATATGACACGCTTGGCCTGTTTCTTTCTAGTTTGTGTCTGATACTACATGAACTAATCATTTAGTGATAGATCTGTTTTCAAGCTAATGTCAATAGAGTAGGAAGTGGTCGTATCTTGTTTTTTCCATAGTCCTCAGCGAGGAGCAAAAAGATTGGAGCGCAACTCGGAGCGTGCAGGGACAAATGTCAATTAAAAGGTACTTCTGTTATTCTCCCTTCTCATGCATTAGGCTTAGATAGATTTGAAAGGAAGTCAGTGTCCACGTTAAGCATTTTTCTGTCTAGGGTTAAGGTCAAGCTCTAGAGGTCGATCTACTTGTCCGCAGGCAGATTTTCCTACAACAGTGTGACCACTGCTCAAGAGTTTGTTACAGGAGTCGCAATATTAGCAAGGAAATGACAGGATCAGGTGGACCACTATGATATTTTCCACAAGTAGGCCCTTTACATTGTACCATAGTTTGGCCCTTCGTTTGAAGGAAACCATAGAGAAAGAGAGGAAGGTTGACTCAGGACGAGTCAAAGATTCTGGTCAGGGCCTGTTGGGCCCTTCATTTTGGAGGACGTTCAATTTTGTGGAAAATCATAGAAGGGAAGTGGAAGGATAGAAGTGGAGAAAAGTAGCTAGGGTGAGAGAAAAGATAACTACAAGCGCGCCAACAATAGAAATAGTTCATGCACCAACTGGACTAGAAAGTGGAAAGATCTAGAAGCTTCGAGCGCATGTAGAATGGAAACGAAATCAGGAAAAGTTAATAGTGGACTCAAGAAGTCAAGAAGCATTGAAGGAAAAGTCATAAATATGGGAATATGTAATGGGAAAGGGTTTCTTAATTTTCGAGATGATAGGTTTCCTAGTTGTTAGGTCAATAAGTCAATTATAATATATTGTGCTATTGGAGAGAGCTTAAAACTGTTGCCATAGATTCCTTGTCATTCTTATTTTGTCATCAAGCTATCACCATTACTGTCATTGAGTTTGTTGCGATAAGCTACTGTAATGAATTATCGGGAATTAATTATGCTTGTGCAGAAGTATAAGATTCCATACTGGATATCTTATACCTTAGTGCCCTTTCCCACTATCTTTGAACTGCCATTGTCTCTAAACGTAACATTGTCTTCATTCTTTTTCAGGGTGATAAACTTTGTTCTATCCTTTTCATGTGACTAGAGCACCCATTATCAATGTACCACTTATCCTTATTATTTTTCACATGAAGTGAAGCTTGAATGAACAAGGATTTTTCTTTCTTTTGTCCCCTTTGTTCCTGATTTCTTTCCATGATTGTTGGGGCTTACTCTTTTTTGTTTTCCTTGAAATCGCTTTTTCATAATTTTTCTATATGCCCAAAATAATTGCATTTATACCATATGATGTTATAGTTTATCAAAGGAGAAAATGAGTTGCAATTTCTCCTTGAGAATCCATGGGTATTGTTGTTGTTTTTCCTCATGTAATCGCCTCTTATATTTGTTCTACAATCTATTGATTTATTACCAAAACCATTTCAAGAATAACAATACCCAAAGAAAGAATTTTGGTACGTGTTTATGTGATTCCATCTTAATGGGCGAGTCTTCATGATTTTGTCTTTGTGAAGAAAATTTGTCTTATGTGGGACATATTGTTCTTCCGTCCTGTTGTCTTCAACCTTGATATATTTTTTGAGTATATCAACATAAATCTTTGTCCTTTATTCACTTGATTTTTTTGAAGAGGTTGAGGCTATTTCATTAGCAGATTCCTTCTTTTCACTATAACCAAGACAAGTCTTGTCAAATGGCGATCTTTGGCAGTTTAGGATTTCATTCAAGGTTGTAGAGATCCTTTCAAATTTCATATTAGTATGTGATCTTTCCAAATCCTTTCTTAGAAAAAGTATTTATGATTCTAGACTGCTGCAAATATCTACATTTTCTTTTAGCTGGGATTTTAAGACTTGTTCAATTCTCTTTTCCTCTTCTAATTGAGTTTTTAAGATAATGATGATCTTTTTTAGTGTTATCAAAACTTTCTTTCACACTAAGAATTTCATTTTTGTAATTCTTCAGTTGCTCCTTTTGTAGTTGATTCTTGTTCCTCAGTTTCTCTATTTCATTTAGAGCATTTATGAGCTCTCTATTAGTAACATTTTTGTTCTGGCCATTAAGTGGAGGTTGGATAAAGTTATAAGGTTGATATTGGATGAATTAGAGATAGAGGACAAGCTTGCAGAGCCTATGGATAGTCAAGAGTCAAATTATTCTAAGAAAAATAACAAAAAAAGGTGGAAAATCCATGCCCTTGTGCACACAAGGAAAAAGTTAAGCACTCAAGTTCTTATCGGAGGTTGAAAAGGGGATTATCGCACCTAAAAAAGGGGATATGTATTTTTCCAGGGAGCTTACCATGAGATTGTAGTCCAAGAACCAATTTCTAGCAAGGATTCAAGACCAGATCAGATCAGATGGCTATAAGTGAAAGGGCGCAATATCAACAGTACTAATTAACTCATTATATTCCCTTTTGGAGTCTCCCTCATCGAAGTTCCTCTCAAGAGTTAACTCTTGATCGCTTTGATTGGGAACCTCCTATCAATGGTCCAAATCTCATTTCGGATCTCAGAGCCTTCCGGTCAGGTGTTAAGTCGAAACATCAGCATAGCCCTATCAAGGCCAACCATCGACTACCACGTGAACATGTGGAACTCACCAGATACATAATTAAATATATCAAAAATGTGTGACATGTGTGTCAACATAGTGCCATTTAGTGCCAATCAACAACTACCACATGTACAGAATAAATCCACCAAAGGCACAGTGTTGTGTAGCAAATTGATGGGTATGTGTTATATTCCTTGCACGATTAGCAGTGTCTACGTTGCATTGGGTGCGCGGGGGGGTTTGAGGGGGGAGAAATCCCCCCGTGCGGGGGTTTGGTGGCAACTCCCTCGATAAAAAAAAATTCCTCGGGAAACATATCGCATTTTTTCCTCGATTTTTGTGTCCATTGTTGGGCAGTTTTCGGCACATGGTTTTTTTCGATGGTTTTATATTTCCTGTTAAGGAATTAGGGTTGTTGACTAATCTAGGTCATTGGGTTAGGTTTTTGGATGTCGTTGTCTCCTATATGTATATTGTATTGTAAACAATGTAACACAACGAATGAAGATAGAATATGTTGGTTTTCCTGGTTTGGGTTTCTAGGGGATAAATCTATGTGTAATGTGTGTATTTGTCATTGTATCTTTTATGTTCTTTTACTGAAAATATATTTGCAGTAAATATTGTACAAGGTTAAAATCTACATTTGGTATCAGATCTTTGTTGGCTTCAGGGGGACACCTTTGTGGTCAAGGGTTTGGGTTTGGATTGTGATAAGCCTTGTTACAGTGGGAGATATGTGGTATTGATTTTTCAGGTGAAAAAAAATGATGATCAATTCGAAAATGGAGATCGAGAATTTTAATGGGCAAAGTTTTGAGACGTGGAAGCTCAAGATGAAAGATCTGTTGGTGGAAAGAGATTAGTGGATCATGATGGATCTTTATACTACACCTACAAGAACTTTAGTAGATGACTGGAAAATGTTGGATCAGAAGGTGAAGAGCATAATCTGACTGTGTCTCTCAGATTCAGTATTACTGAATGTGTTAGAGGAAGCTACAACCAAGGAATTATGGAATAAGTTGGGGAATTTGTATCAGTCTAAGTCCCTAGTAAATAAACTATTCCTAAGAAATAATTTGTATAATATGAGGATGAGAGATGGAAAGTCGGTGGCAGATAATTTGAATGCCTTCAATACTGTGGTAAGTCAGTTAGTATCTGTTGAGATTAAAATTTCAAATGAAGATAAGTGTATCAATTTACTGTGTTCTTTACCAGACTCGTGGGATAGTTTGGTTATGGCCACAGGTAGTAATACAACTACCTTGAGGTTTTATGAAGTGGTATCATCCTTGTTGTCAGAGGATATGAGATGAAAGAACATGGAAGGATGAAGCACATATGCATTATTTGCAAGAGGATGCTCCTAGGAAAGAAATAGATCTAAATTATCAAGTGGGAGATCTAAGTCTAAGGGTATATCTAAATATCCTGGAAAGTTTGTAAAGGTATGTTGGAGATGTGAAAAAGAAGGACACTACAAGAAGCAGTGTAGATCCAAAGTTGAGAAAAATAAGGGATCCGAAGAATCTCCTTCTACAGAAGAAAATACCTCCAAGGAAGAAGGAGGGGATGTGTACTTGGCTTCTTCAAGAACACATGCAGATCATGAGGCATAGTTGGTTGACTCAGGTGCATCCTTTAATATGAATCCCCACAGGGAGTGGTTATATGAATATGAAAGGTATGATGGAGGTAATGTTTTCCTAGGTGATGACTCGACAACCAGAATCATAGGTCAAGGAAAATTCAAGTTGAGGCTCATAGGTGGAAGGATTATAACACTACCTGGTGTTCTATGCATCCCAGGATTGGCCAAAAAATTGATTTATGTAAGAAAAATGGATGATGCAGGGGTAAAAACAATATTTGAAATGGAAACCTCCAGGATGGTTCGAGGAGCAATGGTTTTGTTGAAGGGAGTTTGGTTTGGAACCCTGTATAATATGCAAGGAAGAACTATTAGTGATCGGTGTAATATTTCCATTGTTCCTGATATTGGAGTTGAAGAAGAAAGAAATCCTATAGTCTCTGGAGAAAAGGTCATGTTGTGGCATCAAAGACTGGGGCATATCAGAGAGAAGGGTTGTTGGTGCAATTATATGCATAATATATTACCAAACATAAATTATCGACCGGGATTCGTAATCAACAGAGTTGGTGCACTATATGTGCCGATAACAGATAGGTTCCTATGTCTGATGAGTATAACATAAAGAAGAAAAAATCAATAACAAGATCATCTATTTTCACACTTTTTCAAAAAACATTCTCCACTCATTTCAAAATACAGAAAGAAAAATTGATCAACAAATGTATAACTCAGAATTCTTGTTCAGGGAATATATATTCTCATTATAGGCTCATGAAAGATAGAGATGGGATATGATTCTATCTCCTGTAACAAACACACAATCACTCATTAACATTCTGGAAACTTAACTAAGCTAAAAGAACTACCAGGGAGAGTATAAACACTCTATTATAAGCACATGTATGTGAGAGATGGAGGTCTTGATCTCATTTCCTGTTACAACTCAATTCAATAATAACTTGCAAGCAATCCCTATCTAATTTTTCACACTTCTTCAAACAAATGACATTTATAAAATAAATCAATGCAACTTGACAATTATGAAAATCTATTTCATTCCTACACAGGAAACAAAGGTTTTAATGAGATGATCCATTTGTTGGCTCATGTAATGTGAATGATGGACTCTCAAACTATTCATGTACTGCCACACTTTTCAATAAATTCTAATAGTGAAATAAAAAATGAAATCAAAACAACAAGTACAGGAAATACAAATATATACTAATAATTTACAATGATCTTACCAAGTTGGATCGGTGAGCCCTTGTCGATGCCAACATGGAATCTTTTGGATCAGAAGATGATAAATTCTAAAACACACATAGGATCATTGAATTCAAACTTCCATTAATCTTCAACAAGTAAATTTACAAAAAGAGTCTGCTCATAAATCCAATCTACAACATAATAGTTCCTCCCTTTTGCTTAGAGCCATCACTCAATTTATATACTTTTTACATTACAAATTTGGATCTAGACAATCCAATCCAAATAAAAACCATTTTCCATCAATGGAGGTCAAGTATAACCATTATCTAATCAAGGAAATGTATTTTCCACAATCTGGACATGATCCTAGAATTTCTGGAAAATTGGAAAAGATTTAGGATGAATCATTCCCCCTGAGATGTAGGTACACACATTTGATATCTTGGAATTATGCCAAATGTTTCTGCATGAAAACATTTCTCTGGAAAAAACCCATGTCCCCAAATTTTGAGATTCATCTTTATCTGCCCGAAAATTGAGGTGCAAATCTAGTATCGGAATGTTGGTACCGAAATTCTGTAGACAAGGGTTTTGTACCAGATGAACACAGTCACGACCATGAGTATCGAATCAGGCACAAAGACAGTACCATAATAGGTGCAATATTGGTACCAGATGCAATGTTGAGTGTGATGGTACTGAATCCAATGTTGATTTGGTACCGGATGCGATGTGGAGTACTAGAATAGGTGGAAGATTGGTACTGGAATAGGTGGAGCATTGGTACCAGATCAGACAGGGTACCAGATCACGCTATGGTTGCAATACCGGATTAGTGAAGTACCAGATGAAGTTTCTTAAGATTCAAAGTGATTAGGAACATACATAATCAATCATTTAATCAAATTTAATCAAGAAAAATAAACAAATCATGCCTTAATCATAAGTTACCTCTCTATGCACATGGACAAGGTGACTAAGTGGATTTGTGGAGGAAATGGTCAACATATGCACATGTGAGAGGTAAAATTGACTCAGATAGAGGATACTATAGGGTAATAAAGGTGTAAAAATAGAGACTCAACAAGGGTCTTTGACTACTACATGATGAAGGTATGGTTGAAGGTATGTCTAAGTGCTCTATGGATTTTTATTTCTGTGCACATTGTGTATATGGGAAGCAGAATCGGGTAAGATTCCCCTCTGGTGCAATGAGGGCAAAAGGAATTTTACAGCTAGTTCACAGTGATGTTTTTGGACCTGTGTCGGTCCCATCATTGGGAAAATATGTGTACTGTCTCATTTATAGATGAATTCTCAAGGAATACTTGGATATATTTATTCAGGAAGAAATCTGAAGTCTTTGACAGGTTTAAAGAGTTTAAGGGTCTTTTTGAGAATCAGAAAGAGAAAAGAATTAAGGTGTTGAAGAAAGATAATGGCGGAGAGTTATGCGGTAATGATTTTGAAGAATTCTGTAAGAATTGCGGTATAGCAAGGAAGAATACTACTCCATATACACCTCAGCAAAATGGAGTTTAAGAAAGGATGAACATGACGCTGATGGAAAAAGCAAGGTGCATTCTCAATGGTGTCGAGTTAGGGCAATAATTCTAGGCAGAGGCAGTGGGTACTGCATGTTACCTGGTAAACATATCACCCTCATCAGTTCTTGATGACAAGACTCCACAAGAGGTATGGACTGGTAAGAAACCTTCTCTCACACATCTCAAGGTATTTGGTTGTGATGCATATGTTCATGTTCCAAAGGAAAAAAAGAGTAAGCTAGATAAGAAGGTTGAAAAGTGTATCTTTATTGGATATAAATATGGTCTCAAAGGTTATAATATTTGGAACCCATAAAATAAGAAGGTAGTGTATAGTCAAGATGTGGTATTTAGGGAAATGAAGGATGTTGTTAAACAAGAAGTCCTACCAAGGAAGAACCAGATAAAATAGAGATTGATTTAAAGGATGATGAATCAGACTCTACAGAAGAACAAGAATTAGAAGAAGAATATCCTCATACTCCAGTATTGAGGAGATTGGTTCGAGAAAGAAGGCTATTGGAAAGGTATACTCCATATGATTTTCGTTCAAATTTTTCTTTGTCTATTACTGATGATGATCCTAGAATTGTCAGGGAGGCAGTGGATTCAGTGGATGGAAATATCTGGAAAAAGGCCATGGACGAAGAAATGGAAGCCTTGGATAAGAATGAGGCTTGGGATATAGTGGAGTTGTTGACTAGAAGAAATCCCATTGGCATCAAATGGGTATTTAAAAATAAGCTGAATGAAGAAGGAAAAGTGGAGAAATACAAAGCTCGATTAGTAGCAAAGGGTTATTCCCAGGTTGAGGGAATTGATTTTGGTGATATTTTTTCTCTTGTTTCCAAGTTAACCTCTATAATATTTTTTGTTATATGTTGTTGTTGCATTTTATTTTGAAGTAGAACAGATGGATGTGAAGACAACATTCCTACATGGGGATCTGGAAGATGAAATCTATATGAAGCAGCTAGAATGATTTGTTGTGAAGGGAAAGAAGGAGATGGTATTCAAGCTGAAAAAGTCCCTGTATGGTTTAAAACAATCACCAATGATGTGGTATAAAAAATTTGATACTTATATGTTGGGACTTGGATTCACAAGAAGCAAAGAGGATCAATGTGTGTATTTTAAATTAATTGGTGATCATTTTATTTATTTGGTATTGTATGTGGATGACATGTTGTTGATAAGAAACAACGAGGAGATTCTCGAGGATGTGAAAACTCAGTTTTCCTCTAAATTTCACATGAAGGATCTCGGTGCTTCAAATTTCATTTTGGGCATGTAAATTAAAAGAGATCAGAAAAACAAGAAACTCTGGTTAAATCAAAGAAAATATGTCAAGACAATATTGCAGAGGTTTAATATGCAGGAATGTAAACCAGTAAAGGTCCCTATTCATGTTGGTGTAAAGTTATCTGCGGATTAGTGTCCCATGACACATGAAGAGGAGGAGGACATGTCTCGTGTTCCATATGCAAGTGGAGTTGGCAGTTTGATGTATGCAATGGTTTGTATTACATCGGACATTGCACATGCAATGGGAGTTTTTAGCATGTATATGTCAAAACTAGGAAAGGAGCAATGGACAACAGTAAAAAGAGTTTTCAAGTATTTATGTGACACTACTAGCTATGGATTGTGCTACCAAGGAAGATCGAGATTGGACAGAGTGTTGGATATACATGGTTTTGTGGATGCAAATTGGGCTAGAGATCTAGATCGTAGGAGATCTACAAGGGGGTATGTGTTTAACCTGTTTGGAGGAGAATTAGTTGGATGAGCAAAAGACAGGTTGTAGTGGCACTTTCAACTATAGAAGTTGAATACATGGCAGCCATTCATGCAAGTATGGAAGCAGTATGGTTACAAATATTGTGTTCAGGTATTGGGTTGGTACAACAAGCTGTAAGGATTGTTGATTGTGTAACCTTGTAAACCCCCTGTATGCAAAGAAAACAACAAGTGGGAGAATGTTGGGTATGTGTTATATTCTTTGAACGATTAGTAATGTCTACGTTGCGCTGGGAACATGGGGGGATACCAAGCCCCCTCTTGGGGGGAGAAAGACCCCTGCATGGGGGATCGGGGGTAGCACCCCCAAGAAAAAAATCCTTGGGAAACGTGTCACATTTTTTCTTGAATTTGCGTGTCCATTTTTGGGCGGTTTTTTAACACATGGTTTTTGTCGATGGTTTTCTATTTTTCGGTTAAGGAATTAGGGTTTTTGACTAATCTAGGTAATTGAGTTAGAGTTTTGGATGTCGTTGGATCCTATATGTATATTGTAAACAATGTAACACAACGAATGAATATAGAATATGTTGGTTTTCCCGGTTTGGGTTTCCAAGGGAAAAAACTCTATGTAATGTGGGTATTTTCCATTGTATATTTTATGTTCTTTTACTAAAAATCTGTTAACAGTAAATATTGTACAAGGTTAAAATATACAAAAATATGGGTGACACATGTCATGCATATTGGCCACATCAACATCATCATGGGACAATAAAAGTTTCCACGTGTCCAGGTTGGTGTCAATGTGATATATTTTCCTTGGCCAAATTTTTCTTTTTGTCGTAGCCAGATCAATGGATCCTAGTGTTTTTCTAGTTCCATATCAATGGTTGATATATGATATCTCATATTCCATGGGGTCATATCATCATATTCCTATTGGGGACCTATCTCTTGATAACTCTGATGGGCACCTACGATTAACGGCCCAAATTTCATCTCTCCATCAGTGATTCCCCCGAGAGATCAATGGTTTAGATTTGATCCATAACCCCCAGTGTGCCAACTCAACGTTACACGTGGCATTCCATCAAAGAACCTATTAGAGCTAGTCAGAGGCAGCCACGTGGACATGTGAAACCCATCAAAGATGCCCAAAATCATATCAAATCAGAGTGACGCATGTCATCCATCTAGGTCATGTCAAAATTATTATGTGACAATAAAAAGTCACAATGTGTTTAGGATGACATCAACAGGATAATATTTTCCTTAGCCAAATTTTGCTTTCGACCATGACTAGATCAATGGCTCTAGGATTATCTCCAGTTCCTCCTATCAACAATTGACATGAAATCTTGAAGTATCCCTCTTTGGAGTCTCCCTTGTTGGAGTCCTATTGGAACCATATACCTTGATCACTTCGATTGGGCACCACCGGTCAATGATCCAGATCTAATCGTCGATCTCGAGAGCTCCCGACCAGGTGTCACATCAACTCGCCAGCGGAGCACTTTTAGGGTGATCCATATTTATAAGTGAAATGAAATGAAAAAATGATATATAAAATTAACAAATATATATAGTGATAAATAACAGAGCTACAATGAAACTTGATTTATATTCAATAAAGAAATATGTTGAAAACTGTAAAATGCAGAATGAAAACAATCTTGCTTGAATGGTGGTAGATAATATTTAAGAAGAGATGTGGTAGCTACGCGCATTCGTCTAAACACATTATAATGAGGTCTCCAGGACATTTTACCATCAAGAAGTAATAAAAAATCCCTAGACATCCAAAAACGTAACCCTAGAATATGAAGCGCCAAAATTCATGTGGGCCCTGATGGGATAAGTTGGTACATCAACTTCCCATGGTAGTAAATTTTGCATATGATCTTCATTTTAGGTGCAAGACAACCCATTGGAAAGCTCTACCCAAGGAATACACATGTTTCCATCTGATCCGTCAGGATTTTTCGAATGACTTATGGTTGAGTTTTAATTTTGCATGCATTAATTGACCATTGAGAAACTTAACGAAAGAATGAGAAAAGAAGAGGAATTATAACAGCCATATACAAATGTGCAGATCTTAAATGCAATGAAAAATAGCAAACCATAATACGCAGGTTGATAACGGAGTTCGACACAACTTTGCCTACGTCTCCGGGCCTTTTCTTTGTGGGTGAGGCTTCTTTATTTCTGTTCGAAAACTCAATAGTACATCACTGCAATGCCAAATGGCTACAATACTGATCTAGTCATGTTTTCCCAGATCTCTAGAACCATGCACAAAAAACAACACGCAAAACGGACGTCCGGAGCTCTCATAAATGGTCCGACATCATCTCCTCCTCAATGACTTCTCTGCCTCAAACTGGCTTTGGCTTGGCTTCTCCTCAGCATATCTCTTCTCTGAATTCCCTCAAATCTGTCCCCATGGACTCAAACAGGCCTTGGTTATATAGTTGGGAAGGTAGTTGTCCATCTCCAACTTCCTCCACGAATTTAGGCTCTAAAAATGCCCAATAACTCCCAAAAATGAGTTAATTACATTAAAAATGAGTTTAATTATCAATAAAACTCAAAGTTGGTTAGAAAAACCCATTTATAACTATATAATATGGTTATATTTGGGCTTAGCCCCCAAACCATGGCGCGCGCCCCTTTTGGCAAAGTCACATGGTACCATGTGGCCACGCGCTAGTGCGGGCCACCCCTTTTTGTGCGCTCTGTTGTATCGGGCCCTGGTCCTATGGCACATAGTCATGTGGCCACATGGCTTAACCATTATATAACCAAATTTTAAACCATAACTGCGCACATAGTAACGGGCCGCACTCCCGGTTGTATGGTGGAGTTAATAAAACCTCGGGTCGGGGCTAAGCCTCGACCCGACCCCCCGTCTGTTATTACAAAAGTTTGAATTCAAATACAATCAAACATATTCTTATAACAAGAATCAACTCATGGTCCAATGGTCGGGCCGTCGTTACGAAGGTGCTAAGTGGAGGAGAGGTCCGGGGGTCGAACCCCACAGACGCCAAAATAATTTTACATATAACAACCAACCAATCCTGGGGTGCCACGTGGCAGCCCATGATTGGGCCACGTGGCACCCAATCATTTGCCAACAAAACTGCCACTTGTCGACATCTGATTCGACCAAGTCAACCAACCAGATCATGCCACTTGTCAACCGCTAATTGGCCCACGTCACTTACCGCGTCGGATTTCGTATGCCTCTATCACTGCCACGTATGCTGCTGACATCATCCGACATGTAGGCTACTGACGTCATCCATGCCACGTGTCACCCTTCCAGTGGTGACACGTGTCACTTCAGGATTGTTCCAACCGTACGCCCAAAAAGCCAAATCTGCCTGACACGTGTCATCACCTGGAGCCGCCACATGTCCTGTACAGACTTGCCACATCAGCGTACGGTCGCCATGTGTCATCTGTACGTACATGCCACGTCAGTGTCCGTACAGACTGTACGGACTGCACAATCAACAAATTTTTTGCCTGTTTGCCTTTTCAGACAGAATGTGATATCTTCTTCATACAGACTCCATTTGACAAAGTAAATATACCACCGGAATCAGGAAGATGAGACGGACGCAATGGCATAGGTTTCGTCGGATTCCGAGCACTTTCATTTTTGAGCCATTTTCAAGCCCTGTCAGGCTTCTGAATCCGATTTCGGATCACCATCACACTTTGACTCTGCCTACATTATGTCTATGGCGATCCCAAAACACGTTGTTTAGGGCCTCAAAAAGACCCCAGAAGTTAAGGACCCGAAAAGATAGAAAATAACTGCCAAGATGAAAATTGTATGTGAGCCAGTTGAAATAGGTGGGTGGCCATCGATATCCACCTGGATCAATCCTCCCCCATTAAGAATCAATGGTCTCCATTACGTTGAGTTTCCCCATCATATGAGGAAATTTCTGTTGAATTTGTCCCTAGGTTAGCTACTTGCCTTGGTGCAGGAGTTTCCCTTTTTTCACAACATGATAAAGCTGAAGCTTTTGTTGGTGAGTGCCCTTGACCTATGTGTCCACTATTTGATCAGTGGATTATTTTTCCATGCAATCAAGGCTGATCTCTATTGGTGTCAATTGTTATGTTATCTCTGAGGTGTCCAATAATCATGGAAATTATGGTCGAAGGAGGTCCACATTAAACACAGGGTGTGAGCCAAGGAAGGGGGGAATGTTGAGCTCAAAAGTATTGTCACCCACAACCCTGGTGATGGTGTAAGGTCCATAGTGGATTGGACAAATCTTCCAATGGGGTACTGCAAGGCGTTCTTTCTACAAGTGTAACCAAACTTTATCTCCCACCTAAAACTTGTGTGGCACCCAATGTTGATCATGGTGTTGCTTGTACTTGGCATTGGACTTCTACAAAATATCCTGAACCTATGGGAAGATTTTTTGGATTCATTTAATGAATCAGGTGGCTTTGTCGAATTCGGTTTGAGCATGGGATGGTTATTCCTGTGTGGACTCAAGGGGTAGTGCAACATCCATGGGGCCTAATGGTTGAAATATCAACCCCACCTAAAAGGGGTTGTGGTTGATTGAGCTATGTATGGCTATGTTGTAATTGTGTTTAACATAGGGAAGAATCTCATCCCATTTTCATGGATGCTTGGAATTGTACATGCACAATATATGCACGATCATCCTATTGACAACCTCGGTTTGACCATTTGTTTGGGGGTGGAAGGAAGTGGATTTGGTGAGCTTGGTGTCCAACAGTGACCAGAGGCTCGACCATAATGTGTTGAGGAACTGGTTGTCTCGATCTGAGATGATGGTTTGTGGTATCCCAAAATTTATCCACACTTGTTCGAAGAAGAGTTTGGTAGTGGACTCTGTTGTGATGTTCTTATTTCAAGCGGCCATAATCGCCATCTTGGAAAATTGATCAAAAACCAGAAACACATAGCCATTTCCTTGCTTGGTTGAAGGAAGGCCTGACATGTAGTCCATCGAGATGGATTCCTAGGACCTATAGGGAGTAGGCAAAGGGGTTTCCATGCCTTGTTTCTTAAGACCTGATATACTTGTTGACATTCTATCGAAGTTTCAACCAATAGAAATGTTGTTGCAACACTACCACTGTCCATTGTCTTTTCTATGTCGAAGTGTCATGCCACCCGACTGTAGTGAGATTCCCAAATCATCTTCTCTCACTCACTTGATGGGATGGAGAGATGGCCCAGATGGCACAACAACCTGTCCCGAAGATGGGAATCAGTGACAGTTGTGTTTATTCCCAACATATTGTAGGTAGTGGAAAATTTAGGATCTCTCTCATAGAGTTGAGGCCATCTGAAGGTCTCATGGCCGTAGGAGTGTAGAACTATGGTTAGTGCTACAATTGGAAGTTGAATGAGGGAGTCAATGACACAGTCAATGCTCCTTGTCTTATACTTGATGTTGAGATGGAACTGTTGCAAGTATGTGGACCATGTATGATGGGGATCATTCGACAATTTTCCTTGTGTCTGGATGAGCTGCAGAGGCTTATGATTAGTGTGGATGAGTGTCTCCTTCCCAAGAATGTAATTCCTCCACTGGTGGGAGGCTTTTACAATGGAGTCAATTTATTTATCATAAATGGGGAATTTACGAATGATATATAATAGTGTCTCACTATGATAGGCCACAGGATGTTCGTGTTGAGTGAGAATTGCACCCACAGAATAGTTTGAATCATCTTTCTCAATATCAAAAGGTTGTTGTAGGTTGGGTATGGAGAGCACAAGCACTACTTCAAATCATCGAATGATTTTTGTTGTGACTTGCCCCACACACAATTTTTCTTTCCAACACCTCTTGTCACTTGGCTAAGGGCCCATGCAATATGGAAGAATCCCAACATGAACCTATGATAGAAGTTGGCAAGTCCTAAGAAGATATGAATCTTAGTGAGTGTGTTTGAGGCTGGCCAATCAGGAATGACTTGGATCTTTTCTAGATCGACATGCACTCCATGATCATCAACAATGTAGCCTAGGTATTGGTCATTATTCATGCCGAAGGAGAAGTTTTCCAAATATGCATATAGCTTGTGTTGTCGCAGAGTGTGCAGAACCTGTTGAATATGTTGCAAGTGTTCCTCCCAACTCTTGTTGAAGATGAGGATGTCATCCAAATACACCACCACAAAATAATTGGTGAAAGGCCGCAAGATATTGCCCATCATACTCATGAAATTATTTGGGGCATTTGTCAAGCCAAAAGGCATGACCAGCCATTTAAAAATACATTCTTTGGACTTGAAGGAAATCTTCCATACATCAGTTTGCTCTACTAGGACCTAGTGGTAGTCGGACTTCATATCGATCTTACTAAAGTATTTGGCTGGCTTGAGTTGGCCAAGGAGATCATCAATTCAGGGAATTGAGTACCGGTTCCTAACTGTGACTTTATTTAGGGCCCGATAATCAATGCAAAGTTTCCAGGTCCCATCTTTCTTCTGCAAAAGCACAATTAGGCTTCCATAAGGTGATGAGCTTGGTCATATGTGCCCTTTTTCAAGCAACTCTTAGATCCGACTGTTGGCCCTTGACCAAGTTTTGGGAGATCCTTGGTCAAGTTTGACCTATTTTGGGACTTTGACAGTGTATTGAAGGAGGAGTGCAAGGCGAAGCAAAGATAGCGAGATATCGGCCCCTTTTTGGGTCCTTTTTTGGGTTTGGGATTATGTAATGGGTATGGGATGTTACCCCATTGGTTTACCCATGTTTAGGCCTATTTTTTAAAGTATAAATAGATGTGTAGGAAATGTAAGGAGGGGCATCTATGTGATGTTAGGCTAATGTACTAAGTTCTAGTGATCGATCTATGTGATCAAAGGATTGTAAGTGCTCTATGCATATTGTGTGAATCTTACAGAGTTGAGTGCAAGTGACTGTAGAAATCTTAGTGTTGTAACCTAGCTTGGGGAAGGAAGATCTGGCGAGGTGTGTGCAAATCTCCTGTCGTATGTGGAGTAGGGTTTTTTAGGCTTTGTGCATGTAACTGATTAACATAAGATAATAAAAGAGAAGAAGATTTGGTGGACATATCCCTAGGGGGGGTGAACCATGTATATGTTGTGTTTCTCTTCTTTGTGCATGTGTTGATGTGCTTATATGTTAATGTGCTTAGTTATTTAATATAGATGAATGATCTATCGATGCTTAGTGCTTAATAACATGTATGGATGTTAGATATGACTGATATACATATGCTTAGTGTTGAATCTGTTAAAACCTGATCTATTTCGTCATGCTAAGTGTTGTTAGATGCTAGATCTGGTTGGATACTGCGATGCTCTGTAATTAGGGTTTGTCTGCGTTGTTACCAAGAACTGAATGTTGATGAATGTTTACTGCTAATTGCTTTATTAAATGTTAGAATCATAGATCTGTGTCCCAGCTAAGGTTTCATACAATGAGCTCTGCAACTGCCCTTGCCTCTACCTCGGGTGAGACTTCATCTTCTTCGTAGGTGTTGCTGAAAGGGTCGGTTGTTAGGGTTTTGTTGGTGCATTGTTGTAGAGTTGAACCTTGGGTCTGCCCTTGTGCCAACAAATGGTTCCATTGCCGAGACCTGAAACTGTGATTGCTAGGAACTGAGAAAGAAGAATCTTTGTGCAAAGATCTGACCTGAAATTGTGAAATCTCTGTGCGTAGATCTGTCGCTCTAGTGCATAGTACTCTACTTAGTTTATGAAGCTCCGCGCTAAAGAAAATAAGTTTGATCTGAAGAAAATAGGTAAGATCTGAAATCTTTGTGCTCTGATAAAGGTAAGAGTAGTGAAAAGTTTTAATATGTGGAAGCTTTGTGCTCTGCTGAAGATAAGATTAGTGGAAAATTGTTGTTTCTAAAGTATAGATCTAGGAATGTTTGATAAGATTTGTCCTAGCTTGAAAACTAGGGCACTGACAGGCGAAAGACGATGTGATATAAGTAGATATGATGAGAATAGTGAAAAATATGTTATACCTATGTATAGAAAGAATGTTTGGACTAACAAATGAATGCAAGATCCTAGAAAGAATTTTTTGCAGGTTAACTACTATGATCCTAGCGCGCAGTATAGGAAAGGTTGGGGATCATTTAAGAGTAAGAGAGGATTAAACCTTTGTTACAGTTGTAGAAGACCAGGACATCTGGCTAAGGAATGCCCTGGTAGAAAACCTAGTTGCCTATGTTGCAAAGCTATGGACCATGAAGTTTTGGATTTCCCTAGAATGATTGTTCATCTTAAAAGGATGAATATGAGACAAGAAGACCACGAGAAAATTCAAGCAAATGAGAATATGGAAGAACCCCAAAAAGAATTAGAGAAAGTATTGCTAGAGATGAAAGAAACCCTGAATGATCACCGACATATCAGCTTATTAGAGGTCTTCAAAGAAAAAGAATGTATTGAAGTAAGAATAGGAGACTTCAACATTGATTGTGTTCTGGATGAGGAAACACGGGTGAATATAATGATAGAAAGAACTTGGGAAGCTATAGGAAGACCTGTTATGATTCCTTCATTAGGAGGAACAAGACTATTTAGAGGAATGTTGATAAACCTATGTGGAAAGATTACGCAGATATCTATGAGTGCCAAGGGAACTTCGACAGAGGAAGAATTTGAAGTTGTTAAATTTATTGAGGACAACACTCCATTTACTATGTTTCTTGGAAAACCTTGGATTGAAATTGATCAGGCTAGAAGGGAAGAAAAAGAAGTCTTAGAACAAAATAAGCAAGAGCTAAAAGATTTCATGACTAGGAATATCATACACTTGATTGAAGAACCGTTCAACTGACGCCTCGAACGCGAAGAAAGGAATTAATGGTTAGAAAGCTTGCCACCAGACCGTTGGGATCGCACCATAATAGACAGAACTGAGTTAATGAAGGCTTCTTACCCATTGCAAAAGATTCGTTACCAAGTATCTATTTATCCTGTCGCGCCACGCATCGAGAACACTTTTTCTAATCGATAATTTCAGCCCACAGATTAGTTGATTTTCACACAATGATCATCACACTTTTTCCATCTATCCCATTGCATTGAGAGATTACTCTCTGACCCTGAGATTTTCAAACCCGAGTGTCTATGTCGAACGAGTTCAGTGCGGAAGAGAAAATTGTCGAGGAAGTTCTCATCGACCTCATGACCGAAAGAGAAATGTTGATGTCTGCAAGTATACAAGCATCATCGAAGAGATGACTGCAAGCCTCTCCATTGATTTCTCATGGAACCGGATCATCCCGACCATCAGCAGAAAAGTGAACCAAACACAGAGATGACCTAGCCAATGCAAAGTTGATCCCATCTATATTACCCGACTATATCCCGCCTCTAGCCGACATAGTAAGTTGTGATAGTGTACCCAAAGATTTCGAGTACACCATGGTCACTGCGTACCTCCTGAAGGGGATACGTGTAGTTAGAGCGCAGCAGGATAAGATCACAGCGTTGAAGTTTAGTAACTTCAACCTCAGATATCGAAAGAACCACAACATGCTTTCCCTGTACAAATACCTAACCAGGACAAAGGGAAAGAACTCAAATATCATCCCTCATCCCTGGACGATGAACCTCGTGCAGTCGACCTTGTTAAATGTCATGAAAATCCCACACTTCAGAAGACACCAGGAAGTCAACGCCTGTGTCAAGATGCTACTGTCATGTTACCATGGCGACTATTTATGGCTAGAACATCATATTACAATCGATCCAATAGTGATCCATAGGATCACAGGGTTGAGTATGCAAGGACCTAACCCACAAGATTTCTAACTAGGAAAGGCCAAAGATCGTGCGCTAGCACAGAAGATTAAGGACACATACAACGATGTCGAGAAGGGGACGCGAGGCTACAAGGTAGCCTTCATCCAGAATGGCACAGTGCACCTAGCATGTCAGATAATAGGTAGAAATATGGTACGCAAGAATCGACCCACACAAGTCATGGGCTTTCGACCTCACGGGGAAGTGTGTAGAAGCTTACAGATGAACTGGGTGAAGTACCTAGTCAATCAGCTTGAAATAGAATGCCACGAAGACCGGGATCAGAGCTGTGAGTTCCATTTCAGCTAGCTCCTAATCCTTATCACCTTTGTTTCCTGGGAGATTCCGGTAGGTGCGACCTTCTCGGACATCGAGCCATTTGAGCCACTTTCCGCGAAGTTCGCTACACTTTGGTACTCAAGCGATATGAACAAACAGTGGTAGTTGAACATTGTTTTTAATATGTACTACCTTTAGCTGAAGAGAGCCATTTAAGATGAGCCTTGCATGACTACAAACACCTTACAGATATTCCGACCCCTGATGAATTGTAGCACAGTTCGACATTTCATTTACATTACAACGCGAGCCGATGAACACAAGGAAAAAATCCAGTCATACTATAAACTTACAGAAGAGGAACTGGAGGAGATCACTAAGGACTGGTCCACATACCTCCTTATCCCCGCTGACCCTACAGAGATGTCTGATCCTAAACTAGACAGCCTGGAGACCACTCACAAAGAATAGGACACATCTGGAACCAGCAGAAGACAAAATACTAAAGAGGTCCAAGATTTAAGCAGTGCCTCAAGGAAGACTACTTCCACATCACTTGAGCGAGGAGGTGATGGTGATGTAGAAGAGATGAAGGATAGAGAAGCTAAAAAAAATAAAGGAGAAGTAACACCGCCCATAGATGAGGCTGATCCCTTGAAGAAGAGGAAGGTTTCTCCCCCGAAACCTTCTTCTCGGAAGAAATCAAGAGCCACCGTGACCAAGATGCAGACTACACTTACTCCTGATGAATTTGACTTCATCATAGCGGCTCTAAACGATGCTTCACTGGAAATCGTGAAGAAACAAGGAGCGAAGCAGGAGGAACTGTATGATAGAATTGAGGTCAAGCTTCGAGGGGTACAACAGGGTCTTCAGTCCAGCTACGCAGTCTCCACTGCGCCCCTGCCATCGGGAGAACAAGAATTGGGAGATGAGCCAGCCCAACTCCGCCGCCTAGCAGATGCAACTGAAGCTCACCTTCGACCAACACAAGAGGAAATAGAAAAATCCACCCAGGCTTTGATGCAAGTACAAGAAGTACTTGTAGAATAGCACAGAGTTGCAGAGCAAAAGAATATTTCTCTCCAGACAAAGTTTGACGAGGATAAAGCGCAAATGCAGCAAGAAAAGGAACAACTCCTCGAAGGGAAACTCGAGATAAAAGAAGCAGTTAACATAGCACTTCTCTCTGTGACAAGGTTAGAGCCACAAGCAGAAGACTGGGTTGAGCATCAAGTAGAGCATATCATGGAATCCATCCAGCAGCTACAACAAAGAATAGCATATTTAGAGCTCTGCACAGTGCCTAGCACTCCACAGGATATCAAAGATCAAAGAGAAGCGACTACCCGGAGCACAGTCAAGGGAATAAAAGATTTTTCCATGGAATACAAGAAACTCAGTGACTATAGTGCCCATAATTATGAGCAACTCACTGAGAATGTAGAACTAAAGGCACTAGAGTCGCAACTCCAGGAGGCGAAGCAACAAGCAGAGACAATATAGGCGAAGTTGAAGCCCCTGTTAGCTGTGGAAATAATGAAATGATCCCAGGATCAACGCACTGCCCAACAACAGGTTCACACCATTTAGAAAAAAGTCATGGAAGTGACTCAAAGACTCCAACCTGTATAGGACGAGGCTTACCAACTATTCACAGAGATCGAAGGCCGAGGCACAGAACTGGAGCAAGTTGTTTTTGCAGCAGTACAACGCCTAGAAGGACCCGTGAACAAGGTAGTCATCCAAGAGTTAGTTGAACAAGAGTTCATGGCGCAACAACAAGTCGAAGCAGCTTGATCCAAGCTTGAGGATTTTGAAGCAGAACTACCCAAATCAGAGTGACTCGGGACGTGTCACAGGTGAGTGTTGGGGGCCTGTTGGCCCTTGACCAAGTTTTGGGAGATCCTTGGTCAAGTTTGAACTATTTTGGGACTTCGACAGCATGTCTAAGGAGGAGCGCAAGGCGAAGCAGAGATCGCGGGATCTTGGCCCCTTTTTGGGTCCTTTTTGGGGTTTGGAATTATGTAATGGGTATGGGATGTCAACCCATGGGTTTACCCATGTTTAGGCCTATTTTGTAAAGTATAAATAGATGTCTAGGCAATGTAAGGAGGGGCATCTATGTGATGTTAGGCCAATGTTATAATTGCTAGTGATCGATCTATGTGATCGAAGGATTGTAAGTGCTATGTGCATACTTTGTGAAGCTTGCAGAGCTGAGTGAAAGTGACTGTAGAAGGCTTAGTGTTGTAACCTAGCTCGGGGAAGGAGGATCTGGCGAGGTGCGTGCAGATCTCATGTCCTATGCGGAGTAGGGTTTTTGAGGCTCTGTGCATGTAACTGATTAACATAAGATAATAGAAGAGAAGAAGAGTTGGTGGACATAGCCCCAGGGGGGGTGAACCACGTATATGTTGTGTTTCTCTGCTTTGTGCAATGTGTTGATGTGCTTATATGTTAATGTGCTTAGTGATTTAATATAGATGAATGATCTGTCGATGCTTAGTGCTTAGTAACATGGATGGATGTTATATCTTACTGATATACATATGCTTAGTGCTGAATCTGTTAAGACCTGATTTGTTTCGTCATGCTAAGTGTTGTTAGATGCTAGATCTAGTTGGATACTGCGATGCTCTATAATTAGGGTTTGTCTGCATTGTTACCAAGAATTGAATGTTGATGAATTTTTATTGCTAAGTGCTCTTTTAAATGTTAGAATCACAGATCTTTGTCCCAGCTAAGGTTGCAGACATTTGATTCCTGCAACCACCCCTACCTCTACCTCGGGTGAGACATCGTCTACTTCACAGATGTTGTCAAAAGGGCCGGTAGTTAGGGTTTTTTTGGTGTGTTGTTGTAGCGTTGAACCCCGTGTCTACCCCTGTGCCAACACCAACACTTGATTTCCTCATTTTATAACAAAGTGTTACAATAGACTTTCCCATTGGGCAGTAGTGTGTCGAGAGTCAAATCGATTGAATGGTTGACCTGACAGTGTAGAGGTACCCCAATGGGTGAGGAGAAGATGAATTTTTATTTTTCCATGACCCTATCCACTTGTTTTTTATGGATGGAGAGACATGTCGTGAAGTCCATGGATGAGGTTTCAACCTTCCTCTCACTTTGGGTGTGAATCATGAAGAAGAAAAATTTCCTGGTCTGAGAGATGACCTTCTTGCATTCCTTGGAAGAGATCAAGGAAATGGTAGTAGGTGGGACTACTTCGTGTATCCTCTACAATTTCCTAGACTCATATACAACATGATGTTTCGATAAATAAGTTTGTCCCAAAATAAAATAACAAAATTCAAGTGGGGGGAAATCACATAATACCTTATCTTTGAAGGGATTCTTGTAGTAGGGTAGGTGTAACTGTTAGATGATGCAGAGATTGCTCACTTGGAGGAGCCATCTGATAGTGTACAATTGTGGGTGCGGTGTTGTTGGCATATCCAACTGCTTGACAACCTATGTAGAGATAAGGTTCTTCTAGCTTCCTCTATCAACGATGAAGTGCAACAGAGTACCCTTCACCCGCATCTCTGAATGAAAGAGGAACTCACCTTCCTTTGGTTCATCAAGTTCACCAAGATGGATCTTGATGGTAGCAATGGTGGCATTGGGTTCTGTGTCAATGATCTGTCTCCCTTTTTTTGGTTCTAACTTAGAGTCAGAACCCACATCTGATTCATAGGATTTCACGTCGACCACCAATGACTTCTCTGAGCGGAATTCAATGATGTTATGCCAGGGGATATTATGGAACTCACACCACTTCCCAGTGTCTTTCTTTGTCTTCCCATTGTCCTTCTTTGTTTTTGAATTAGACTAGTTGTCCTGAGGCTATCCATCCTTTCTCTATCCTTTGTTCTATAGGTTGGGGCTGCCTTTTCCCTACTTCTGTTCTGAGGGGTTCACGGACCCAAATTGTTGTGTCTTTTTGTTTAAGCTTCTGCTTTATTTTGCCAGCATATCAATAGGTCACACCCAAGGGCGAGATGTATAGAAACTACATTTATTTATGGATTTATCTATGCAGACTGCCGCAGTACTTTAGCACTAGATGTCTCTTATATATTTGATACCCATCTTGGTGTGCAGGGTATGGATGACATTGGTGAACTCTGACACTATTTGGTTCCTTTCCTTCCACAATGTGGTCCATATTGTATATAAGTCGTCATAAATTCCAGCAGGGTAGTATTGTTCCTTAATAGCATTCCTGAAAGAACCCCAAGTGGGTGTGACTACATATAATGTAGATTCCTCTGTTGTCTTTTTCTCACAGAAAGTATCCCACCAATCGTTGACATGGGGGACGACCTTAAGGAGCACAAATGTAATATTTTCTCTATCGAAAAAGTTATGGACATAAAAATTCCCTTCTATAAGGTTTAACCATTTTTCTACAACATCTGCATCTTATATGACCTTCAAATATAGGAATATCAAAATTGATCTATACCTTGAAGGGGGCGATGCCTTTGCTCGAAGATGATGTGTCGTATGTTGGAATTCGTCGAAGGATTTGTGCAAAATTATCCATCATGTTGTTTCTCTGTTGCACAAGGACTTCCTCAAGCAACAATGTAAAGGGATATTCATCCCCATTTTCTCTCTTTTCTTCCCCCATGGGCGATCGTCAGGTTCTGCGAGGTTGATCTTACAAAGGATTAATTGGGTCAAGTCCCAACTTTTTATAGCCTGACCTCGTTGGGGACATGCACAGAGAAACAAATGAAGACCATACTGCTCTAATACCATTGATCTGGATTTATGAGTGGAATGAAATGAAACACATATATATAGCATTAACATAGAGATACAATGAGAAATAATAGAGATACAATGAAACTTGACTTATATTCAATAAAGAAATCTGTTGAAAATTGTAAAATGCATAATGAAAAAATCTTGCTTGAATGGTGGTAGCTAATCTCTGAGAAGAGATGGGGAAACTACGTGTATTTGTCTGATCATATTACAATGAGGCCTTGAGACCTTTTTAACATCAAGAAGTAATCATAAAACCCTAGACATCCAAAAACCTAACCCTAGGAGATGAAGTGCGAAAAGTCATGTGGGCCCTGATGGGGTAAGTTGGTACATCAAATTCCCGAGGTCATAACTTTTGCATATGATCTCCTTTTTAGGTGCATGATATCCCATTGGAAAGGTCTATTTGAGGAATACACATGTTTCCATCACACTTTCACCTAGTCAATAGTTTGACTGTGGCGAGCCCAAAAAACGTTGTTTAGGGCCTCAAAATGGCCCTAGAAGCTTAGGACCCAAAAAGATAGAAACAAACTGCTAGGATGAAAACTGGATGTGAGCCAGTTGGAATAGGTGGGTGTCCATTGATATTCACCTGTATCAATCATCCCCCCATAGGCAGAAATGGCCTCCATTGCATTGATTTCCCCCATTATATGAGGAAATTTCTACTGAATTTGGCCACGCGAGAGCCACTTGCCTTGGTGCAAGAGTTGCCCCTCTTTGACAACATAATAAATTTGAAGCTTCTATTGGTGACTTCCCTTGACCCATGTGTCCATGATATGATCAGTGGATGCATGTTCCATGTAGTCATGGTGGAGCTCTGTCAGTGTCAATTGTTCTGTTATCTCTGAGGTTTCTAATAATGGTGGAAAGTATCGTCGAAGGGGGTCCACATTAAACACTGGGAGAAATCAAAGGAAGGGAGGAATGTTGAGCTCAAAATCATTCTCACCCATAGCCTTGGTGATGGTGTAAGGTCCATAGCTAAGTGGACAAATCTTTTGATGGGGTCTTGTAAGGCGTTCTTTCTACAAGTGCAACCAAACTTTATCTCCCACCTGAAACTTGTGTGGCACCCGGTGTTGATCATGGCACTTATTGTACTTGGTATTGGAGTTATGAAAAATATTCTAAACATGTTGGCAGATGTGTTGTATTCGTTCAATAAACTGGGTGGTTTTTTTGTCTTCAGTTTGATCATGGGATGATTTTACGTGTGTGAATGCAAGGGGTAGTGCAACATTCATGGGACCCAATGGTTGAAATCCTAACCCCACCTGAAAGGGGATGTGGCCAGCTGAGCTATGTATGGCTCTATTGTAACTATGTTGAATATAGGGAAGACTCTCATCCCATGTGTGTGGATTTTTGTAATTGTACATACATAAGATATGTACGATCATCATGTTGACAGCCTTAGTTTGGCCATCCGTTTGGGGGTGGAAGGAAGTGGATTTGGTGAGATTGGTGTCCAACAATGACCAGAGGCTCAAACATAATGTGCTAACGAATCGAATTTCCCGATGTGAGATGATGGTTTGTGGTATCCCAAAATGTACCCAAACTCGTTCAAATAATGTCTTGGTAGTGGCCTCCACTGTGATGTTCTTCGTGCAGGAGGCCAAAATGGCGATCCTGGAAAATCGATCAACAAACACAAAAACAGTCATCTCCCTGCTTGGTTGAAGGAAGGCCTGGCATGTAGTCCATCGAGATGGATTACCAAGGCCTATCATGAGTAGGAAGAGGGGTGTACATGCCTTGTTTCTTAATGGCCAGTTTGGAAATGACACAGGCTATGCATGACCTGATATACTTGTTGACATCATGTCGAATTTTCGACCAATAGAAATATTGATGCAACACTACCATTATTTTTTCTACATCGAAGTGCCCTACCACCCGACTGTAGTGAGCCTCCAAAATCAACTTCGCTCGCTCACTTGATGGGATGCAGAGATGGCCCAGATGGCACAACAACCTATCGTGAAGATGGAAATCAATGATAGATATGTTTTTTCCCATCATATGGTAGGTAGTGGTGAAGTAAATATCTCTCTCGTAGAGTTGGGTCCATCCAGAGGTCTCATGGCCGTAAGAGTGTAGCACTGTGGTTAGTGATACAACTGGAGGTCGACTAAGGGATTCAAGGACGCAGTTGGTGCTCCATGTATTATACTTTATGTTGAGATGGAATTGCTTCAAGTATGTGTACCACTTCTGATGGCGGTCATTCTGCAATTTTCCTTGTGTTTTCATGAACTGCAAAGGCTTATGATTAGTGTGGATGATTGTCTCCTTATCAAGAATGTAATGCCTCTGTTGGTAGCATGCTCGTACAATGGATTACATTTTTTGTCGTAAGTGGGGTACTTAAGGATGGTATCTAATAGTGTCTCACTATTATAGGCCACGGGATGTTCGTGATGAGTGATAACTGCACCCAGATCATAGTCTAAAGCATATGTCTCAATCTCAAAAGGTTGTTGCAGGTTGGGTAATGAGAGCACCGGGACTGAGCACAAGCAGTGCTTCAAATCATCAAAATCTTTTCATTGTGAATGGTCCCACACAAACTTATCCTTGCCACCACCCGTGGTCACTTGGATAAAGGCCCACACAATATGGTAGAATCCCAACACGAACCTATGATAGAAATTGGCAAGGCCTAAGAAGCTTCGAAGCTCAGTGAGTGTGGTCGAGGCTTGACAGTCATGAATGACCTGGATATTGGATAGATCAACATGCACCCCATGCTCATCGAAAATGTAGCCTAAGTATTGGACCATGTTCATGTTGAAGGATAATATTTCCAAATTTTCATATAGCTTGTGTTGTCGCAGAGTGTGGAGAACCTGCTCAACATGCTACAAGTGTTCCACCCAACTCTTGTTGAAAATGAGGATGTCATCCAAATACACCAACACAAAATAATTGGTGAGAGGCCATAATATATCATACATCATCCTCATGAAATTTTTTGAGGCATTCTTCAAGCCAAAGGGAATGACCAACCATTCAAAAATACACTTCATTGGACTTGAAGGCAATCTTCCATACATCGATTTGCTCTATTAGGACCTAGTGGTTGCTGAAATTTAGATCAATCTTACTAAATTATTTGGCCCCTTGAGCTGGTCAATGAGATCATCAATTTGGGGAATTGGATACTAGTTCCTGACTGTGATTTTATTTAGGGCCAGGTAATCAATGCAGAGTTGCCAGGTCTCGTCTTTCTTCTGCACAAGCACGATTGAGATTCCACAAGGTGATGATCTTGGTCGAATGTGCCCCTTTTTGAGCATATCTTAGATCTGGCATGTAATTTTATCATTTTATAACAGAAAGCAGTGATATAATGACCCATTGGGTACCGGTGCATTGGGTGTTAGATCGATTGAATGCTTGACCTGACAGTGCAGAGGTACCCTAGTGGGTGAGGAGAAGATGTCTTTGTATTCTTCCACAACGTTATCCACTTGATTTTTTTGTGTGGAGAGACCTACCACAGAGGTTGTGGATGTGGTTGTAACCTTCTACTCACTTTGGCCGTGAATAATGAAGAATACAAACTTCCCAGTCTGAGAGATGACCTTCCTTCATTGCTTGGCAGAGATCAAGGAAATGGCAGTAGGTGGGACTACCTCGGGTATCCTGTACAATTTCCTGTCCAAAGTAATAATAACACTACGATGGCTAGACACATATACAACATGATGTTTCCATAAATAAGGTTGTCCCAAAATAACATCACAAACTTCAAAGGGGGAAACATCACATGATAACTCATCTTTTAAGGTCTTGATGTCGTAGGGAAAGCGACACTATTGGTTGATGTAGAGATTGTTCCCTTGGTAGATCCATCTGATGGTGTAAAAATATGGGTGTGATGTTATCGACGGAGCCAACTGCTTGATGACCTCCCCTGAGATGAGTTTCTTCTGGCTACCTCTATCAACAATGAAGTGTAGTGCAATACCCTTCGCCCATACCGATGAATGAAAGAGGCACTCACCTTCTTCTGGTTCATTAGGTTCACCGGGATGGATCTTGGTCGCAGAAACAGTGGCACTAGGTTCTGCATCAATGATCCATCTCCCATTTTATGGTTTTGACTCAGATTCGGAAACCACATTTTATTTATAGGCTTTTTCATTGACCACCAATGACTTTTTTGAACGACATTCAGTGATGTTATGCTAGGGGATATTATGGAACTTGCACCACTTCCTATTGTCTTTCTTTGTATTCTTGTTGTCCTTCTTTGTTTGTAGCTTAGACTAGTTTTCCTAAGACTTCCCATCCTTTCTCTATCCTTTTTTCTACGGGTTGGGGATGCCTTTGCCCTACTTCTGCTATGAGGGGTTCACAGACCCAAATTGCCACGTCTTTTGTTTAAGCTTCTACTCGATTTTGACAGCATATTGATAGGCCATGCCCAAGGATGAGGTATCAAAAAAATCCATTTATGTCTGGATCTATCTATGCAAGCATTCATGGTACTTAAGCACCATATGTCACTCGGAGTATTTGATACCCATCTTGGTTCACAAGGTATGGAAAACATTGGTGAAATATGGCATTGTTTGGTCCCTTTCATGTCGCAGTGTGGTCCATGTTGTATATAAGTCATCATAACTTCCAACATGATAGTATTGTTCTTTAATAAAATCCCTGAAAGAACCCCAATTTGTTGTGACTACAAATAATGGAGATTCCTCTATTGACTTTTTCTCATAGAAAGTCTCCCACCAATTTTGACACGGGGGACGACCATAAGGAGTGAAAATGTAATTGTTTCTCTATCGAAAAAGTTATGGATAAAAAAATACCATTTTAGAAGGTTTAACCATTTGTCTACATCATCCACATCTATCTGAACTTCAAATATAGGAATATAAAAATTGATTTGTACCTTGAAGGGGGCATCACCTCCACTCGAGGAAGATGCGTCTTCTATTGGCAGTCGTCGAAGGATTTGCGCAAAATTATCCATAATCTTGTTCCTCTGTCATGTGAGGGATTCCTCAAGTAGTAGTTTAAAGGGATCCCATGCCCCATGATCTCTCTTTTCTTCCCCCATGGGCGTCCATCAAGTTCAGCGAGGCCAATCTTGCAAAGGCAGAGGCCAATCTTGTTCGAGTCCCACTTTCTTATACCTTGACCTCATTGGGGACATGGACAGAGAAAAAAAAAAAGAGCAGACCACTCTAGTACCATTGATCTTTGTTTATGAGTGGAATGAAATGAAACACAGATATATAACATTAACATAGAGATACAATGATAAATAATAGATATACAGTGAAACTTGACTTCTATTCAATAAAGAAATATGTTGAAAACTGCAAAATGCATAATGAAAACAAGATTGCTCGAATGGTGGTAGTTAATCTCTAAGAAGAGATGTGGAAGATACATGCATTCATATGAGCACATTACAATGAGGTCTCTATTCCTTTTTATCATTAACAAGTAATCTAAAAACCCTAGACATCCAAAAAACTAACCCTAGGAGATGAAGTGCCAAAAGTCATGTGGGCCCCGATGGGGTAAGTTGGTACATCAACTTCCTGGGGTTATAAATTTTGCATATGATATTCGTTTTAGGTGCATGATATCTCATTGGAAAGGTCTATCTGAGGACTACACATGTTTTCGTTGCACTCTTGTTTTCTTTGAGCCAATTGGAATAGGTGGGTGGCCACTGATGTCCACCTAGATCACATGACTATCCAATTACTGCCACGTGGCCATATGGAACCCTCCAAATACATAGGTCAACATATCAAAAGCAGGTGACACGTGTCACGCTTTCCTACCATATTAGTGCCATCGTGGGCCAATAGAAAATCGCCACGTGTCCAAGATTACATCAACATGACATTGTCTAAGCCTTAGAAACATTTTACTCTTGGTCTAGTAAAATCAACATTTCTTGGTCACTTTCAGTTCTACCCCGATGGATCAACGACTCTCAACCAATTTTAGTTTCACCCCAATGGATTAACGACTCTCAGTTTCCTCGGAGTTCCCATCATCAGAGTTCCCCTTATCGAAGTCGTGTTGATACTTAACACAATGCCTCAAACAAGGATCACTCTGACATATTACTAGCAGATTTAAATCCAATCCGATGAAGCGAGTCCACACTTAAAATATCAACGGTTGAGATGTATCGTTGAGATCGATCCAACGACCACTGAGTCGCGCAATCTCTACAATTATGATTTCAAGTATGCTACAACAAAAGAAATGATTTCATGGAACTTTAAGGAGTAGGGCATGATGGATATTTTGGCTGGAAAATCTCGAGCTTCTCGACATTCTCAGTGTAATACCCCAAGGACGAGCCCCATTTATGTCTATGTATTGTAAACATGTTTTATAGGCTGGTGAGCCAAGTGTATATAAGCTGGTGAGATTATGAATTTATTAGACCAGAGAGCCTAGGAGTTAAAGGCCAAGAGCCTGATTTTGTATATGTAATTATGCATATCATTAATATAATATAAAAACATCGCTGCGTGTAGACCGACCATGAAGAAAGAGTGATGGGGGACTAAGTTTCCACAAGGTTGGGTAAAGGAGAGGAGGCTAAGTGTTGGGCCTAGAGGCTAAGCTAGGGGGATTACCTCCAAAGGGGATAATAATTTATTATAATTTCCTAAAATGCTAAGGTGGACAATGGATGAGTGTTGTCTCGAGTTCCTGGGAAGGGAACATATGTTAAGTGGAGAGCATGCAGCTCCAGGCAGATAGGTGTCGACCTGGGCTCATGCAGATAAAACCCAAGATTCAAACCATGGAGGGGTTCTCTCCTCATTCTGCCATCCTCTGTGTCTGCATCTGCATATGAAGCGCACAAAGAAGAAAACCCTCATGGGGAGGGGGTTTGCGCACCCATTCTTCCATCCTTTCACCTGAGATCATTGGGATTTTTCCCCAAATTCGTTTTACCTCTGCACTGGACATCTTCATAGCTACGCACCTATTAAATCCCAGATAGAGAAAGCCAACCCGAGTGACTTCCATATAAACCTGAGACCTCCATAATTGACCTCTATGTTTTTTCCTTTGGTCACGCATCAAGAACCCAGGGAGAACCGTGAATTTACCTACATCTTATGGGAAGCTTGAGCATTTTGTGTTTTCCTATGTTGTGTGTGTTATAATTGTGGGCTATTGTGGCCACGCAGTCCCTTGGCTGTGTGTGGTTTGTTGCCTTCTAATTTTTCTGAACTATATTGACCTGTTGCTATTGTCCTCCTTGTGCTCGAACGAATTTGAAGAAGTAGGTTGTCAAGCCTATGTGAAACACTCTCTCCAGGTGAGAGAGGTGGTTGTGGTTGAAGAGGCAGGTTTTCAGGCCTATGAGAAACTCTCTCTAGGTGAGAGAGTGTGTTGTGGAAGTGATTTCTCTTAGAAGGGGTCTCGTAGCTTTCACAGAGCTCTCAGAATTTCGGTCTGGCATGTTGTTGAAGCTCAAGGAAAGGGAGGTGGAGCAGTCGATGGAATGTGTGACAGTGAAGGTGTATACTCCTGGGGTGGGATAGGCATGTGGGGAATGAGAGGCTGTGAGCAGTGGGCGTAAGTGTTTCCTGGGAGAGAACCCTTCCTCTTTAACTGTGTGTCTTCCTGTTGACATTTCCTAGCCTAGGATTCCCTTGCCCGGTGGAGCTTAGTCCCATCTCGGGGGTGACCTACTGCTGAGAGTGATGAGTAGTGTGGTCTAATGCTGGGAGGTTCATGGAAGGTTTGCACACAGTTGGTGGTGTTACTCCAGTTTAAAAGATAAGTTCCATTCCCATGCTTATATATATATATATATATATATATATATATATATATATATATGTTTCTGAATGTTTGTGCCTTTTAAAATGTATCATGTATTCCATTACGTATATGAACTACCGTTAGTTCCATTGATTGTGTATAATGGCAGTAATTATGTGATTACTCCGTGTTAAGTGTTTAAAATTCATTAAAATGAATATATTATATAAGTTTATGTTCCGCATGGTAGCATTGCCCAGCCTGTCGGTGGATGGGGGTGTTACACTTAGCATAACATAAATCTAGTAGGTAAAAGTAATTTTTATAGTTATAACAAGGGGGGAACCATTCAAGAATCAAGAAATAGTAAACAATTTCAAGAAGCTAGAAATGGTTTCAAGAAGCAGTTTAGGACATGAGACAGAGGAGTAAAAGACAATGAAGGTGCTCATTTCCAAGGTCAACACTTTAGGGAATTGAATAGTTTCTTATAACCAAAATTGTTTGATCAGAAACATTTAGCACGAACAAGTGGTAAATGCAGCAAGAAACTAGAGATTCATCCCCTGCATTTTGTTTCAGTCTGTAATTGTTTTTATTATAGTATATGTGTTGGAAATAATCTGCTCCTATTTTTATTCTTTAGTAGCAGATCTGATTTATAAAAGCTCGGACAATCGACTTTGCATCATATTTAGTACTACTGTATGATGTCTAGTTATGACACATAAGTGATTTCCTCTGAATGTATGAGCATTTCTTGTCAACTACTATTTGAAGCATGTTTTAGTGATCCATATACACCTGTTAGAGTTGTTGAATTATTAATTTCTTAGTACGTTGTTCTTTTTCCATAAGCTAAATGATTCATTTTCAGCAATGCCTTGTATGTTTATTTTGTTTTTCCTCTAATTCACCATTTCATTCTCCTTTTCAAGATTGATTGTATGAAACACTCGTAGACACATTCCTTTGAGAGTTGATATATTGTGTTATCTGAGATGAGATAGTTTAATGTCTTATAGTTTCGTGAAAGAGAGAGAGAGAGAGAGAGGGAAAAACTTCCCAAACATTTCACAATTACCTTGATGAAAAAATATATTTAAGACTCATCATGAGTCTTAGCTCATGGGGTTCCTCAACATTGTTCCAACAACAACCTAGAACATCTCAAGGAATAACACTCTCCTTCAAGATCTACTTCTGCATCACTCTCAGGATCTTCTTCTTTTGTTGAGTCTGCATTTCCATTTTCTAGACCATCAATCTCTGTTTCTAAACCTATAAAGAGAATTTATTTTTTTTCATTGTCATTATCATCAAACGAGTTGTTGTCTTCATTGGTATATAGATTTTTCCTTTGTCTATAGAACTTTCTCCTCTTTTCAGTCTTACCATTCTTGTACCTTTTGAAGCTAGAATCTTATTTTATATTGTTATTTCCATTATTTTCATAAGGACATTTAGAAGCAAAGTGTCATATTTCCCCACAATTAAAGCATTTGAAGGGAATCTTACCTTTGTATTTTCATGTCCCCCTTTTGATATTTATGACAAAGTTAGCTTCTTCTTCATTTGATTCACTATCTGATTTTTCACTCGTCTTGTATTATTCTATATTTATCTTCTTTGATGCATTGAAGGTTACTTCTTTCCTTGATAGCTTTGTTGTTTTATTCTTTTCTATCCTCATTTCGTATGTAGTGAGGATTTTTTGCAACTCATCCATTTCCAGTGTGTCTAGGTCCTTTAATTCTTCAAATAGAAGATATATTGGGATTAAATATCGAGGGAAGAGTCCTAAGCACTTTTTTCACAATGATGGTTTCTTTAATATCTTCACCCAATCCTCTGATAGTGTTGACAATATCATCCACACCAACAAAAAAGGTTGTGATACTCTCTTCTTCATTCATCTTGAGGGTCTCAAATTTTCCTCTATGGTTTTGTAACTTTTCCTTATTGACCTTGTCATCTCCTTTATATATTTTTTGTAACTTGTCCCATATCTCTTTTGTTGAATGATAATGTGTGCCTCTGACAAATATTGATTCTTCCATAGCACACAAAATTTCATTCTTGGCCTTAGAATTATTATCACTGAGCCTATTTCCAGATGTATCTACAAGTGGAGTTGTTGGGGATTTGTAACAATTCTCAAATGCACTCCAAACATAAAAACCAAGTGACATCAAATAGGTTTGCATTCTTGTGCTCCAGAAAAAATAATTTGATCCATCAAATAATGGAGCTTTTTTTTGTAAAGAAGCCTTCATGTTTATCCATTTGTGTTGCATGGATTCACCTTCTAGTGGTTACATTGTTGTTGAAGGAACTCGTTCTAATAAAAATTGTTGGCACACTTGATTATAATGAGAGGGGGATGAATCAATATAAGTCTACTTTTTCTTTTCTTACAAGATTTATCAATGTGTTACTTTACCAACTATAGCAGTTAAAGATAAAAACACAACCATACAATCCACAGTACACAGACATTTAACATGGAAACCAAAATGGGATAAAACCACAAAATAATTCTTTTATATAATCTTGTAGGCACTAACCTATTGTTACAATATTTTCAGGCACCAACTTGTAGGATACACCAATTCCCTTAGCTAAGAACCAACTTAGCACTGCCTATCAGCACCAACCTACAATTGTTATATTTGCAGGCACCAACTTGCATGAGACACCAATCACCTTATTTGAGCACCAACTCGGTGATATGTAGGTGCCAACCTACTTACTAGAGACACTAATATTCTCAATTTGTCAATAATGTTAAATATTCTCTTTCTCTCAGGCCTTCATGTGCATAAATTTTTTCTCTATCTTTGTTGTCACAACACCTTCCTTCAGTTCGCAATATGCTTGACTTTAGAAGTTTTTTAGACCTTGCACCTCTTGGCCACCCTTAGACGATTACATTATCTTTGTCTCATATTTTGGCATCCTTGTACCTTATAACCACAAAGATTCTCTTCCATGATCCTTACTTACTCATATTCAACCACACTGCTACATCAAAACAAATTCAGATAATGATATTTATACACTTCACGCTTCCATGGATTTGTCTACATACCAAAAATATGTCTATGGGGTCGACTCTTGATCTCTTTGAATCTCCCTCAAAACCAAGCAACAACACTCCTTAGAAACCGATCTCAAATCACTTATTCTTCTCTAGCGATCTATTTGTTGGTCGCGCTATACATACATTAATGCACAACCACCATAGGATCATCTTCTGTATTTAAATCTCAATTATTGATCTTGTTCCGAGGACATTAGCATACTCAACATGGCTTCAACGATCAACAACCTTATGATCAATTATTGGACTAAATATCCATCGTAGATCTAATATATGTCCATCAAAAAACATGACATTTTATTTATGCATAACATCCTTCTGATCTGGATCTTCGTTTGATCATAATCATTTATCTATTCTCTTCCCACCACAATGGGAAACACAATCTCAATGCTCGGTATCCATTCGATCTTTTCATGTTTCGATCTCGTCCATCGATTTATTCTTAGGATATTATGACCACATGCAACCACAACGCACAACTACCATCTGATTCTCTTTTCAATTTAAATCTTCGTCATTCATCGCATTCATTGCAGGTCTAAGGAATTTGCATTTAAATTTCCATGGCCTCCAGAATACACCCTCGATTTTTGCCACACTCATTTTTCACCCATACTTAGTCAATTTATGAAATCTCGACGTGCTTTGCGATACATCTGCATTCTTCACTTGTTTATGTCTATGACTTCTTCTATTCGACCAATTATTCATGCTTATTCAATTTATCTTAGTTCACTGTGCTCCACCAGACATCTCCGTCCTTCACTTGTTGATACCATCATCTGACCAATTCCTCATACTTGGTCAATTTTTGAAGTCTGACCATGTCCGATTGATTCCTCATACTTAGTAATTTTTTAAAATCTCACCATGTTCGACAAATTCCTCATAATTAGCCAATTTTTTATATCTCACCGCAGTTTTGCACTCATTTATTCACATACTTCTGATTCTTTGTCATTTCATTATCTCCATCAGGTCTTGATAATTAGTTGATTTTCCATATCTCCTATGATGATGTTGCAGATGAGGTGGCTTCTGTGTAGATGTATTCATCATGTACTAGATGACTTGGCATCGATATGTGTCATGACACGTGGCACAACACATGGTATGTGCATAGCTTCTTATTATGGCACTGGCATGGAATCCCTCTAATGTGGCACTCATCTTCCTGGACACATGGAACTGATGAGGTTGTTATCATGGTGTTGACATGGCTGAGTTGGTCTGTTGATTGTCGGTCCCCAATCCTTTGATCTTAACCATTGATCTCCAAAGATAAGTGGTCAGGATTTAAACATTAAAAGTTCATTCTTTTCACATGGTTTCTTAACTGGCTCATTCTTATTCAAACAAATTAATGTCACTTTTTCATTATAAACCAACTGGAGTTGTTTTTCTTTATGAATGTGGGTTATATAAATTGCTTCATTTGATCCATGAGGACCTTGTTCAGGCTGCCTATGCATCCTCTATGCTCTCAGACTTCAACTCTCATTATTCAACCTGTGTTCTAACCCGAGATGCAGGAACATCATCAATAAATCCCCATTCGCTTGAATGCGACCTTTGCAGAATTGTTAAGATATATTTACAACTGAGTGTAATATCTCACAAAAAATCAATACTGCACAAGGATGTTCTATATTTCCTCTATTTGTCCATGGATTTATATTATTGGTTTTAGTTTGATCCTTGGACCTGTCATTTGTAGGGCCATTTTGTTTATATTTTCTTTCATTCACATAAATCCATAGTCTCCCCCTGTCTTTGACATCATTGACAACACCATTTCAAACAAACAATGCTCCTATTGATTATTGCTACAACCTCAAAATAAGTCATATTATCAATTTTCGCTAGATTTTGAAACTTGTTTGAGGGCACCCCTGATCTTGATCCCTTAGGTGGAATTGATTTTTTTGGATTCCACCCACTTACTTGATTTGGGATTTTCCCTGTATATCTTGAAGCTCCATTTATTGGTTTATTTTCTCTATTCATTTCTTGTTGGGTATGGTTTTTAGATTGTTTTTTTCCTCTTTGCGGCTTTCCATCGATCCTCCTTATCTTGCTCAAAATGTTTCTCTTAGTGGTTTATCTTGCATTTTTTATAAAAATGGCCATATTCATGGCATATTTTGCATTTAAACAACAATGGTTCATACTCAATTGTCTGCAAATGACTCCAGTTATGTAATGTAAGAAGAACTTCCTCTTGGATCCCATTTTATAGGTCTACTTATATATAGATTCTAGCACAAGGAAACATGTGCTCCTTCGACTCTGTTCTGTCTATATATTTTTCCATAGAGTTTCCTATATTTTTCATGATATGTCCATTCCAACATTGTAACGACAAATGTAGTATTCTTACTCAAACAAGGACAGTTATGGGAATGTCGTGTTCTAGATTAAAATCAAGCATCCATTGATTCTGGTACATACCTCTTGTTACATAAAAATAAGGCCCACTCATGAATATTATATCCATGTCCTCCTTATGTAAATAAATGTGTAAAAGCCTATCCCACAAAAAAAATGATTCATATTTCCTTTCATCAAGGGTTTCCAATTTTTCTATATCCAGATCGTTATTTCTATAGGGGATGGCCAGATCTTAGTAAAATTTCCAATCAAACCCTTAGAATCCATTTCCAAAGCCATGTTCTGAGAGGGTGGCGTTGGAATAGATATTTTTGGCAGCTCATCTAGTTTCTTAACAAAATGAGAGGTCTAGGATTTTGTCAATTTGTGTGAGGATTTAATAAGTCCATAGAAAATAACTTCAATATTTGGAGGGGGCTGTAGGGCTTTGTAGGTTTTCTTAACATAAAGGTATGCAGGCACTTGCACGGTAAGTATTAGAGTTTCTAATAATTTAAAATAGAAGTTACGACAAAGAAATAGTTTTAATAATGCTTAGGGGATTTAAATTGTAGCTAAATGATGAATTATTATAGAACATCCTGGGAGTCAAGAAGGAATTCACATTATAAAATATGTCCACCATCTCCATCAAAATTATCTAGTAGTGAGTTAGATACTTTTGAGGATCCTTTGAGGATCCCATAATATTCTTCAAGTAGCCATTAAAGAAATAGACATCATTAGGAAAACTTAGAAAGGGTGTTCTACAAGAAAACCACCCACCTTTGATTGTGAAAGTCTAGATGATAAGTTGAGGCATGGATTTTAAGGATGACAAAAATTGGCAAATCCATGACTACTCAGGAAACATGAAGGTGAAATTTTTCATTTATAATATGAAAGGCATCATTACTCTTTGGTGGGAACATCATTAGAAGATAAAAAAGATCATGGATAGAGTGTTTGTTTGGATATAGTTAAGGAATTGTTTCAACAAAATACCTCCACAAATTATTATGAAGGAAAACCGAATTAATTATGTGACCTAAAGTAGGGACAAATGTGTATTGATGAATATGAAATAAAGATCATGAAGTTTCTAAATACTTTAAGTACATAAAAAGTGAAAAAGTGAAAGTACAATGTTTCATAGGAAAAATATTTTTTAATTGTATTATAGATCAAATTGACAATTGGGTTTAGCTCAGGTGGTTGGTAGGAATGATTGTTATCTTCTCAACCAAAGTTCAATTCCCGCAAGTGACATGTTGAGCTCGTAACGAGTTTATTGTTGTAATGGATTCAAGCTCTATTATTGATCATCATTCTTCCCTAAATATTTTAGGGTTTACCCTGGATACCATCTTCAAAATGAGAGGAAGTACTAAGAGATTTTCCCTAACAAATGTATCCATCCTCAAAATAAGGGGAAGTACTAAGAGATTTTCCCTAACAAATATAACCTGGAAAAATATATATATATATATATATACACCATTTATGTGGTAGGGTTGTGCTAGTGCTAGGCATTCATTCAATGAAGGAACATTATTGATTGTTAGGGAGACTGCATTAATAAAGGAAGGTGGTATGTTGTTTACTTGTATATCTTAAAGAAAAGGATGTTGTACCTTTTAGAGTCATTTATAATTTTTATGAAAAAAATCTTATACATGTTTATAAGAGGATGGATGCATAGTTATTAGTCTCTTCAGAAGGTCCAGGGACTATAGCAATGAGTCGAGCATTGACTTATTATTATTATTTTCTTTGATTTCAATTTTATTTAAAATTTCCAAAGTTGAAAATAAGAAATTCTTAATAATAATTTTATTGAAATTAAAATAAATTCAAAATTTTTATTTTTCTAGATTTCTATTGGATTTCAACTTCAATCGGGTGACGACGTGCATTAATCGGTTCTCAATCTCTCCAAGGCTATGTGGCAGTGTTCATTAATACGGTTCTCCATCTCCAAATGTGTGGCAGTGTCTGATTCTCCATCTCCAAAGCTCCGCAATGACACATTGACAGTGGGATAACAAGAATAACCTCCATGTAAGAGGAAAAAGAAGACCCATTCCCTAAAAGGGAAGTGGGCATTCATTTCATGTAACGATGGGCGTCAAGCTCGTGGAAACCTATGATGGTTTTAAAAAGTTATTTAAAAAATATTTAATAATATCAATGCTTTTATAAATAATTAAGAAATCTTTGTTATAAATAATTTATTTAAAAAATATTTAATAATATCAATATTTTTATTATTTTTATGCTCTTACTGAATAGTAAACGAGTTTTTTAACAAAGTTTTGATTGTAATTAGAAATTATTTTTCCTCAAAGGAAGAAAATCCAAAATCCAAATCTAGTGGAGGATTGTGTATGAGACTGCAAACATTTAGACCCCACTCCCATTGTCTCCCAAAGTCAAGTCTGGAAAATTGTATGTAATTTGTAGACATTTATAACCACTCCCACCGTTTATATGACCGTGCAAGTCGGATTGTTTCAATAAAAATCCTTCCCTAATTATTTGGCATCTTCACTTGTCTCTCGACTTTTATGTTATTGATTTAATTATTATTTAATCATTTTTTTATAAGAAAATAAATTTATTGAGTTTTTCTTTTGTTTAGTAAATAAGAAAAATCAATAATCGCAAGGTTTTTATGTTTCATGTATTTCATTGATTTTTCCATTTTAAAATATTAGACTAAAAGAGAATGGATTGACACTTGTTTCTGGTTTAGATGATGGGAACACAGAATTCAAACATGTGGTGGTTTGAGCTTCTGGAAAACATGTAATTCGTTGTGGAGAATATATATACAAGTTCATTTGGGTACAATAAGTGAATCAAAGAGGATCTTATATGTGATGTATGAAAATTCATACGTTGTTTATCTTAGATTTTCTAATTTATAATGATTATATTTATGATACCACATTATTTGGTTTTCTAAAGAGTTTGTCTAGATATTACACTAAAAGAGAATGGATTGACACTTGTTTCTGGTTTAGATGATGGGAACAAAGAATTCAAACATGTGGTGGTTTGACCTTCTGGAAAACATGTAATTCGTTGTGGAGAATATATATAAAAGTTCATTTGGGTACAACAAGTGAATCAAAGAGGATCTTAAATGTGATGTATGAAAACTCATACGTTGTTTATCTTAGATTTTTGGAAATACATGTACATGTTAATTAAACATTTTCCCACTAATGAGTGGATATATGTGAAGTTTAGATTGTAGGGATCACGGTTGGAATTTCAAACTGTTAAAGCCCGTTAAATTTGACGGTTTCTACTATTCTAATGCTACCAGTTTTAAAGAAAGAGGTTGACGGTTTCCTGAGTTTTTTAACCATATTTGATAAGCAAATTGACCCATAACGGGCAATTTGCCTGTCAAATTCCATCCCTGGTAGAGATTAATATTTAATATGTAATCTATTGAGATAATGTGCAAACAATATCATGATTCTACAGAGAGAAAAAAAAAATGGAGGCGAACCCTAGCCGCGCGCACAGGCAGCCTCGACCCTCTCGGCGGCCAGGCTTAGCTTGACCGGCACCCCGTTTTCCTGCTCCAGATCTATGTTTGGATGCCCTCACTGCCAGCAAACAGATCTGGCTCAAGGGCAGTGTTTGAAGGACTGAAGGTCGCGACCCCTCTTTTCGACGCCTGTGCAAACAAAGCCGCGAATAGGCTCCTCCTGCGAGGTCTGAGTAACAACGGACCGGTGTTTCAGTGAGTGGACTCGGTGTTTCAGCGCGTGGACTTGGCCTATTACAGCAGCCGATCAGGGGGATACGCGTTTTGCATGCGGGTTGTCTTCTTGCTGTGGGAGGTCGGCTACGATGGCCCCAGATCCGATTGCCGAGAGGGGCAAAGACCCTTTGGAAGCTTTCAAAGCATTAGTCTACTCGGCAGGATCCAAATCCAAGCCTTCTCTATCATCTAAGTTTGTTAAGAAGATGGAGGAGATCCCTTCTCTGGAGCTATCTCCAGAGCAGCCTTGCTCTCTTGCCCTCCTTCTGGCAGAAAAGTCCCTCATCAGGAAGTTTACGGGATTATGGCCTAGCCCCAAAACGGTGGAGGAATGGATGGATGATAGTTGGAAATCGTTGATAAAGGGAACAACTTCTCTGATCGCAGTAGGCAGGGTTTTTTTTGTATTCAGTTTCTTGACCAAAGAGGACCGTGACCTAGTTTTCAGATCAGGACCCTATTTCATGGGGTCGAGAGGACTGTTCTTAGCCCCCTGGACTATTGACTTCAACCCCGAAATTGAGATCACCGCAGCTCCTGTTTGGGTTAGGCTGCCTCAACTCCCCTTGCACCTCTGGGGGACAAGTTCTCTGGAGGACATTGGGAATAAGCTTGGACGTTTCCTGGACAGCGCGGAGCCGAAAGGGGACCAGTATACCTGCGCTCGCATCTGTGTTGAGGTTAACCTCGAGAAAGGTCTTCCAGAAGCCATTAAGCTCTCCCTGGGGGAATGGTGCCATATCCAAGAGCTGGACTACGAGCAGATTCCCTTTAAGTGCCTCCGGTGCCATGCTTACGGTCACTTCGCAAGGAACTGGCCCAAAGCCTCTGAGGAACCGGGACCAGTCAAAGCAGATGAGTTTCAGCCAGTTTCTAACCGACGAAGGCAGTCAAAGTGAAAGGATCCACAAGCCCAGGCCCCGAAGGCCACTTATTCAGCAGAGGCAACTCTAGAAAATAAAAACAGTTTTGATGCGCTGAAGGAAGATGAAGCCCCAGATCCAGAAGCAACAGTAGTCAAGGAAGATCCTCCAGCAGACGAAAGCCTTCCGGAATCCACCCCCCCAGATTCAGTAGCAGCGAGAGAAGTTCGGGATTCAGATCCGGAACCCTCTGCCCATGCAGCCCTGGTCGTTACAGTCCCCTCTAGCGGCTCTGGGGGAACTTCTGAAACTGAAGACATTTCAGCCCCGTCCCCACCCCTAAACCGAGGGCGAAGGACCAACAAAGCGCGTAGAGAAAAGGAGGTTGCCTCCAATATTTCCTTAGGCTCTCAGAAAAAGCTGGACCCCTACATTAAGGGGAAAACTTCAGCCCCCTTGGTATAATGCTTTGCTTCTGTCTTTTTCTATGCTTACAGTTTGTGAGAATTTACTCATGTACGCAATCTTTGTCATATCATCGAATTAGCTCAAGGAGCAGAGGGGATTGGTCTCCCAAGACATTCACAAGAAGGTTGGCAGCACTGTTAGAGGTCACCAATCTTCTTCAGATTTGTAACTTTTTTATTCTGGCTGGCCAGAATGCCGATTAATACAACATAACCGTTTTCGTCAAAAAAAAAAATTATTTAATATGTAACATTGTATTAAATGAGATTCAAAGTAATCACCATTTATCTAAACAAGGAAATATTATTTTAGATAACATATATAATTGTAAAGTTACATATTAATTGTAAAGTTATCATATATTATGATCTCATATTATTAAAGAGACACACTTTTACATCAATGATGATGAGGATTATGATTAGTAATGTGTGCAACATTGCATTTGCGGTGGTGATAAGGATTATGATTAGTATTTTGTGCAATATTGCATTTGTTTTCATTAAAGTTTTCTCATGAATTTTAATGCTAGTTTTATATAGCATGTAGTGTAGTCTAATGGATGTGCTCGAGAATTAAAGTTATTATAGTGTTTTTTTTATGAGTAAATGACATTGTAAAACATGTATTTATATCACATGTAATTATTTTCAAACTAGCTTTGTGAAGGTTGAGAATGTCTAGGTAGGTGTATGTGTTGAACATGCAATATAATGATATCAGTTATTCAAAAATTTTGATTTTCTTCATGGTGCTACGTCTATAGTATAATGGTATAATGGGTGTTATCACCTAAACATTGCTCACATAGATTTATAGATGATCACTGCAAGGGTCATCAGTTCAGTACACCAAAGTGCATACTCATGGAATTAATACACCACCCTCACCAAAGTGCATACTCATGGCATTGATACACCATCCTCACCAAAGAAGAAATTGAAGCAAAGTATATTTTTAATTTATCTACATGACTCAACAATGTGTTTTTTGTGCAATATATGTGTGCTTGCACAACTGTTCCTTTGAAATCCGTGTGGATTTACTAGAAGTGAGGTTTCAACCACAATTAACGCATTAATGACAAAAATCCCATCATGAGTACTCTCTGGTTGAGGTACAAAGATCCCTCGAGCTCCTTACCATTCAAGACTAATACTATGGGTGGTTCCATGTCCACTCATGCATGGGAAGCCACACCTAAGTGGCACTTCCATTCCCATTGAGAACCCGTATTTTTTGAGCTTGGTCTAAGGCCTATAAAATGAAGCCATGGGCATGCATAAAAAAAAGAGAAGAAAAATCATTGTTATGATTTTTGAATGAGTTTGGAAAATCATCTTTCCACGAAGCCTCATCCCTACATCCATAAGCACCAAAGCTTTGTGTATTGAACATCTCCCCTTTGGAGATTTTTGTACACCTTATTGTTCTTTTAGTTAGAGAAAAAGGTTGCAAAGGGACACAAAAGGACCCTCCCAAGGAGAAGGAGATCCCACTTGTTGTCACTATTCTCTATAATGTTATCAACTTGTCATTTTCCATTGGTATACAATTCTTCCATGTTCATTTTCTATTTTGTGCCCATACTTGTTATTTTATTCTTTCTTTTTGTTTATTTCTTGTACATGGATTTTTTGTGAATTTACTTTCATTCTAACAAGTTGACTCTGGTGTTATCTTTTCTTAGCTAACACTCAAAATGTCTTTTCTTTCTCACCCAAGTGGAAAAAGAGACAAAACATATTGGAAAATCCACCAATGTTCTAACTCAAAATTCTTCTCCTTTAGGCTTGTGGAGCCTCTTCTCTTACCATTGTTGTCTTGTAGGTTACAAAACCACCCTAATCAAGGGTTTAAACCAAGCTTTCATACCCCATCATTAAGGGACTTGTGGGGAAAATGTTATGTATGCTATGACACACTCTATGTGACTTTCAAAAGAACAGATGCACAGAGGTGCGCAAGTCTCACTTGTCACGATGTTTTGTCACTACAAGGCATGTGCCCATCAACACACCTATCATCATTGTGACTCATACAAATCCTCTTTCTCCCTAGGTCGTGGATTTTTTTCACTTTAGATTTTCAATAGGGGTTAAGAGTTAAATTAAATTCACTTTGTATTAGAAAAAATGTGTTTTTAAGTTCATTCTTGCATAGGGGATATCTAACTTAGATCGATAGAGGATATAAAAAGAACCAAGCCTTCTTTTTCCTTTCCACGTGGATGGCATCCCAAAGCACATGAACTTTGTTTGTTTAAATTTTTTCTTTTATCAATCATTTTTGTGGGACTAGGAGCTTCCCTTTTTTACCTTAAGTATGATCTTCACCTCACACTCTCTAGATTGATCTTGGTGAATTAGAAAAAGGTCTAAAGGATTCATCCATATCCCTTGTTTATGTCAAAACATATAGGAATTAAAACCAAAAGTTTGAAAGTAAGCACCTGTACATGTGCACATATTTATTGTTTATTTGCAAAGCAACAAACACTAGGGAGTTTAAAGTGCTTAAAGGACCCCATATGTCCTCATGTTTTCACAATCTAGGAGATTTTTTTTTTCACAATTAAACACTTAGGGAGTTAAAGGTTATGAAAGGACCCCATATGTCCATATCTTAACAATCTAGGGATAATTTTAATTTCAAGTCATTTCAAATTACACAAGGTTGCAAATTACACTTAGTGTTTAATTAGTAAGTTTCAAGGGCCCCATGATGCTCGCATGCACCAATTTCACACACTTCACACTTGCACACCATTGCACTCACACACGTTAAGGTATCCAAAGTTCACCTTTGTCAAGTATGATCTTCTCCTTATGCCCAAAAGTGATCTAGGAGGATCAAAATGACTAAGGAGTCTTAAATATCCTTCATTCACACCCTTAAGCAAATAGATTGGTTCATAACCCCAATCACAAACTTAAAAAAAAAAAAAAAACTCTAAAGGACCTACTAAAATCCTCCATTGTGAAGTCAAAAAACAAAATTTTTGTTCATGTTAGGATTTCAAGGGTAGGCATCCAAATAAACCCTCATTATCAATTTTCATTGGAAACATATCAAATAAATGTCCAGGGTACTTAAATCATTCATTTCAAGTGTGCTACACCAAGGCAGTGAGATACACGTGAAGGGGAAAAGGTCTAATTTTGGTTGTTCCATGCAAGCATTCTTTGGCCACCCATCTCTTGTGAGGTTTCCTAGCTCATGACCTTTTTTTGAGGTTTAGAGTCGCCTACCCGCACTTGAAGGAGGTAACCTAGTGGCCAAAAACTACGATTTCTATAGAGGTGGTGGTTATGGGCTACAACTACACCTGGGAAAAGTTTTGAACAACTATTGGGAAATGTCTCTGGTTCCTCTAGGACATGCACCCTATACTCCTCATTATAATTGGTCATTTCATACCTTTACTAGCCTTTCTTATGGTGGGTTTATGCCCCATTTTCAAAATTTATTGGAAGGCCTAGTGACTTTGAGAGGAAAGACACTAAGTCTTTAGGACACCTGATTTTACTTTTTATTCCCCCACACTAAAAATATCCCACCCCACCCTACCCAAAAATTTTACATTAAGTTGGTATATGTATGTTTGTTATATTCATTTTGACACTTATTGCATTCAGCTTTATTCTTTGTTAAAGTAGGCCATATCTATTTACAAAATCACCAATTACTTGTCCTTTTCTCTTAAACAACTCACACACAGATTTTCTAGTCTCGAACCATAGGGGACCCACCACCTCTTGGGTGTTTCAAATGCTTGCTCAACTTCCCACTAGTGTTGGGAGGTATCCCTAGTCTTACCACTTCTTTTGTTCGATCTCCTCACTCAGCTCTGAGTGAAGAAGTGCTTTGTTTAGACTTTCTTGGACCCACCTTGTTAGGCGTAACTACCCAAAATAACATGTCCAACAACCCTTCCTCCTAAGGAACCAACTCTCAACAATCAAACATAATGGAAAGACCACAAAACCTACCATATATAGCTTCATTAAATATTCATAATTTAAGAAGCTCACCAACAATCTCATTTTACATAATGCCACTTGGTTTTCCATGTCAACCGAGCTCCCCTCAGACATTCATAAGTTTGAAAAGAAATAGGGTGAAGAACCAACCAACCATGTCATGATATTTCACCTATGGTTCTCATCCAACAACATCACTGATGATTCCATATGTTTTTCAATGAACTTTAATTGGAAGCTCGGTGAAATGGTACGTAGACAAAAAAGAAAGGTCTCATGTGACTTTAAAATATTTATCCAAGTCTTCCTTAGCCTTTTTTCAATTAAAATTACATCATGACACTAGTTTGGAAATCATTTCATATTTTAATCAAACGAATTCCACCCATATCATGGATCACATCCACGAATGGCATCGATGAAGGAGCATGTGTAAAATTGGTGCCACCTAGGACCTACTCCTTGATAGGTTCCCCAAGTCTCTTTTGCCCCTCTTCACAAAATATGCGGCCAAAACCATGTCATAAACCAAATAAGAGGCCATAACCAAAGCGAAAAACTTCAATTTGATATACTCACAATATGGTTACCTATATAAGATTATCCTCAACCCTACCATTTTGTTGGGAAAAACACAAAACATCTCATTCGGCAAATAGAATTATCAGTTCCATGACCTACCTCAACCCATATGGTATCCATACACCTCCAGACAACACCTTTCTACCCTCCTATCATCAAAACACCCTATGTATCCAATATCCATTCCTTATCCCCCCTCCTCCAATAGTTGGGGGGCACAACCTTACACATCCTTTGAATCCTTTACCCCAGTTAGGTATGCAGATTCATGTGCATATGCATGGATCTTCATGCAACCCAAGTTGCAGCAGAGGAACCTCAACATAATACAGTATATATGGGCCTCCCTAGCATACTAACCGTTATTTTCCATTCCCCTGTCCTCCACCACCCAATGCCATGCCAACATAGGCACAATAGCAAGTTGATGTCAATTTTCTCCAACCTTCACTAGTACAACATATTCAAGCATTTGAATACAACTCTACCACCCATCAGGATAATTCAAATAAGAAGGGAAAAAATAAACCCAATTTCAACCAAGGACAAGGGGTAAACCCTAGTAGTAAAACACTCAAGCAATGGGAAACCCAAATGCTAGTAATCAAACCTAGAACATTGGAAACAACAATGGACAGTAATGTCAAAGGAAGAACAATGACATTCGAACCAAATTCCCTTGTGCATTTTGTAGTGGTGAGTATGGACATTATAATCACCATTTCCACCTAATCATGGATTTCAAAAGGATGAAGGACTATATGAATACCCAACGATCCCCTCCCCCTCGGGGTACCCCATAGGTTTAGTAGAACTTCCATCAATCACCACCACCAACATTCCTACACAACCCCTTCCACCGAAAAGATGTTGTAGCTACAAAGAAAGAAAATAGTTCCTCTACTGGAAACTCTTAAACTTGCATCATTTTCATGACATCTAAATACATCCATATTAATACTCACAACAGTCAATATGACATGCTTCTTGAATCTGATCCAACCACATCAGATGTCATCCAATTACTTGCAAGTTCCCTATGATGATCGTGCGTCCTAGTGGTGACCCTACTCGATGAGTATCAAGACAACCTATATGACGTACTGCTCATAATCCACATGCATGGGCATCTCATAGCTATAGCATTGTGGATGACCTAGATCAATATCCCACGGCCATGTCCATACTCAAGGTTTTGAAAAAAATTCCTTCACTCAGGAAATAGTTTTTATCCACATTGGGGGTAGTTGACCCTTCTGAATCATGCCTTATTATGTTTTATTTGGAAAAATCAAAACCTCGGCTCCCCTCCTAGGTTTCTTTCCAAATTCCAGTCATTGTTAGGAACATTACCATTCATGAATGCATTGTCGATGAGGGAGCACCCACATGCATTATATCCAAAATCATCTGAAAGAAGTTAGGATCCCTTGATCTGACCCCTTATACTATTACTCTTCGGGCCTACGATGGCCTCCCATCCCAACCTAAAGGTATTTTTCAAGACATTTCCCTAGAGCTAGTGGAAAAAATGGTATTGATTGAAAATAAGGTCATAGATGTCCCTTCAGACTATAATATTCTCCTTGAACATTGCTACATGTAATAAATGAAGGCATTCATCTCATCTGTGTTTCACACCGTGATATTCCCCCACAATGGGAATTTCATCATGATCAATCAATTTAAAAATTATGAACCTCACCCTACCACAGATTTGGATAATATCCTTCCCCTCATTGGGGCACAACCAGAATTTTCATGTTTAATGGAAATGGATTCAGGGATCTTCCAAGACCCTTGGCTCCTTGACGCATACCAAGGTGACCCACCATGCATACCGCCCTTGGACTCTTCCCAAGTGTGCACAATCACTTATGTTATGATAGAAATAGTTTCCCAATCTATCCCTAACTCACCACCTAGGAATGACCAACTCGCACTTTCACAGGCCCCTCCTCACCCCCTAACCCAAATCCCATGCTTCTACCTATCACCAAGAGTTACAACATACTAGTTAGAATCTACACCCATGCTTCCTAATATGGTGATAGTGATCCTTGTTTGGTATCTTGACCCACCATCTATGGTACTAGTACCTTCACTCCCTCCTCAAATAGCTACATTACCCATGCAGACCCTAGTTAACCATTTATTCCCACAACTTGGACACACAAGAAAGAGGTAAGAATACCAACATTGGGGGGGAGAATAAAAATGTTGGGGGAATCATTCATAACCCTCCTCAAGTACAACCCCCATGTGTTCTCTTTGAAACACGAGGTCACCCAAAAAATATGTACCCCACTCTTCCAAAGTTAAGGAATCTCATCCATCTACCTAGGGAAACACCATTGTTTCCCACCCTCATAGGAATGCCCATGGACCATACACAAGATTCTAGCTCCCCATACAATAATACGTTATGTACCAACTTTGTGTGTGTTATATGTTCACAATATGGCCACTACACCCATCACTATTCTGATCTCCCCCAATTTCGAGACACATTGGCAGTGATCTATCACATGGCCCTGCTAGAACCCACTCAGTCGGTATCACAACTAATAATATCCATAGATTCTGGTCCCTCTAGCATTTATTACATGTCCACTTTAGTCAATGCATGTTGTACTTTCCCATGTGCACTATTACATGTCCACTTCAGTGAATGTGTGGTGTGCTCTACAAGTGGTTGTTGTGAATACAAGGAAGGATCAAGGTTCTAAGGAGTCAAACCAACGATATATTAGATCACCTTGATATATAGAGAAAATTCTTGAGAAAAGTCAATTTACACAGAGAAATTGTTTAGAAAAAAATGACTATAGGGAGGCAGGGTGTTGCAGGGGAGAGGACTTGTGTCTTCATTCAATAGGTTGGTTCCTGAGAGGAATGGTGTCCTCACTAATTACTGCAAATAGGAGCTTGCAATTTTTTCAGGGTGGTAGGGTGGTGCTAGGGTGAGTTGGAGCTCACTGAGGATTGGTGTTTTTTGGCACAGGGGAAGACCCAGGTTTCAACGCTTAACAACGCACCAACAAAACCTCGACTACCGTCCCTTTCGGCAACACCTACGAAGCAGGCGAGGTCTCACCCGAGGTAGAAGCAAGGGGGGGTTACAAGATACAGGTGTATGTAACCAAGTTGTGACACAGATCTGTGATAATAACACTTCGCAGGGTATTTTGTTAGCGCTTAAGAAGTGATACACATTAGTTCATTAACCTTATCAACATCACAAATTGTACCCAAGAAAAGATCTAGTGTAGTAACAACAAAGATTAAGTACTTCAACCACTTAGCACATAACACTCTGAATCAAATCTAACATTGTAACATAAGAAATGAATTTAAGCAACACATACATGTTCATTACACATATAAACTAAGCACTAAGCAAAACATAACAGATATAGCATTGCACAAAGCAAACCATAAGACACCAGATGTATGTGGTTCACCCCATTGTGGGGCTACCTCCACCAACCGCTTCGCCATCTTTATTATGTGCTTGAATCTTACATTCATTCACTCCTATGCACTAAGCCATAGAGTCCAGCTTCGCATAGGAAAAGATATATGTGCACTGAGCACCAAATCCTCCTTCCAAACTAGGTCAGGGCACAGAGCCAACTCTCTGTCAAGCACAAAGCCTTAACACACATACATTCATTAGCACAAAGCCACTCAAACTTCTTGCACTTAGCTCCAAAACTTCTCAAAAATATTCTCAAAACCCTAATTCTACCATACATTCTTCTTTTATTTATACTTTTACAATCACTTACAATAAGGCCTAATCATGGGTAAAACCCATGGGCCGACATCCCATAAACCCATTACAAAACCCCTAGAGGACCCCTTATTGGGTCCACATAGCCCGCAAAAATGGGTGAGATCCACAATATCAGCTCTGCCTAGGTGCTCCTTCTTCGAACAATGTGTCAAAGTCCAAAAGTGTTCCACATCTAACCAAGGTTTCCTCAAAAATTGGTCGAGGGCCAACATGCCCCCAACACTCACCTATGACTTGTCCCGAGTCACTTACGTCTGGAAAACATTTCTTCGAAGGCCTTGGGCTTAACTCAGGCTGCCTCGACTTGTTGCTTCTCCTGAGCCTCCTGCTCAGTGAGCTATTGGATCATCTGCTCTATAACAGGCCCTTCCAGGCATTGTTCTATTGATGTGACCACTTGGTCCAATTGTGAGCCATGTCCATCAATATCTTCGAACACCTTGTAAGCTTCATCTTGCACAGTTTGAATCTTCTGCATTACTTCCATTACCTTCCCCTGGAGTGCAGTGATCTGTTGTTGTACTATGCATTTCTCATGGGACCTCTTCATTCTCTCAACTGCGGTGAGCAGCTTCATATGCGCCTACAAGGAAAATGTATGTTGTTGCACCTCTGGTAACTGCGCTTCCATATTTCTTAGCTCTGGATCCTCGACAAGGATTTTGTATGTCTGTGCACTTCTATCACTTAGTTGTTTGCAATCCGAGGCAAGGGCCCTTATCCTTACTACTGTTCTCTTAGTAGTTTCCTCCCTCTGGTCACGCACCTCCTTTGGGGTGCTCAACACTGCTTGGGCCTCCAATTCTATTATTCTATCCTGAAGTTGTTGGATGATCTCATCGAGCTTCACTACTTGAGCCTCAACTGACTCCTTCTCTTCCTGTACCAACCCTGATACGGAGAAACATGATTTACTAACTACTTCTTTGACTATGGCATGTTCTGTGATCAATTTCTCCTTTTCTCTATGTAGTTGGGCTTATCCAACTCTCTTTTATTCCTGAAGCATCGACTGAAGCTCTTCTCTCTCGCTTTCATATGCAACTACACTGTACCGTGCTACTCGTAATTGTTCTAGGATTTCATCTTTTTCCTTTTTCAAGGCTTCTGTATCCTTCTCCTTCTCTTCCTAGACTCTCTGAAGTCGAGATTTTGTCGCATCTACGATTCTTCTCACTTGGGATGGTTCATCCCCCAATTCTTCAATCTGTGACGAGGAAGGCGCAATAGGTGTTGTGTGGACCAAACAAACAACTTGTTGTACTTCCTTCAATTCTTTTTCAATCCTTTCATATAGCTCTTCCTACTTCACTCCATGTCTATGTAAGATTTCCTCATAAACATCCTCCATAGCTACGTAGACCAGACTGATATCATCCTCTGTGAGCGTGGCCTCTAACCGGGGCTTATTAGCATGCATCTTCTTCTGTGTTGAAGGTTTATTTGGAGAAACCTTCTTCTTCTGTGGTGTTACTGTCCCAACAGAGGGATCCTCAAGTGGAGGGGTGGTAGCTTCACCTCCTCCTTGCCCTTCTTCACCTTCATTTCCTCCTCCCTATCCTTCTTCTTCATCTTCTCCTCCTCCAAGCGAGTGAGCTATGCCCATTATCTTCAGAAGCATTGTGCTCCTCATCTCTCTCTATATCATGGAATTCTTCTTTCTTTTTCTTCTTCTTCGTCCCACTGGGCTGTCCGACATTCTCAACTCGGGTGACTATGGGGATTCCTATGGTGTCGATATCGGAGAGTTCTACATCAGCGATGGGTACAAGGAATTCCTCCGGCCACTCCTTTGTAATATGCTCCATTTCTTCATCTGTTAGCTTGTAATACGACTATAAATCTTCTTGGTTCTCATCTCTATGCACAATAATGTAGATGAAATATGGATCTGCATGGAACTTTTCTATTGGTCTATACTGGTGCAAGGTGCATGGTGTCATGCACGGAAATGATTCAATGGAAACCTTTAATTGCTAATAATATGCATGAAATACAACGTTGGACTACCACTGCTTCGTCACATCGTTGGTGTACCACAGGGTTGAAAACTGAATGGCCAATGGCTCTAAGGGTTCAATTTCTGGGAAGGTGGCTCCTTCAGGAATTTTCCAAGCGACAAATGCGATCAAAATGATCAACCAACTATAGTGGAATTCATATCCCAAATCCTGGGCTTCATGGAAATCTTTCTCTAGTTCATTGACGAGGTAAGTCACCTAGTTCATCTGCATGCCCTCCACACATTTTCCTGTGAGGTCCACCACGAACCTGGTGACTTATGTGGGGTGGTTCTTCCTTACAAGTTTGACAGCTATGAGTTGGCAAGCGAGGCACACTACGCCATCCTATATAGAGGCTATATTGTAACCTCGCTTTCCTTTTTCGACTTCTCCGTAAGCTTCCTTGATGCGTTGTGCTAGGGAGTGGTCTAAGGCCTTCCCTGGGTAAAACTGTTGAGGGTCAAGTCCCTTCATGCTTAATCCTTTGATCTGTTGGATCAACACTGGATCCATGGTAATTCTTCTATGGATCCACAAGTATCCTCCATGATAGCATGACAGGAGGAATTTGACGCAAGTGTTAACCTCCTAGTGGTGGCCAAAATGGGGAATCTTCATCACATTCAACACAGTGGACTGCGTCAACCCCTTAATCCATGGCTGCGAGACAAGATGAGGCTTCTTCCCAGTTGTCTTAGTGAGAGTGGGATCTGTCCTAACTGACTCTCGACTACGTGTATTCCTTTCGGAATGTATGCAGTGAACACGGTGTACTCATAATCTCGGGGAATGTTTTCTTGGTTAACTGCACCAGCCAAAGGTGGGATATACTCTGGTAGGATCAATGGGATTTGCTTCGCATTATCTAGATCATCGCGGTGCTTACTTTGATTCTCAGTCACGGGGTTAACACAACCAGAGCGATGTCCAGTTGAAGGGGAAGCTTACAGTCCCCTAGTCGACGATGCCTAGACACCTTCAGATATCGGTCTGTCGGCCATTAGCTTCTTGAAGACTTCCTTGACAGACTTCTCTAATTCACTAGGTTTTCCCAACATTCTAACTTTTAAACAGATAGGTCGGGATAAACGAATGGACAGGAAGGGTAAACAAACAGACATGTGGAGTCTAGTTTCAGATAACATAGCTCGACACATAGACAATTCTCTCTTGGCTCAATTAATCACGGGTAGCAAAAAGTGGTCCTGGTGCAGCATTCGATGGGTTAAATAAGTGGGGCATCATAATGGATTCTTCCAATGGCCCGGAATGCTTCCATCAATGTGAATCTTTCTGTTATGGTGCAATCTCAATGTCCAAAAAGTGGTCCATCATCCCATAAATTCATTTTCTAACCGTTTTGGAGTGTCGTTCTAACGGTCATGGTGCCTCCAGCGGTCATATAGCTTCGCCAGGGCAAAGTTCCATTCTACGCGGTCCCACTGTTCCAGCGAGGTTCAAATCCTGTGAACCTGCCTCCTGTGAGGCTCCAGTCTGCAAAGTCTTCCATCTGTTCTCTATATATTCTTGTAGATTTTCCAACTTAACTTTCTTTTTATTGAGATTCGTTTCCTTCTTTCATGTGATCTGAGTTTCTCTAACTGTTTATGGAATTCTCTTTCCATTTTTATTCTTATCTTCCCCTAGCGTAGTGACTTCGCACTACTAAGGTGCCTTTAAAGGGTCTGAATTTAATATCCATTTTCTTAACACTTCATGAGTAGACATACGTGTTTCTTGAATATATAGGTCCTTCAAGCCTTCTTGCATTCTTTCAACCTTGATAGCTAATTCTTTTCCCTTATGTCCCTCCCGTGTTGTTACTTTGTTCTGTTGCTTCGACTTATCCTCTCGTTCTTCTATTAGTCGGTCTATTTTTCTAGCTATGAAATCCCTTAGTTCTTGATTTTTCTTTTCTGTAGCTTCATCCTCTGCTTTCCTTCTAATATGATCCTTCTCAATCCAATTCTTACCTAATAAAAGTGGTAAAGGAGCATTGTTCTCAACAAACTTAATGACTTCAAATTCTTCTTTAGTCGATGTTCCATGAATAATAATAGGCACATTAGTAACTCTTCCACATAAAGTTATCATTTTTCACTTAAACAAGTCTATCCTTCCTGATGAAGGTATTATTGTAGGCTTTCCCAAAATTTCCTAAGTGTCTTCTGTCATAATATTCACTTGTGTTTCCTCATCCAAGACACAGTCTATGTCGAAGTCTTCTATTCTTGCATTTATGCGTTGTTTTACTTCTAGGATCTCTGGTAAACTGACATCTTTGTGAACATACATCATTTCTTTCAACTGTAATAATGTAGTTTGAGATTCCTCTGATTCTTTTTCTTTATGACTCTCTAACATGCCCTTGGTATTTTGACTACCTTCATAGTTTTCTTGTCTAATGTTCATCCTTTCAACTTTAGCAATCATCCTTGGACAAACTTCAACTTCATGACCAACAATCTTACAACAAAGACAAACAGGACCTGTGCCAGGGAATTCCTTAGCAAGGTATCTCGGTCTTCTATAGTTATAACATAATGTCAATCCTCTTTTTCTTTTAAACGTTCCCCATCCTTTTATGTACTACGCACTAGGATCATAGTGTTAGACCTGTAATCTGCAATAAACATTTCTAGGTTCCTGCATCCACTTATTAGTCCAAAAATTCTTTCTATGCATAGGAATAACATATCTTTCTTCATTTCCATTAAATTTACTCAAATAAACTCTTTCTTTCAACTACACCCTAGCCTTCAGACTAGGACATAATCTATTAAACGTACTTCAATTCATGCTTTCGAAACAAAAAAATTCACTTATCTTTCTCTTGTCAAAGCACAAAGCTTTACCTCTTTTTAGATCTTTCCTCTTTTCTTTAGATTGGATTTCTTTTTTAGCACATATCTTCGCAAGTCAAGTAGAGTATTGCGCACTTCAGCAACAGATCTATGCACAAATATTCTCTTTTTATTTACTTCAGTTCCAAACAATCACAGTTTCAGGTCCCGACAATGGAACAATTTGTTGGCACAGGGGAAGACCCAGGGTTCAACGCTTAACGACGCACCAACAAAACCCTGACTACCGGCCCTTTCGAAAACACGTACGAAGTAGGCAAGGTCTCACCCGAGGTAGAAGCAAGGGGGGCTTACAAGACACAGGTGTCTGTAACCAAGTTGGGACACAGATCTGTGATAATAACACTTCGCAGGGTATTTTGTTAGCACTTAAAAATTGATACACATTAGTTCATTAACCTTATCAACATCACAGATCATACCCAAGAATAGATCTAGCATAGTAACAAAAAATATTAAGTACTTCAACCACTTAGCACATAGCACTCTAAATCAAATATGTCATTCTAACATAAGAAATGCATTTAAGCAACACACACATGTTCATTACACATATAATCTAAGAACTAAGAAAAACATAACAGATATAACATTGCACAAAGCAAACCATAAGACACCAGATGTACGTGGTTCACCCCAGTGTGGGGCTACGTCCACCAACCACTTTGCCTTCTTTATTGCGTGCTCGAATATTACATTCATTCACTCATGTGCACTAAGACACAGAGTCAAGCTTCACATAGGACAGGAGATCTGTGCACTGGGCACCAAATCCTATTTCCAAACTACGTCAGGTCACAGAGCCAACTCTTTGTCAAGCACAAATCCTTAACATGCATACATTCCTTGGCACAAATCCGCTCAAAATTCTTGCACTTAGCTCCAAAAATTCTCAAAAATATTCTCAAAACCCTACTTCTACCATACTTTCTTCTTTTAATTATACTTTTACAATCCCTTACAATAATTCCTAATCATGGGTAAACCCCATGGGCTGACATCCCATAAACCCATTACAAAAACCCTAGAGGACCCCTTACTGGGTCCACATAGCCCACAAAAATGGGTGAGATCTGCGATCTCAGCTCCGCCTAGGTGCTCCTTCTTTGAACAATGTGTTGAAGTCCAAAAATGGTCCACATCTGACCAAGGTTTCCTCAAAACTTGGTCGAGGGCCAACTATGTCCTCTCTACAGGTTGGAGCTTGTGTTCTATGCATTTGGTGCTTCCTTCCAGTTGGTTTTGGTAAAGCTAGTGGGTTGGAGCCTCCTTTGAGTAGGTGCTCATAAACTGAATGTAACTCTTGATTGATATAAGAATAATAATATTTGTGGTTTTTTCCCGTATGGGTTTCTATGTAAAATATATGTGTACTATGGCTTTATGTTATGGTTAATTCTCTACATAGATTGTCTTTTTGTTATGGTGAATTCACATAGCTTAAGATTGAGTATGTGATGACTATTTGAGATGGTAAAAAGAAACAAATTGGTGAAAACCTATGTAATATTGATTCACCCCCCTCCTCAGTATAACCAAATTTTCTAATACACCCACCTAGCTCAGGCCTCCATGAAGTTTGTCATATACCTTCCCAGTATCAAGCTCGCAACCCTCTTAGCTCAACTCAGGTTTCTGGGCTCCCAGACCCAAGATTCAGAGCTCGGGATATTTTCTTTGTTACTTTTATTTACACATTCAATCCTTTTTTCTCCCCATATGAGCTCCCTCAAGTTCTCTCCCTCAGCCAGATCCATGACTTCTCTAGGTATTTATGTCTACCTTTGTGTGCTTCTCTTGCACACATCGCATGAGAAGGTTCCTGACATGTCCCCTTTCCTTCGGTTAGAAGGAAACCTATGGGTCAATTTGGGGCTAAAGAATTGGTACATTGTTGTACCTATATTTTACAGTTTTAGTTGTCCTAGCATGATCTCCCATACCTAGATTTATTTGGGGTAGTTGGTTGTCCAACTACCATCCTTCCTCATTAACTGTTTTTCCTTGAAATCGAGGCTGAGGAAAATAATCTGAATATCAAATATTATTAGCAAGGAGGTTTGGGTCATATTTATCATGATTAACCCCTCTCTAAGTTTTCTCACTCTTTCCTCTAGTGGTATCATGGCCGGTACTTTTAATTCTTCACCCCCACAATCAGTTGGTTGGGATTTTAAATCAAACAATAATATAATTATATTTTTATATTCCTTTGCATGGAAACCATCAATCATGATTAATTATAGACTGGGGGAAACATGGGTATTACATCATACCTATAGAAGCACATTTATCTCATGCCTAAGCATGGATACCCTTTATGTATTTTTCATACTTTGGTAATGGACTCTTGGATATGAATCTACAATTTCTCATGTAAAGACGTAGTTCTTGAGGCAGTTCATGGATCCCTAAGCATTGGTCACATCATCCTAGGCACTTTGGAGATATTCTTACATGCATGGATATTCTCTTAACATTCCATATATTATATCCTTTAGTAATCTCTCCATTCATTCATTTGGAGGCATATTTTATTTGATTTAAGGGCCAACCCCTCTAGAGGACCTTTGTACTAGTTGTTTTGGCATGTGTGGACACTATGTGACTTGGAGAGAGTCATTCCATGGTTTGTGGAGGTTGATTGCATGATGTGATGACATTCTTTCACCTTGGATACATCACATGTGTACGTTGGAGATTAAGTGGAGTTTCCCTCTCTTTTGGATCTCATTTACCCCAGGCATGTGATTGTTTCATTCTTTGAGGCTAGACATTGGCATCTTGTTGGAATTTTATTCATTGGAGGAGCATCTTACCATGTTTTGAGGGTCTCCCCTTGAATTTGGGAGATAAATTGAGGCTTCTTGGACCCTAGTAGACCTCATGTGTTGGACAACCTCATTTCTTGGATAAATTATTGTACGTGGTGCATCTTTATTATATTTTGGCTTGGTCTATTAGTTAATTAGAAGACAAACCAATTTTGTAGTTCTCCTTGGCTAGATCTAAGGAGATAGAAAATAATATTGAATGAGAAGGACGATTAGGCCTCCTCAATAAATAGAGTCTCCTCCTATCATTCCAATTTGTTTTTGTTTCTTTTGTTGTTGGATAATTTTTTGAGATTGCAATTTTTTTGAATATCTACCTATTGAGGATTTGGTGTCAATTCTTGGAGCTCTTCTCTCTTGGTTGATTTTGGTGCATTAGATATTTGTTTTGTTTACTCAAGACTACTACAAGATTTCAATATCAGTTAATTTGAAGGGTAAGACTACCACTTGGAGGGAAGACATCTTAGGGTAAATCCCTTCCTTCTTCCTTTGTTAGTTTGGTAAGTGCATAATTCTTTGATTTTTTTTCCTTTGGATCCCTAATAAGGTTATTTAGTATTTTTATCAATCTATTGTCGATCTTGTTGGTGATGGTGCTTCCTTTGGGAACTCCTTCTTGTAGGGCCTTCATCTACATGCCTTATCTTGATTAGATAGGAGATTATTTTACCCCTAGGGTTCTATTCTCTTGGCCCTAATCCATTAATATAAGATAGACCAATTCTAAGAGGGGGCACTTCTTGACCTAATAATCCCTAATTGGAATAAGACACTTTTCTTCTCCTAAAAACCAACCATAAAACCCCAAAATTTTAATATTTGATTTTGTTTAGAAATAAATCTAACGAAAAATCATAATTTGGATTTATTTCCTAGTCTAGGGCAAAGTTCATTGTTTATTCTATTTCCTAGATTAGATTATCAAGGGTTTGTGATTTATTTATTATATCTAAACCCTAAAGAGGAAAATTGACCGAATTGTTATGTTCTTCAAGGATTTAATTATCTTATTTTAGGTTGGTTTTAAGGATTTCTCAAATATGGAAATTGCACAACAAGAATAAAAAATAAGATTTAAGGAAACCCTAGAACTATGTTTTATGCTTGAAATTTCATTTGTATATAGACCTAGATTTTATTTCATTAACTAGAATATTTCTACAAGATTATCTTACATCTCTAGTGGTGAATTTCATCTCCAAGTTTCTTCTAGTTGCATATCATTTATTTGGACATTGTTTGGGTGACTTCTAGTGCTAACATTGGATAACCTAAGGGAGAATTCACTCTTTTCTCTCAAGTTCTTGTTATTTCGTTGATATATATATTGTGAGATTGATTCTAACATCTTTGGGATATTTATTTTTTGTATATCTCAAGCCCTAGATAAAATTTCCAAGACATCTTGCATATAAGTGGAAAGTATCTCTCTTGGATGGTTTATTCTTCAGTCTAAATCTGGAATTATGCATTTATTCATCATAAAAACAAATCTATAAGTGTGAGACACCCTTAAGCTAGTCCCTAAGTTATCATATGATTGATTGGCACTCAAAGCACACAATACACCATTAATTTATGCTAACGGAGTTCATTCATAAGTGCTTTGAAGTGGCTTAAAGTGGTTTGTTTCAAATAGCTTCTTCTAAGTTTAATTTATTGGAATGATAATAATCTTAATGAAAATATAAAGTGGTCTTTATTGTTTATCTCTACATCATATTTGGTGCACACATCCACTGGATCCTAAATATTTTCTCTTAAGTGTATAGTTTGTGGTTATATGCTATTGATCTTGCACCATTATCTTAAGGCATTTAATAACTTGTTGGGATCCTTGTATTTTATGTTTTCATACATAATTTGTGGATTCATTGAAGTAAATAATAATATTACATGGTATTAACTCACTTAAGAGGTTTCATCATAGATCTATCATTTGTAGATAGGGATACCCCCCTTGGACTTTGGAGATAGCCTACAGTGAATGGGATATTGTACTGAAGTGACAATATTGCAATTCCCATCTTGGTGCCCCAAGGTAGCACATGTAGTTTGACTTTCCACTAGGGTGCTAGTTTAGGCAAAGACATTTTATGTGCCATTGCAGAAGATAAATTCCATTTCCTATTTTTTTATTGGGCTTATTTTTCATGTGTATCTTGATGAGAATGTTGTGAATGAGAATTTAGAATATCTCATATGGTGAATCCACATAAAGAAAATATATCAAAGAGATACACCACAAGAAGGGATTCCCAAGGTCTAATTCGTCGTATACCTGAACCTAAAATTGTCTATAGACAAAGAAGATATAGGCTTAAGACAAGAGAAGATAATAATCAATTAGGACATGAATATGTGTAATATATAAAAACATTATTTGTTGATAATTCAATTGTCCTTAATAAAAATCAAATGGATACTCCTTGGTTGACTGATTGTTACAAACCATTTGGTTTCACTAATATTTTTGGTCAACCTCATGATCCTCCTAACTCATTGGACAAGACGCCTTTATTTCATGGTGATAATGTTGTTAATGCTAATGAACATTGGGTTGTTTTCATGGATTTTGTTAGAACTCTTGTAATCAAATATATTGATGTTTTATATAAATTATTTGCTTTATCATTGAATAAAGATGTTAGAAAGTGGTTTATTGGATTGCCTAATAATTGTATTAATTCTCTTGATGTTTTTATAGATTCTTTGTTTATATATGTTTGGAAAAAATAGATAGTAGGTTTCTTTTGAAAGCTTTAACTAATATGAGGACAAATGAAAATGAAACTATCGATGAATTTGATATTGCATTTGATAAAATAGTTCAATAAATCACTCAAATCCATCAGCCTACCCAAGCCACTATCTTGTTGTACTATTTGAATTATTTCCAAGGCCAATTCAATTTCTTTCTAAATAAAGTCAAGCCAACTGATCTAATGATGCTAAATTAAAATCTAAGAGCACAGATGATAATTAGGTTTTAGTAGGGAATCTAGACATCCTAACCCCTCCTAGAGCTAGGGCTGATCTTAAGTTGAGAACTGTCCATACTGCTAAGAAATCCCCTAATACTCTAGCCACTATATTGGAAGGAATGAAGAGATTAGAGACAAATTTATTATAAACAACTAATGCTTTACATAATAGGATCATGCAAATCAAAAGAAATAAACAACAGAACATATTCCCTCCTAGGAATAGGTATCAAGACCCTCCTTTGAACCAAATACCTCCCACAATATTGTAACCAACCAACGTGATCAACCATGAGCCTCCTCCTTATTTCCAATATTGTGGAGACTTGCATGAAGAAAAGACTTGTGAAAGGTATTTGGAGATGATTGAGGCAACTACTCAAGAAGATGAAAATTATTTGTATTCTTTCAACAACTTGTTTGAAGGGAAGAAGACAACACCCTTGTCCCAAGAGAACATACAACAAGTTAAGGACAAGTCCATTGATGTAGAAAGAGCAACTAGAATATTTGATGAAATTCAATATCAAGAAGAAATTCAAAAGATGTGAGCTAATAGGTACAAAGGTTTAACTTACTAAAGGAGAAAGGAAAATCCTCCCCAAGGATATCAACACGATCATGTAAGATTCCTTAAGAAAGATAATCAACCTATAGTGTCGAATTTAAAAGGGCCTCAATAAGATCCTTCAATGAATATACCTCTTGAAATCAAGTTGGATTTAACTAGTTGAGCTGGAAATGTTAAGGTGTTTGTCCCTTTGATTGAGCTAGTAAAGATCCTAGCCATAAAGAATGAATTAAAGCAAACCATTAATATTTAATAGGGTGATCCACCAAGCTAGGTTTTGGTTGATAACGATGATGTCCCTATTGTTCTCCTATCCATGAATGAATAAGGGAGAAGAAATGCAAGTCATCAACCCTTTTTCATATCATTATTAGTAAATGACTAGCTCTTTCATAATTGTATGTTGGACACTCTGGATCCTCAACCAATGTGATTTCATTCATAGTAATGAATCAAATATGATTGAAAACCACAAGACCTTGTAGAAATATTTATTCTATGGACTCTAGAAAAGTTAAAGAGTGTGGCCTAATCAAGGATCTCCATGTTAAATTGGAAATTTACTTGAACATCTCATTGTTAATGGATGTATTTGGTATAGATGTTTTGGATGTGTGGGGAATGCTCTTATACCATAAATGGGCCTCTAATATAGGAGTTAGAATCCAAATGGACCTATTTTATGCTACCACTCCTACTTGTGAAAACACTTTTGTGATTTTGCACTGTGAACAAATGAGGAAATATCATGTAGAAGACCCTCAAGATCTTATGAATGAGTTGGTTTTTTGTGAAGAAGACTTGGGATCTTACATGGGATTAGAAATTGAGATATCTCCCCATGAAAATTTCATCATTACTAGGAATATTAACTTTGATGGAGCTAAGTCTAGAATGGGGGGCATTATGGGAATTGTATTCACATCCCCTCAAGGTGACACTTTATGGTGTGCCTTCCACCTTGAATTTGAAGCAATGAGTAGCATTGCAGAATATGAATATCTCTTACTTGGATAAAAAAATGCCTAAGGATATGGGAATTAAACTTTTAAAAATACAAGGTGACTTTGATTTGATAATCCTACAAGTGAAGAATCAATTTGCATGAAAAAATCATAGATTAAAAATGTATAGGAATGTTAAGTGGGATACCATAGAATTGTTTGATGTGTTATCCTTAGAAGTAGAACCTAGAATGTTTAATGAAAAAGTTGATTCTTTGGTAGTTTATGCTTCAACTCTCTAACTTGCCAAGATTTTTTGGGAGGAGAAAAGTTAGATATTATCTTTAGACCATCCATTATTTAAAACTTTGATCATTGGAAGGTATTTAATAATGATGCTCAGATCATAGGATTCATGAAAAACCTTCAAGAGTTTGCTGAAAATCAAATTTATTAAAGAAGGAGTAGAATACCAAAAGAAATTGAGAGATAATAAGATTCCTTCTAGCCTTGTTCCTTTAGAGAAGATGTTTGATAAACATGACATGTACAAGGAAAATAAATAAATAGTTAAGCCTAATGAGTACATGGAAATCAACATTGGATCCCTTGATTTTCCTAATATTGTGAAGATTTGTAAAGGAATTTCGAGTGAAGAAAGGAAAGAGATTGAGAATTTTATTAGAGAATATAGATATGTATTCACTTGGTCATGTGATGACTTAAAACCTTATAAGAGTGACATAATTCAACACACTAGACCCTTGAAGGAGTATGCCCAAACCTTTTCGACAAAAGTTGAGACATATAATTCCAAGGTTGGCTCCCCTTATTTAGAAAGAGTTGCAAAAGTTGCTTGAAGCTAATATTGTTGCACATACAAGGCATTAAACTTGGGTATCCAACCTTGTAGCGGCAAGAAATAAAATTGGTGAGATTAGACTTTGTGTTGATTTCAAGAACCTAAATGTATAATCTACGAAGGATAATTATCCATTTCCAAACATGGAGCATTTTTTGCAAATAATAATCAGAGTCAATGATGCCATTATTGGATGGATTTTCATATGACAATCAAGTGTGGGTAAGCAAGGATGATTGACATAAAAAATCATTTACCACACCTTGGGGCACATTTGAGTACATAAGAATGTCTTTTGGATTACTCAATGTAGGTGCCACCTTTCAAAGAGCCGTGGATTATGCATTTAGAGATATTATGGGATATATAATCAACATATATCAAGATGATATTACTATGCTTTCAAAGGAAAGAAAATCTCGTGTTGGATGTATTAGGTAAGTGTTTGAAATATGTTGCAAGTAGCGAATATCCTTGAACCCAAAGAAGTCTATATTCAGAATTCTTGAAGGAAATATTCTTGGACACATAGTTTCAAAGGATGGGGTAAAGGTTGACCCAAAAAGGATTGAAGGTATTAGATCAATCCCTTTACTCTGAAATAAGAAATCACTTCAATCATTTTTTGGAAAAATCAATTTTATCTAAAGAGTTATTCCACATTTTACCGAAATAACCAAGCCTATATCCAAGTTGCTTAAGTAATATGTGGGTTTCAAATGGGATAAAGAAATGAATTTAGCATTTGAAGCCATCAAAGAATCCATTGTGAAATCCCCCATGTTAGTAAGTCCAAATTTTTCAAAGGATTATAAATATTCTCCTTTGCTTATGAGGACACCATCGCAGGTATTTTTCTTCAAAAGAACGATCAAGGAGAAGAGAAACCCATAGCTTTCATGAGTAAGAATCTCATAGATACCGAGATAAAATATTCCATTATGGAAAAACAATGTCATGCTCTTGTCAAGTCATTAAATCATTTCAGGGCATATGTGGGATATTCCAGGATAATTGCTTGCATTCCCCACTCAATAGTAAAAGATATATTGGCTTAGCCAAATTTCTTAGGAGTTTGAGGAAAATGAGCGGCTAATATTCAAGAGTACGATTTGGAAATTAGGCCTACCAAGCTAATTATAGGCCAAGGGTTAGCTTAGATGATGGTTGAAGGAAATTAAGAAATCCTTTGAATGAAAGAAGAACCTTTCCCTATGATCTTGCAGTGATAGAAAAATTGGAACAATGTGAACGGTATGTTGATATCATTTATTTTGTTAGGAACCTTACAAGTCAAAGTCACCTAGCATGTCATAAATAATATCATTAATCTTAAAGGCCACTAAATTTTGTTTCATCAACCAAGGTTTGGGACTAAGAAATATCGAAGGATTAATTCTCATATGTGCATACCTCAAAGAGTCTAAGAATTTAATTGATGAATTTCATAAGGGGATATATGGTAGACATAATGCAGCAAGAACCACCACCCAAAATATTTTAAGATGTGTTTATTATTGGTCGAGTATATTTTCATATGTTCACAAATTCATAAGATCATGTCAACCTTGTCAACTCTTCACAAGGAAACAAAAGTTAGAACCCCTCCCTTTATAAACGGTCATAATATAGGCGCCCTTCCAACAATGGGGCCTTGACTTCGTAGGAAAATTCAAATATAATTCTAGAGATGGGAATAAATGCATCCTTGTGGCCATGGATTACTTCACGAAGTGGGTTGAATCCATACCAACTATGAGGGCCACTGAAAAGGTAGTCATGTAGTTTTTAGAAGAGAATATCATCACTCATTTTGGAGTGATAGCGAAGATCATCACTGACAATGCCAAATATTTTCTTTCTTTGGAGTTATCAACCTTTTGTTTCAATTATGGCATTTCCCTATCCCATTGCTCCAACTATTACCCTCAAGGAAATGGTCTTGTGGAATCAAGTAATAATAATTTGATGACCATAATTAAGAAGACGATGGGGGATAAAAACCAAAATTGGGCTAGTAATATAAAATATGCTCTATGGGCTAATAGAATAACCAAGAAATATTCCATTGGAAAAATCCCATTTGAGTTATTCTTTGGGATGGAAGTAGCCCTGCCAATTCATCTAAATATATTGGTATATAATATAAAACAATAGTTTTCATCCAACCAATAAGTAGTTCAAAATATAATCAAATAGCTTATCGATAATGATGAGAATCGAATACATGCCTTTGATCATCTAGCAAAGAATCAAGAAAAGGTGAAGACAAAGTTTGACAAAAAATCTTGCTTGATGAGTTTCCAAAAGGTGATCTTGTTCTCATGTGCAACAAAAGGATTTAAAAAGCATGTAAACATGGCAAGTTCAAAATCCTTTGGTTGGGACTTTATAAAATTGAAGACACTACATGGAATAATTCTTTCTATCTTAGTCATTTGGATGGTGAAAGATTGCCTTTGCCTATGAATGGAAAAATTCTGAAAATGTTCTATGAAGATAATACTTGATGCCATGGGGAATCCTTTTTGTGGAAAAATGGTGTTGTCATTGATGTCAAAGGTAGACTATGATGACAGGTCAAAGGATCAAACCAGAACCAAAAACTGTCATAAGGAGACTCTAAGAATTGAACTACACATGAATCCAAGAAATAGACATAGGAAGCATAGAAGTTGAAGGCCTTTAAGGTTGCAGGAAGTGGGAGGAATGAGATCTAGAAGATGAGTCAAGAGATGCAGAAACTATTTGTGTGAAGATTATGGATAAGTCTGTGTACACGAACATGACTATGCAAGAAATCGAGGAATAAGAATAGACAAAGTTGGCAGTGTAAACTGCCAAAGTCGATGAGCCTTTGTGTGCAAATATTAGTTGCTATACAAGAAATCGAAGAATAGAGATCTATTTTAGAGCAATCTACAAAATATCAAAGAAATGGAAAAGTCGATATATCCCACATTCATTGGGTCAATAAAGTTCAAAGAGTTTATAATGTAAAGTTATTATTACTTAGTTTTGATGGAAGTGAGAAAAAAAACTATGAAACCTTATATAAAATAGTAACTTTTGAAGTGATTAGATCTTGACCGTTCATCTCCAGAAATCAATGGTTAAGATCAAAGATTAATGTTCGACGCTTGGTGGGTCAACTAATCCATGTCAACGCCACATGTTCAGTTAGATGAATGCCACATCAGAAGGAGCCCACATTAGTGATATAACAGGTAACTCTACAGAGGTCATGTATGGTGCCACGTGTCAAGACACATGTTGATGCCATATAATCTAGTACAGAAGAAGAAATCCACATGGTATCCATCTCATCTTCCATATCATCACAAGAGATATCTCAAAAAAAATGGCTAAGTCCCAAGACATCATGGAGCGACAGAGAATCGGAAGTATGTGCAAAGAAATGAAATAATATCGCAATCACGCATACCCGCGGTAAAATATTGAAAAATGGTTTAAGTATAAAAGATATGTCAAATGGTCGATGTCTCAAGAAATGACTAAGTATGAATATTGGTTCATATTGACGGACAAATCCACAAGAATCAAAGAAATGCAATAGTCCCACGAACCGCGGTGAAACCTTGAAATATGACTAAGTGTAGGATGACGAACGGATGGACGAACAAGATAGCACTTTTCAAAGTAGTGCGAAAAACTCTACTTCCACGGTTGAACTTAAAATAACAAGCATGAAATATAAAATATCCAAAGGAAAAAAACTAAGTACTAAGAATTGGATGGACAAAAAAGTCTAAAAAAATGATTAAGTGTTGAGATGTCGTGGAGCAGTGAAGAATCAGAGGTATGTAAAGAATGAGTGTCAAGACTTCGTAGAGATAGTGAGAATGAAGGAATATCAGGAAGATGAGAAGAATAAGAGAAAACATGTGGTCCCATGGTAAGATCTTGAAGAAATCACTAAGAATGAAGAAATGACCAAGTACCAAGAATGGGAGATCGAATGGCCCAAAGGGTGAGATATATTATGACTCAAAAGGTCTCCATGTGTCACAGTTCGGATGACCCAAAAGGAGAGAGATCCAACAGCCCTTGAGGTAGCCATGTGTTAGAGATCTGGTGTCCCAGAAAACCACCACATGTCATTGATCAGACAGTCCAAAAGACCCATAGTGAAATGTTTGGAAATGTGTCTAAGCGTGGGTGAAAAATGAGTGCAACAAAACTTGAGGATCCAATTTGGAGGTCATGGAGGTGTGAATAAATGTAGCTTAGATCCACAAACCCATGATGAGACTTAGATAATTTATCTAAGTATTGGCAGAAGACAATTTGACAGTTAAGATCAATTTTAAGATTGATCGGACGGATGTTGTGCATTATAGTTACATTGTGTGTTTTGATGAGAACAAGTCAACGACCACAATTGAATCTTGGAACAGATCCAATGGAAGTTGTATTTGGAGCTCATTCTTGAACAAATCAGGCATGAAAAAGAAGGGGTTTTGGACAGGCCAGTGCAGCCTGGTTTTGTGGAGATATAGAGTCGACCATGTATTCTTTGGATATGTTGACAAATATTTGGGTGTATCTTTTTATATGAATATCCAAGATCTTGTGAATTTTAAGTGCGTTTTTGTGAAGAGATGTAACGAAGAGTTTGAATTCGAAGGGGTGCAATGGATGTGTGAAGAGTGAAGCAAGCCGTGAGTGGAAGCATAAATGCAAAGAGAAGAGTCTTTGAGGCTCGAACGAGAATGGAAGAAAGGAATATTTGAACATCTAAGGGTGACAGGTTGGACCTCAGAAGAGGAATGAAGTCCTCATTGTAAGTTGGTGCTTACATTGAAGGTTGATTCCTTCTTTATCAACAAGTGGGTGCTTGCAGTGCAGATTGGTGCATGCAGTTCTATAAGTTGGTGCTTGTAGAAAGGATTGGTGTCCTTAGAAGATTGATGCCTACAATCAACAAGTGGGTGTTTGTTGTGACAAATTGGTGCATGTAGTCTTGTAAGTTGGTCCTTACAATAGGGATGGGTGTCCCTCACAAGTTGGAGCCTGATACTATAATAATTGAATTATAAAAGAAATATTTTTTTTGGTTTTCTCCCTATTAAGGGTTTTCATGTTACATCTTGTGTATTGTGTTTATCTTATGATGGTGAATATGTTGTTATTTTTTTGTTATATCACATACTAATCTACAATGTTAATAATTTGGATAAAGTGAAAAAAATTGTTAGATATTTATTCACCCCCCTCTCAGTATATCTGTGTGCTCCAACAATTGGTATTAGAGTGGGTTCCTTCAGGAATAGTCTAACCACTGGAAGGTGAATCCTTATAGATCAAATGGACTATCAATAAGGTTTTTTCACAAACAAAGCTCCAATATTTGATGGATCATATTAAGTTTTCTAGAATATAAGAATGCAAACTTACTTGATGTCACTTGGGTATGACGTTTGGAGTGCATTAGAGAATGGTTACACAACTCCAAAAAATCCACTAGTTGATACAGATGGAAAGAGGCTCAGTAACAATAATTACATAGCCAAGAATGTTATTCTTTGTAGTTTGACAAAGTTGGTGTATACAAAAGTCATGCATTGTGCCTCAACAAAAGAGATGTGGGACAAATTACATAAAATTTATGAAGGAGATGACAAGGTCAAGAGAGAAAAGTTACAGATTCATAGAGGACAATTTGAGACCCTCAGGATAAATGAAGAAGAGAGTATTGCAACCTATCTTCTTCATGTTTATGAGTTTGTCAACTCTATCAAAGGATTAGGAAAATAGATAGAATAAACCATCATTGTGCAAAAGGTTCTTAGGTCACTTCCCTCAAGATTTAATCCCAATATATCTATTATAGATGAAATGAAGGACCTAGAGAAGATGACAATAAAATCCTCATTGCATATGAAATGAGTACGGAGTAGGATAATCCAACAAGGGAATCAAGAAATGATGTAACCTTCAAGGCTCCAAAGAAGAAGAAGACAGAAGAATGCAAGACAAGTGATTGATCAGATAGCGAACTGGATGCAGAAGAAGCCAACTTTGTCAGGAGGCTCAAAAGAAGATACAAAGGTAAGATTCCTTTCAAATGATTTAATTGTGGAAAAATAGGACACTTTTCTCATAAATTCCCTTATGAAAAAAATGGAAATAACAATGTGAACGAATATTCTAGTTTC